>CM073776.1:29685155-30080063 GCA_037158775.1 Hetaerina titia | reverse complement strand
TTCCCCATAGTACAAATAAGGTGTAATTTCAAAGGTTTAAAGTGGGCGAGAGACAATTTCAAAGGAAGGTGGACCCGGAGAGCTAGTCACCACAGTTACGGAAGTAAGCATAAGCACCACTGCTGCCGTTCTTAGGTAAGGGGGTCAAATAAAGTTAATATCGGTGATTTTAAATGTTCATTTGTTGCCGCCCGAACGGTAGTAACAGAAAAATTCCACATGAGCCGTGTTTGTGTACGGTGGGTTTCGAGACTGCTCATGCCCGAACGGCAGGACGTTGGTGTGACCGTGTGTTCGCAGTTAAATTGATAGTACAGGGATCTAAATTTCTTTAAAAGCTTATCGCTGCAGGTTTAACTCAATCATTTTCATCCTGAGAGCAAAGCAGAAAGACTATGCAGTATCCCCGTTATCATGCTCTTGACTGTTAAGAAAGCATACTACGAAGGGTGTACTGAAAATTACCGGAGATCATGAATCTGCACTTAATAATTCATCTATTCCCATTTACATTTTAATATTAATATTTTTTCCGCTAACATTTTTGAGTTGAAGGTACAGGACCTTGCATATTCATTCCATGTACTAAACTCTTCGAGATCATATCTTTCACTTCCATAATAATTAGTTCAATTAAAATTTATTAATCAATTTTATGAAAAAGAAATCAAATCTCCTTACCTTATTTTTCTCCAGATATTCAAATTCTTCGTTTCCTACTGCGTTATATTCCATCCCTTCGATACTCTTCAAAATTTCAACCCAGCTGGAGGCTTAAAAACACTTAATCCTCGAAAAATTCAGTTATCAAATCGCTTCTTATTGTAAATACACATTTATTCAACTAAAATATACATGTTTCATTATAAGCCTTCTACTTTGAGGTTCAACTAAGCTTCCTGTTTCTTTTTTTCTCGTTATTTTAATTTTGTAAATGATATATCTTCCGTATCTTATAGTGTTTCTTACACTGATTCTTGAACGTGTTCAGAAATAGGTTAACTGATGCTCGATTACCTACTGGCTACCGTCATTCCTACTGCCCCTCCCTCGCCCCTTTATCTCCACTTAATCATTGACGTGTGTCGGTGATAACGGATGGCAACCTCTCTCCAATCAGTACGCATACTGATACACCAATTGATACATTTTATTAACCTTCGGAGTCATCGTATATGTTTCAAATAAATGTAGGAATGGCGAATTATGAGATTGCTTTATTTTCTCTAAAATTGTCTATAATACTTTGATCCTTTCACTTACTTCTTTAATAAATTATTGTTAAGAATAATTACACACAAGCCATTCCCACATTGAAAACATGTAACGAAATCGCCTCACATTTGATTGACGTATTTCCGACTTCGAGCGTTTTTGCGCAGTAGCTACCAAAAAGTGGCCCTGTAGAATTGGAGCAGTCGAATATTTCCGGCCTCCATTTGGAATATCACGTGCCGCTCAAGTCTCATGGAAGAAGAGCTTGGCCTCTGAAATGGAAAATCGGGTCAGTTTCGTTTCGCGGACCGCAAATATTGAAACTCAATGTATAAGCTTTCGTAAAATTTTGAAATCTTTGAACTTTTCTTTCCATTCAGTGCGCGAAAATCATTATGCTTTCTGTTCAATCCGAAGAGTTTGAAAGATAAATGTACACTCTTTCTCTGTTTCAGGAAGGAAATTAGAAAATGTTTTTAGAGGTCAATGAACATTCCGTTGAGTCATCCCGAAAGAGCGTCTCGTGCTGTGATCACTGTGAGAATTATTTTGAAAATGCCAACCTTGTTTTCATTCAAATTTTCGGGAATCCGTCTCCGTTATCTTCAATTCAGAGTGAAGGAGTCTTTATTATCGCCGTCCTATTTCATCTGGTTACACTCACTGCATTTTTTTTCACTTTTTTCCTTTTTTTTATTTTCCTGAATTCCATTTGCTAACTTTGAATGCGAAAAAACATCCGAAAATCAGCCGTTTTACATGTGCCGCCAACTGTGGAGAGGGAGGAAGTGTTTTTCTTGCTCCATTTTGCCTCACAATCGCGGTCTTTTTGAGGAAGTGTATGTACGTATGTGATTGGCGAAGATATTCAGATGCTGCGGAGAGAAGAATCGACAGAAGTTTCGTTGGATATCCTTACCTTTCGAAGGACTTTACATCCGCAGTCTCACATTTACCTTAACTGGGTTTATTTAGACAGAATTCATAAGTGTATAGTATTCATTTCCCTCCTTTTAAATTTTATTTCTATGGGTAAATCGTTGGATTTCAATTACATTGCGAATTATCAATCCATTTAGTTCCTTATTTGTTCAAGCTTTGAGAATATGAAATTGAAATGTCTAAAGGTTTACGAGGTCTTTCAAAAAGTAACTTCCTTGCTCGTAACTTCTGGGTAACAAAGTTAGTAAATTTTAAGTCTGATAACATTTTAAACGACGCAAAATATTTCTTTTGTAAATTTGCAAAAACCCTCCAAAAACTTACAAATTGGCTGAAAAAAACATAGAAATAAATTGAATCAGAGTGGAATCAGAATCAGATCAAATGTGGCTCGTATGTACACCGGGCACGAAGAAAAAGAAATAAATATCCTTAGTTTGCTGGTGTAGTTCGAGTATATTCATCGTAAAAATAAGAAATCTGAACGGCGAAAGATTGGTTACCCAGGTATCGTTTCAGGAAGGAAGCGAATGAGTTTCTGGAGGAAAAGCCGTCCGAAGGAGGTTAATTTTTGGAAAAAAATTAAATATGGAGAGGATTCTCTACATCTGTGTACCGCTGAGATGAGGAATGTCGTAATTTCAACCGAAATGTGAATAGGGTTGATCATTTAATTTTTGTCTTTCGTTTTTTTGCTTTTAATTTTTTTGGAGTTTGCAAAATGTTCGGACAACTATGTTTTAACTGTCTTTTGCTTCACACTTGGTACTTATTTTTATTGGAAGTCCTTCCCAGCTCCAACGGTGCAAATATCACTATTTTATTGGATTGGATATATTTAGAAGAAAAATTGAACTGAAAGTTCTGATATTCAAGTAAAGAATTGAAGGTTCCGAAACTCTGTAATTCACGGTAGGGTATCTCTAAGTGCTAATATTATATGTGGAAGGTGAGAGGTGAACGACTGAAGAGAGGTCTTTCATGAAAGTACCCACGAGCCAAAAGGAATAAAAAATTCTTGAAACCCGAAAAATAAATAGAGTGATTAAATAGAGATTAAAAATTAATCTTTCCTCTAGGGTAATAATTCCCATCGTGTTACATTATTTGATTATTAATAATCATATCAGGTGAATTAATTCATGATTAACACTTGAAAAAGTGTGATTTCCTACATTATCCTCATGAAATCGTTATAAATCCCCAACAAATCCCATGTAACTATTTCATAGCCTATTTTGTAACGATTAGATAAGATACCGTATAGAATGATACTTCATTAAGTAAAAATAAAAGGCGTCCCTCATTTGAATAAAATGTATAAATATGTCCGATATCGTTCATTAATAAATTTGAAAGAATAGCATCTCGATTCATTTGCAATTTCAGAGGAAACTAAGGCTCTAGGCTAGGTTGAAGGTATTGGAAATATATTCTAGGATTTTCATCGTGACACTTCGAGGAAAAAGGACTAATATGGAGCGTGGTGCTTTATGGATGTGAGGTCTGGTCTTTGAGAAAAAAGGATAAGTATAGATTGGATCCTTTTGAGATACGGGTTTGGTGGAGGATGGAGAAAATAAGTTGGACGGAGAAGAAGACAAACGTCGAGGTTTTAAATAGGCTCGACGAGGAGAGGAAGTTGCTGGGGGAAAATCCGGAAAAGGCTGAAAAAGTGAGTTGAGGAAATGGTATAAGGAAGTGCGGCGTTGAAGGCTTTTGATAGAGGGAAAACGTTGGGTAAGCGCAATGGACAAGAGGGAGGAACTTTCTAGAAAGAGTGAAGGTAGTCAGAAATTACGAAGAAATGAAGAATGACATAATACACGAAAATGAAAGAGGAAGTTCTCGCAATATTGAGATGTAAATTGTCATTCGAGACCATTTGAATACTACCTTCAAATAGATGGAATACCTTGAGTGAACCCAGATAATAATCCAGTTAATGCGCTGCATCGGTTGATTGCACAATAACAAAATCAGAGAGATGAACTTTCAAAGGCTAGATCAAAGCAATAGTTCCCAAGCAAGTCAAGATCATTACACAAGCGACATGAAAAAGCGTCGCACTAAAAGTTATCTCTCGTTCCAAGAGATTGTCTTTCTTTACGGCTGTTTTCCTAATACTCTTTAAACTACTCGTAGAAAATGGATTGCATCAACAAGGGCATGCCACTCTTCATTGACCTAAACGTCCTAATTCGTCACTAGCCGAAGGTTTACGTGCACAGTTGCATTAAAATACGCATTTTTTCTCGTTTTCGGCGGATGCTAATCTGGGAGAAAAAAACCGGTTTCCCGGACATAGACTCCAAACTCTAAGGCCCTGAGCGACATTTTTGCGCTCGACTTTATTGGAATTTTTGCCGGCAGGGAAAATGGTCGAGTCCGACGCCTCGAGGCACAAAACATTTCACTCGAGTGCCTGGGTTCCTGTTGCTACATAAGTTTCTCGTCAACGCTCTTGGCCTACCTCCCAGGCGCTCTATCTCCTTCTCGACCCTCGGATGCTCTCCGACTATTGTATCGCCGGTTGCGGAAGATCCCCGGCGCTAAACTCTCTCGTGGCAGGGCCGTGAGCGTAGATTGTGAAAACAGAAGGTATCTGTGTCCCGAGGAAGAGCCACGTTTCTTCAATTCTGCAGAACAAGCACGAAACGCGACGATCCGCGTTAGCGTTAGAGTACCGTCTTCTCTCATCTCTTTGATAGGTCTGATGATTAGGGAAGGCTTTCCATCGAATTGAAGCGTCTTTGAATCTTGTTCTCATGTTTTGGACCGAAAGGAATTCGAAAACCCTTCAAATCAGTTAGATTTACGAATAATCGGGCGTTAATTAGCCACTCCGCCAAAGGGTTATAATAATTACTTAGCGCATTTCTAAAAGCAGGGTGATAGGTATGGGACAAGAACTAATCATATGGAAAGACTAGTGAAAACTTAAATATAGAGTGTGGTTTTTAAAGGTTTAGAAACTTGGTCGTTGAGACTAGAGGAAAAGTGAGGATTGGGAGCTTTTAAAATGTGAGTGTGTAGAAGAATGGAATAAATAAAATGGGCAGAAAGGAGAACAAATGTTGCTCTAGGGATGATAGGAGAAGCAAGAAGGTTACTGGGAGGAATTCGGAGACGGCAGGAAATGTGAATGCGAAAGATATTGAGAGGGAATGAGATGATGACGACGGTCATAGAGGGGAAAATGCCGGGAAAGCGAAGTAGAGGAAGAATGATTGAGAATATTTGGATGGAATCAAGGTAGTTAGAAAGTATACAGTGCTGAAGAAATCTACATACATCTACGTAAATACCCTGCGAGCCACCAAGAAGGGTGTGTGGCAGGGGGTAGAAATGTACTATGGGGTATTAGGATCTTTTGTATCATTTTAGAAAGGGCTTAAGAGTGCAGCAGATTGACGTGCCAGGGTCGATCAAAAACATAAACTAATTTTGTAGACTAATAACTATAGTAATACCTATATTGTCTGCTTCACTGTCTGAATTACTTAGTAATGTCTGCTTCACTGATTGAATATAGGACGACACTTAATTTAGTCTTGCAAATGTTCCCAATTTTCCTCTACCACTCTCGTATTATTTTTTTTAAATTTTCCTCTGTCCTTTTGTACCTAATCAAGCGATAAATTTTGAACTTTCATTGAGTAAACCATCCTTTAGTTCATTAATTATATGACATAACCTGTTATATACATGACTCCACATGCCTCCGTCGTACTTCTATGGATATATTTGGCACCCTCATGCTATTTGAAACCTCTTGGCCCTAACATCACGAGCTGCTGCTCCTACCTTCAATGATTACGATTGAACTGTGATATCTAGGTCAATAAGTGGGCTTTACGCTCTAGGAGTGCACTAATAAAAAAATTGACCATTGGTAATTGATGGATCTGGCCAAGGAAATAATTTTAATAGAATGATGCTGTAATTTTGAAGAAAGTACTGCTTTAATTCGAAATTTTTACCTTTGCCAAAATTCTCGTTTTATAAGTTTGCTCTTTTCCTTTAGATCCCAAAAATGCTGATGCATTTTCATTTCCTCGCCAATTTAAACGTTTATGAGGGTAAAAATTTGGTCCTCGGTCCAAATTCATCTACCTTTGCGAAAGTAGATGACGTTTAAGCTCTCGGAGAAGACTGAATTTTCAAGCAGATTCCTTGATAATGAGTACAATTGCTCGGAAAAACATTAATTAATAATTCAGTGAGCAATTAATGTTGAAGAAAACTGAAAGAGCCAATAGAGGGAGAATCAGGAAATAAAGGGATCGTTATTCCTTTTTTGTCTCCAGGCATATCCAAAGACATATGTTTTCTGTTACAATTTCAATGATTTTTAACTTTTGTACCAAATAGTTGATACTTAGTGTTTAGTATCTTGGATGCGATTCTTTATACTACTGCGTGATTTAATAGATTCAATTTCCAACCAGGTAGTTGATTTAAGTAAGCCATCCATTCATGGCCTCACATGGCGAGGAGTGTCAGGAAGCTTAATGTTAATTACGCGCATAACGTGGACTACATCCCTCGTAGTATGTTTTATGAAATAACTTGAGGAACCAGAAAGGTGATAGATTCTAAATAACGCTGAATGTGAATCAACTTATGCAAATTAAATAAATGTAGTTAAAAACCTGGTGAGTGTGCATGTGACGGTGCTACAATAGGAAACGTGTCTACAGCATATTACCGAGGAAGCTTTCGCAAACCTGATGTCGTTCTAGAATGGTTCCAAAGAACTTCGGTGCCTAATAATCTGCTGCAACGGATGTAGATTGACGTTTATTATTCCGACCGATAAGTCAATGACAACTTAATGCCCAGGGCACTCGATTGTGTATGCAATCAATCGCATGAAGATTCAAATATAATTTTACGACACTAAAACGTTCTAAATACCAGGAAGGAAGCCAATTAGTATTAGATAGGATAGGATGGAGGGCTGCAGTCAACCAATCTTAAAATTCAACGACCAGTGATGATGAAAATGGTCTAGCGTCCAGAGTGGGATAAATTGTAGATGAAAGATGTACGTACAGATATGCATGAACATGCTGGTTTGAGTGTTATGCTGGATTGAGAAGGTGGACCTCATTTCAAATGTAACAGAATTTTTCTCATAAGAATCGAGATCATGATATTTTCAGCTCAAGCATGTAACCTTTCTTTCGGAAAGAATGTCTCTCAGATAAATAACATTTCAAGGAAAGGACCAAAGTAAATACTAAATTTTCCCATGCAAGAAAAACATCGAAAGAAAAAGAAATAAATAAGAAAGTGGACTTAGGTTTTGATGAAAACCTCAGGAGGATCGTGCCTTTCCATTCCTCCCCGCGTAGCACGGACCCGCTCAGAAGTCAACCAGGAAAAGGGGACGATGTATTAAGGACTGGAGGAAGGGGATGGTTAGTGCAGCGGCGAGGAGAACGGGGCTGGGGATGGATGAAATTTGAGAGGGAAGGGATGAGGGATGAGGCAAGGGTGAGACCGGAGGGGATGGGAACGGCACGGCCGTAGGTGGGTGGAGGGCGGTGGTTTGAATTGATTTATCGACGGATTCACTTTTGGCCTAGTGTGCGAATGGGTGGGAAGTGAAGATGCCGATGGCAAGAACAAACAAGGAATGGGAAGGAGGACAAGGATTTTAGTAGACAAACGGACGAATGACTCCAAGAGCCACTTCATTTAATTGAAATCGAGAGACCGTATCCATTACATTTAAATTTCCTTCAATATCAGGTCAATAAAGACTAACCGTAGGAGGTGTTGAAGGGGTTAAATAAAATGATGCTTTCGTCATGGCGAAAGAGCCTCGAGACTGCCTCCTTCCCCTTCGAATAGTCATCGAGATGTAATATCCATGAGGCCTTCTTCTTTCTTTAAAAGACACCCCGTGAAAAATACCTGTATTTCGACTTATGCCTCAGCGACTCGCTTTCAGGTTGGAATTGAACCATGGAGGAGTATAACCAAAACCGGCGATCATTTTTTCCCCAAATTATTTGTTTGTTTGATATATTTGTCTCGTTAAACTGTTAAATATATAAGCTTGAGAAATTTGAGCCTCACTTTTGACATTGGGGCAAACCTTGTTATTCTTACTCAGAAGTCACGAGCCCAATTTCCGAGCATGAAGTTACTTTTTGTGGATCACTTTTAAATGTCGCACCTGCCGCTAGTTTCAAATTTTATGATTTTCTATTTTAAGTGGCCAAGAAACGATATTTAAATGCTGAGAAGATAGCTTTTTAAGTTGTGCTATTTTTTAAGCATCCGTTTACCCTTTTCGAAATAGTCAGCCATTCACGTTGAGTTTTTTTCCTTCCTTAGTTATATTTATGCTATAAAATAGGTGTATTTTATTGATGCTGTATGCTTTTCTTTTTGCCAAACTTGTGGATAATATTCTGTAAACTTGCTATTGCAAATTCTGAATCCTCTAGCGGACGGATGAGTTTTACGATAAGTTCAGAAGGATTATTTAACATGGACTTAAAAACCATCGGAGCGCTTTTTTATGATTACCATTTCAAATTGAATCTGTCGGAAAGCAAAAACTTGTACCCTCATAAAATAAATCGCAGGTGTCGGAGGAGAACTTCTTTATGGTAATGGCAATTTATTCATATCGGTATACTGGTTCCGTTATCGATTTGCGGGTTGATGACGCTTTGCTCGTGAGTCCGTTCCATAAGAGTAACACAATTCCACAGCACGTTTGGGTAATGTATATTTATCTACGTAAATATTATTTTGCATTTCCTTTTTCCGGACGTTCTTTTAAGCGACTGCTTGACAGTTTGGTGCAGACATTTATAAGTTTATACATTGTCATGTACCTGCTGGCATAAATTTTGCAACCGTTCTTCCATGGATTTTCTTGATGCACTGCCAATTATATTTCTGATATCATTTTTCATTTTTATATTTTTGATATTTTCTTTCGTGTATTTGGTTTAATAATTCTTCTGTAATCCATGTCTTCCTCTCAACTGATTTCCGAATTCCGACATACTCATCCTTTGCTTCCAATGTTCTGCTTTTCCTATCCCTCCATCTCACTAATATTGGGTCTTTTTCTACAGCGTCCATCCGTAATCGATCCACCATTGTTCTGTTTCCTGCATATTTACCTCTTGTTAAGCTAGTCTTAATTGCTCCTCTGAGCTTTCTTTTAAATGTTGGGTGAGCACTGTCGAAATCCCCAGGACGCGTGGACTTCTCGTTGTCCTTCAATTGATTTCTAAATCTCTAATCCACTAGAACGAACTTAGAGGTCTTCCTCCCCCTCGTATTCTTCTAGCATACCTGCCTTCTTGGATAATCACTATCAAATGAAAGTAAATATGCTACTATATGGCAGACCTATTATCAATTTGAAATCCAAGAATTATTTCTCCTTTTCCATTTCGCTAGTCCATTATATGTTTCCTTTTTTCCCTGTGCATTCCCTTTACATCCCTTCCCGAGAACCGTACTCATATTGCTATCTCCTAGGATTATTAAGCTTTTCAGTCTGGATTTTTTATTGCTTTCACTATTACTTTGTATTTTCCACTTGCTCTTTGACTGAGTGCTATGTAGGAATGGATATTTGAATCACAGTTTTGGTCTGTTTTTCGTTTAAACCCCAACCGAATGATTCTCTTTGTACTCTGTATAGCTCGTCACTGTTTGTCAAACATGTTTCCAAAACGGTTTATAAATTTGAATTTCTATCTATAGAATCAGTTTTAGTCGTCCGGTAGTTGCCGCGTTATTCCTTACCTTCATCGAGCTATTTAATTTAACGTAACCCTGAAATTTCTTACCACTTTGTGTCCTTAATTTAAAACTTAAGTCTTGCGAAGCTAAAAAATCTGCTGAAAGTCCAGGTACCATTTCTCAATTACTTTTGAGCCACTTATTCTCTAGACATCCGGACAGGGTCCAATATATACCTGGAAAATTACTGGAAAAATTTTATGATACATATTATTCAACCAACACTAGAGAAAGAAGTTTCGAGCTACTTTTCGTTGCATAATGATATGATGCTATTTTCTCGTTACCTTCCACATCGCAGAATTACGGTCATCCGAGCCGTTATGTAGTGCTGTCGTACCGATTCGTCAAGACTCGTAAAAACTCTGATATGGAGCGTAGCTATGTACGGCGCGGAAACGTGGTCGCTGAAGAAGGAGGATAGACGTAGATTGGAGGCTTTTAAAATGTGGGTGTGGAGAAGAATGGAGAAGGTGAAATGGACCGAAAGGAAAACAAATGAGGAAGTACTAGAAATGGTGGGTGAGGAGAGGGGTTTGTTGAGAGAAATCCTATGGAGGCAGGAAAAATGGATGAAAGGCGTATTGAGCGGTAGTGGAATGTTGAAGAAGGTAATAGAAGGAGAATGTTGGGCAAGCGAGGTAAGGGCAGGAACAGGATAGGGATGTTGGACGGGATGAAGGGAGGAAAGAAGTACACAGAGATGAAGAGGGACCTGATATAAATTAGTTTGCTAGGTGGGGAGTCACAAAATGTTTATTTGATAGTTGTGTCCATCCAAAAACCTATCTTAACCGGTAGATTACCTAATACTAAAATAATACACAATTATGTATACACACTTGTTCTCGTGTATATATATATATATATATATATATATATATATATATATATATACATTCAAACACGAAATCCCGCCATACGGCGAACAAATATTACTTCACACATAGAAATATAGATATAAGGAAAGGGGATAGGAAAACACATAAAAGACAAACACAGGAAAGGTGGGGAAGGCGGATTTGAGCAGATCACAAACTTAAATATATATATATATATATATATATATATATATACTATATATATAACCGGTACAGGGAAAGGAATTGCCCCCCCTACCCTAATATGTGAATTTCACAAGCTGTCGGGCTTAATACTGGGTGAACTTTACCATCACCTACCAAACCGACCTTCGGGTTGCTTACTGTGTTAATGGTTAATATATATGTATGTATATATGTACATACACACACACACAGAGAAGCATGTCTACGGTGATAGTAGAGGTACCTAAGAAATCACGTAAAATCAAATATCCCGAGTACATGTCATTTGGCCATCCGCAGCATATTATATGGCATGGATTTGTGGAGCTTTTCGAAAGTATATTGTTTCGAATTCGCATGACTATAAAATAATTCATTTCTGATATTTTATTGCTCATCATTGTAGCATTTTCAGATCCTTGAGCCGACCTTGCGATCAATAATACTGAAACCACATTAGGAAATTTTTACTGTGTTATAATTTTACATTTTTTTTGAGAAACTGAAAACGCCAACATTTTCCCAAAGGAATAAAATTTGTAGTTCTCAGAGATGCATTAGTGATTCTAATATCTTGTTCGCAATATTTGATTTATTTTATGCGTTTCAGTTAAGGTTTTATATTATATTCTTACTGTCAATATTCGTAAAAATATACTCTTTTGTACGGTACAATCGTAAGATCTCGTCTGTCTTATGTATTTTTGTAATAAGGAGGAAAATAATTCCTGGGTGCTGTATTTTTTTATTCTACTTGTAAATGGCTTCGCGATTCTTGTTGTAACTTTTGTTGAAAACTAATTTATTTTATTTTATGATTACTCCTCTCTGATAAACATATTGGCTATCCAGCAGTTATTAAATAAATACTTCAAAAACCTAATATTCAGATTATCTTTAGTCAGAAAAGAATATGCATGTGTAAGTACTTACCAACATGTAAAGAACGATTAAGAAAAAGTTAAACGATATCCTGAGTGTTTACGATTTTGGTTTTTGATTTGCGTAACCTTATGTATGAATACGTTTACCATTTCTTTGGAATTGAAATAACTTTTTGAGTTACACAATCTTTGTGTGACCTCAACCTCTCGTGTATGATCTTGGTATGACATGCTTTTGTTGCTGGAGAAGATAGTGCTTCTGAGAATGTTTTAGGGTTTGTAATAGTCTAAAAGTAGTTCGGCACTGATTTATGTCACGAAATGTATTCATTTCGTTATCTCATCAGGCAGAAGTAATACGATGTGACCTTTCTGCAATAAATACTTATCAACGAACCATTTTGGAAAAATGAAATTGCTTATTTTTTGGATAGAAACACGAAAAAGGTCTTCTCGCGTAAGATAATTCGCTACCGTAGGATGTATGAGGGAAAATAAGCATCCAACTGATCGAGATGATCGTCAAAGAATAATATGGGTTTGTTCCTTTTGAACAACCACATTTAATAAATAATGAAGCTATTCCTGCCTTTACTTCTTTCTTTTAGCTCTTTCACCCTAGGATACACCCACTGCGGTTCCTTTCTTTCCTTTGCAGGTGTGAATTTTCGGCACCTAAAGCAGGCCATCCCAGGCCGTCCTCCTTCAGCGATCCATTTTCGCCCCTTCGCACCCCTCGTTTTTCTTCCTTTTATTCCTCCCCGTAAACCCTTCAATTCCCTTTCGTTTCCTCACCCCTTTTTTTTACCTTTACCTCCTTTGTGCCCGATCGGCTCGCGAACGCGCAACCCCTTTCGGCCCGCGGTGCGCCCTGCGAGGCACCCATTTCTAAGTAGGAATAAATTCGCCGAAAATTGTTTTAGAGCACGAACGGCTTGATACAGATAGAGACTTATCGTTGGGCGCGCTTTTCGTTTGCTCTGGAGAAGGAGGGAAGTTGGTCTGTCCCCCTCTATCTCGCGTTCTCCCCTTCAGAGACCCCGTGCCTCAGACCCCCCCCACTCTGCACCGGAGTAACTTGGGGCAGCTCTGGATCCCCTTCTATTCCCACCACCTCCATCCTTCTCTCCCCCACGCCCCCCCACCCTGGTCCCCATTCCGTCCCCTTTCACACCGAACGCTCTCTCATCCCCACCCCCTCCACTCCGCGTGGAGCACGCGGCGCGGCAAGCAGAGCAGCCATGGGAGAGGGAAGTAGGGGGGTGCGGGAAGGGGGGTGGAGGGATGTGTGTGTGGGTGGGTGGGGGGGAGAGGTTTTGGGGACTGGAAGAGGGGGTAGGTTGGGCGATGTATTCGGGGTACGCGGAGCAGATCGATGCCTTGGGGGTAAGAGAAGGGAGGAGTGGGGTGGAGTTGGAGGAGAGAGGGAGGTGGTTTAGTGTAGGAGGGCTGCCGCGACGGGCGCGTGGAAGGGAAGGCGAGGGAAGAAGGGAGGCCACGACGGTGTGGAGGGAAAGAGGGAACTGGACGACAGGGGTGAAAGGTGGGCCAGGGAAAGGGGTCTTGGAAGGGGGAGGGAAGTTGGGTTCCCCGACAAGGAGGGAACGCTGACCAACTTGAGGTCACGGCTCGCCCCACCCACCCCCCTCAACCCCTCCCTTCTCTCTCTCTCTCTCCTCTCGCCTTATTTCACCCCTTTCCCCCCCCTTAACACCCTCTCCCATCCCGCTCGCTCGCGCACAGAGAGGAGACTCGTGAGTGAGGAAGGCCTTCTTATATAAAAGATTCAAGGAAGTGGGGTGGGGCCAAAAGGTATGGGAACGAAGGAAAGAGTTGGGCCAAGGTGGGAGACGATCGGGATGGGAAACCAGTGCACGAGGGGTGTGGGAGAGGGAGGGAGGGAGAGAAGTAACCATCTTTGGGAGGGGAAGGAGAAATGGGAAGAAAGTTATCTTTCCGGCAGCGGATAGGAAACCGTGGAATACCTCCCGAAAGCTGCCGTGGAAGTGACAAGCGGGTGAACAGGCAAGGCGGCCGTGGAATGCCAAGCGAAGGCGTCGTGGTGCAGGGAAGATAGCTCGCATTTTTCCTTCAGAAAAGCACTGCTAACGGGTGGAAATGCGGTTCCTCGTGGTGGTGAAAAAAAATCTTATTATCCTGCATCCAAGTCTCATTCACAAACGACGTGAAATTTGAATCATCCCTCTTAGGTGTGCTGAGGGTGATGGATCTCTCTCTATATAAGAGTTCTCCGCGCTGAAGCCCTCGTAAATTTTCGTGCACGAGAATAGGTGCTTATTTATAGCATTTTGGTGGGAAATTTGGAGATGACGCAGGTTACCTGAGTGAAAAGAGTTGGGGGAAATTGGAAAGAAGTACCTGGTTAACGCTGAGCGAAAATAGTGGGGTAATACTTTGGTGAAGAAATATGTTTAGGAAGGGTATAAAGTTAGAATCACACGATTATGGAATTCACGCCGGCCGGGAGGGACAGGTGAATTACGAGCCCCTCTGCTAGCCCAAAGACCGCTGGTCAGAGCCCTGTCTCGGGCATGTTGTATAAACGCTTTAATGTGGGTTCACATCCCAGAAAACCTGATGTCAAGCTAAAAGAGACTTGTGGCATCGTGTGGGCGGACAGACCACCCAGAGGTGCCCGAACAGTTTACAAAATGAGGAATTGAACTAAATTTCCAAGTTGATTGCAGTGTAATGTGCATTATTTAAACCAATTATTGCGATATGTCTTATATGAATGTATATTTTTGTATGTGTATCAGTTTTTAGTGATTCACGATCTGCGTCATTCGCTATTTCCCTGTATACTACATTGCCGTCGGCAAAGAGTCGTGTGTTGCTTTTTATTTTACTGGTGATGTCATTAATGTATATGAGAAATAGTAGTGGTCCTATGACCGTACCCTGTGGGATGCCGGATGTTGCTTGAACATAATTAGAGCTTGAGGCATATATCACTACCCTTTGTTTGCGGTCAGTAAGGAAGTCCCGAATCCAGTTTATTACTTTGTCGTTTAGTCCATACCATTGCAACTTGTGAATCAATTTAGTGTGTGGGACTTCATCAAAGGCCTTTTTGGAATCCGAGAATATCGCATCTGTGTATAAAAAGTCCAAACTGCATTTCTCTCTTATCTGAATCCGTCTTGCCTGTTGGATAATAGGATGTGAATGTCGAGGAATTTCATAACGTTACTAACAATAATGTGTTCCGAGACTTTACAGGAGATGGAGGTTAACAATATTGGCCAGTAATTACCGGGGTCTTTTTTATTTCCGCTTTTAAAAATTGGTATGAAGTTGGCTATTTCCAGTCCAGGGGAACGACACCTGAAATCGATTTGTTAAATATGTATTCAAAAAAAGAGTGCAATGTCGGTCGCGAGCTCCTTCAGTACCCATGCGGGAATACTCTCTGGTCTGGATGATTTATTACTTTTTATGTGTAGGAGTTGTATCGTGATTCCTTCATGCGTAATTTTAATGCCATTCATCTTTGCGATAGGTGTGACGTGGCCTTTTCTGGGTGTCTCTCTGTCATTAGTGTACACGCTATGAAAGAAATTATTTAAAACATTCGCTTTTTCGGTGCTGTCTGTATGTATATTACCATTGTTGCTTTTGAGGGACTCTATGGTTGGACGTTTTCACTGCAATTCCTCAACGTACGACCAGAATGCCTTACGGTCATTCTCCATTTAATCGCACGGAATTTTTCTTTTGAAATTGATTAAGGACGGATGGGAACAGTGTGTGTTGTGGCACGCATAGCCAGAAGAAGGAAACGAGCCGCATTGCCCAAATACACATTCAAACACGAAAACCTGCCAAATGGCGAGCATATATATTTATATATATAAAAAAATAAATATATATGTGTGGGTCGCGGTAGTCCAGGGGGTAGAGCGTTGGACTACTGACCGGAGGGCCCGGGTTGGATTCCCGGTCAAGCGTCTCCGGGCACCTGCAGCTCCACCCAAGCTATGTGATTTTTCGGGTACCAGATCTTTCTGGGAAACCATAACCGGGTCAGGGAAAGGAACTGGCCCCCCTACCCTGACATGCATGTAGTAGTACATGGAATTTAATTCAGTCAACTCACCTGAGTCTGACCTGAAGAAGGCCTCTGAGTAGGCCGAAAGCTCAAATAATCTACAATGTGAGTGTTCTTTTACGTGTTATCTGTTTTATTGTGTTCTACGGTATTGTTTATATATATATATATATATATATATATATATATATATATATATATATATGTATTTATATATGTATATATATATGTATGTATGTATATATATATATATATATACATATATATATGTGTATGTATATATATATATATATATATATATGTATTATATATAATACATATATATATATATATGTAATACATATATATATATATATGTAATACACAGTAATCAACCCGAAGGTCGCTTTAGTAGGTGATGCCTGAGCTCACCCATGTACCGTGTGAATATTTACACATCAGGGTAGGGGGGCCAGTTCCTTTCCCTGTGCCGGTTATGGTTTCCCAGGAAGACCTGGTACCCGAAAAATCAACTAGCTTCGGTGGAGCTGCAGGTGCCCAAAGTTCCTTGCCCGGGAATCGAACCCGGGACCCTCCGGGCAGTAGTCCAACGCTCTACCCACTAGACCACTGCGACCCGCATATATATACTATATATATATATATATATTATGTGTGTGTGTTATAATTATCAGTTAATTCAGATTTACTATTGTAAATTTGATTTGTCCAACCTTAATTTCAAATAATGTAGGTCTAAGTAATTTGTTATTTTATTTCATCTGCCAATTAGAGGTGGTTTTTGGAAGAGCACTGAAAACGATTAAACAGCGTCGTGGTCTTGTAAACAATGTGTCACTGGTAAAACACTGCTCTGCATCATTCTTCACATCCGCACATTGATGCAGTCTTATACGCTTATTTGATATTCTATCTCGCTTATCTAACATTCTCTATTCCAACACGGTCTACAACCTCCCGTTACTTCTCAATATCTTCCAACCACTCCCTTTGTCTTCTTTGAATTTTCCCCATCAACTTCCTCTCTTCCGCACCATGACCAACAACTCCATGCCCGCCATAATTACTTCAGTCTTCTCCATAGCCATAATATATTAACTTCCAATCTACGCTCTTCTTCTTCCCTCCCTCAAAGGCTTTAAGTTTCGGCACCATACAACACTCCTCTTTGCAGCCGTCGTTGATGTTTTTCCTACGTCTTCATTTTGAGTAAATATCACAAGCCCTCTTCTTCGTAAATACTTCCTCGCTCGCGTAAATCTTCCTTTATTGCCCATTATTATTCCATTTGCTCTTAAGCCTATTTACGTTGGAATTTCTGCTTCTGTCTTTTAGCTGAGCGGCAAACTAAAAATAGACCATCATCCGAATTTAATCGACACCTACTAAACTTTCCCCCTCCAGCTCAACTATTGCTGTTGATTAGTTATTTTAGAATTTTAACTGTCAATACTTCAGTTGATTTAATTACCACACCTGTGTACGTTCATGTAGGGGACTATCATCGCAGTAGATTACCCAAAATTTGCGTGGGTCGATGATTGATGATGGTAACAGAGGATATCAGGTGGGTATAATATCAAGTATTTTGAACGCGCAGGAACCAAACGAAAGAAATGCCATTTTTTACTGATATTTTTCTGGTAGATTAGGCGATTTGGCAACGGAACTTTTGAAAGTTTTCAATCCCTCGTATTTCGTTGTTTCTCGACTATTTTTTTCAGTCCACGCAAACCAATAAAATATAAGGAAGCTAATTCATTGTCAGTTAAGACGACTTTCGAATAATGTTTTTATTCTTATATTTTATTTCTTGGAAGGAAGTCATCGTCGACTTTCGAACCACCTCCAAGCATAATTGCACGGAATTTCAAGTAAAATGTACTTTTTGTTTTAGCGTACGGAATCTTGCCAAGGAAAGTTCACGTTATTGTATTGTTCCTGACTCATAATGGTTGTTGCATGGGTTTTAATCGTTGGTCATGTCCGTGCAAGTAATAAATGCGTGTTTTTTGTATAGCATTTAACTATTATCTTCCTCTTTTACAGAGAAGTATTAAATGAATTTCTTTTTCTATAGTGTTTCTCTACCGTCTCTTCTATTGTGCTCAGTTCAAAGTTTCTTATCTTTTAATACACCCTTGTTTTGCCAATTAAGCTACGTCTCTTGGGGGTCTCATTAGGCGCTTCAAATTCCTCGGTCCCTGTCTTCTATCTCGAACTATTTTTTTCATCCCACTTAATTATAACCTTGCTTTCAAAAGTTCCAAATAGTAAAATTTTCCTTTACTTTTATTTTTCGAGATAGGTTCACGTTGCCTTTTTTCTTAGTTGATTTTCTAGTAATTGCTAAATACATTATTACACCCTCCTGCCGTTAAATTTAATCATATTCCCTACACAGTAAAATGCCCCAGATATGCAGTTTGATTAGATGAAACGATTTTATTTGTGTCCGTTTTCTTTTAATGTGAAAAAATTACAGTCATGTAAATTCTGACTCTTGGTAAAAACGGTAGTCCGACATCGCCTCTGTGATCGACGGACAGTGGCGAATTATAATTCGGCTGACGATAAAGTTCGTGCTTGTAAAAGTGTATTTATAATGCTTACTGATGGAAAATGTTTTCATTTAGTTTTTACTCTTTTATGCCTGAGTAAGTAACAAAACACAACCTCACATCCACTCGACAACAAGTCCCTCTTCATCTCTTTGTCCTTCCTCCCTTCATCTCGTCCAACATCCCTATCCTATTCATGTCCATTCTGCAATGGCATCGCGCGTGCCTTTCTCTCCTTCCTAAACCCAAACTGATCATCCCATAAGTAATGATTTGCCCTGCTCTCCATCTTTGTTGATAATCCTGAGAACAACTTTAGCCGAGAAATCAAACTTATTGTTCTGTAGTCCTCACTAAATGTAGTGTGTGTATATATATATATATATATATATATATATATATATATATATATATATATATATATATATATATATATATAGTGGGTCGCAAAAGCCATTTCTACCATCTACCATCTACTACCATCATATATATATATATATATATATATATATATATATATATATATATGATGGTAGTAGAGCTCACCCATGTACCAAGCCCGACGGCGTGTGAATATTCACACATCAGGGTAGGGGGGCCAGTTCCTTTCCCTGTGCCGGTTATGGTTTCCCAGGAAGATCTGATACCGGAAAAATCAACCAGCTTGGGTGGAGCTGCAGGTGCCCAGAGTGCCTTGGTCGGGAATCGAACCCGGGACCCTCCAGTCAGTAGTCCAACGCTCTACCCACTAGACTACCGCGACCCACGTGTATATATATTTATTTTATGTGAGTGAATATATATATATATATATATATATATGTGTCTGTCGTAGATACATAGCGATTGTATTGATTATCTTTTTCATACATGTATTCCTCAAATTATTCATGAATAATTAATATTTTAATCTTCAAATCCTTGAAATAGTAACGAGCGTTGGAGTGGAAAACTATACTTTTGTGACGAAATCTCGCATCCTCTACCAAGGTGAAATTAATAATAAACATGACCTGGCCGCGCAGGTGAATGTAAAACCGATCGGTGGCTGGAGGGCGGGTGTCTACGTAGAGAGAAGATGGCTTGGAAGTGTGGCAACGCTCACCTCCCCGAGGGACCTTTTGCAATGGCGATTGGCTTCGAAGGAATGTTAGGGACACGATGGGAGGAAGAGAATGAAGGGCGAGGGAAATGCATGAAGGGAATGGAATGGGGAGACGGACTTAAAGTATTGGTATGATGTGATAGGAAATAAACAATGATTTGCGTTTCATTTGTTGAAATGGAGAGTGTTGAGATGGAGACAGGTTAATATGTCCTAATCATTCATAAGCCAATGAGACAATTAAATAGATCACCAATATTCATATTTCGGTCACCGGTCACCGTGGAGGGAAACCTTGTTACCGGAGATCGACATTTTAAGAGTCACCGGCGAACGCGAATGCAAATATTGGAACTTTAGTGTAATATCCAATTAAACTCTTGGTATTTCCGTTTAAGTTATAACTTTATTTAATGGCACGTTCAATTCTTTTCATGCCATGAGAAGTGTAGAATACGATTATCAAGACTAGAACGAACGAGGGTTTTACTTTAAGTGAAATAGACAAAAACATTATTCATTTCAGTATCCCTCCCTTGAGAAACGCACCAATTTATTGTGGCAGTAAATTTTTCTTCATTTGATTTTTGGCCTTCACATTAGAAAATGGTTTGATGAAACCCAACTGGAACATCTACATCTACTTAATACCCCGCAAGTCACCGCAAGGGTGTGTGGCGGGGTGTGTTAGGGTACCACTTGTAATTAAGAAAAAAACCGTATTCAAAATCCACAAATGTATACAATCCACAAACAAACATGGGATAAATTTATGCAAAAACCCTTATAACCCACACATATGCAAACACTCAAACTACCAACTAACATCCACATGTACCTACAAAAATACCTGATATCTTTCCGAGATTTAATTTTGTTCCGACTTGTAAAATAATGTTTTTAATATTTCCAATGTGACCTCGGTTTCATTTATTATGATTTCTGATTGTTCGAGGAGAGAATGAGTATTTGTACCTATCTTTACTGGAATCTATATCCCTATTTCTATCCTTGTGGTCTAATACCTAAGTAGTGTGGGGCCATTATAATTCCGTTAGTGGCATCGTCAAACTCGTTTGTTCTAAACCTTTGTAAAAGTCGCTTGGTGGCGAAGTATTGCTTGGTGTCTTCGTATTTCAATTGGCTCCCAGGCTAAATCCCCTAAGACACCTGTCACATTGATGTCCTTATTATAACAATTTTTAACGAATCTGGCGGATTTTCTCTGGACTTTATCCAACTCTTTTTGCCAAATTTTCTCCCAAGGATCCCAATTACTTGCGGCATATTCCAAACGTGGTCTAACTAGATCAAAATAGCACCCCTCTTTAACTTTCTCATTACATTTCCCCACCACCCGTTTAATGAAGCCCAGTAAAGCGGATCCGCATATTGTCCTCATCTGTGCTCCCCATGAAAGGCGTGGTGTTAGAACTACCCCCAAATATTTAATTTGTTTGACCGTAGTTACTACTTAACCTAGTTAATGTATAGCTGTTAATTTTGGTGGATTGTGGTGGTTTTTGTCCTTCCGACTCTGATTGGCTATTGGTGAGTGCTCTCTTTTTTACTGTAATTTTTTCCGCTGAAAACCAGGCTTTATTCAAGCAGTTTTTTTCGCTTAAGCTTCACATTCCATTCCAAAGTGTAACTTATTGGGTGAGTTAAATTTAGGTAACCCCTCCTAGAAATTTTAGCATAGTGTATACAGGTTAGCTTTTGTTGGGCACTCGGTTGTTAAATTAGGATGGCTTTATCTAGGTTCCCTCTTGCCATGCTCCAAGGCACTGCCGATCGTTAGCGCTTCGTCATTCCATTTGCTGAGCAAATTGGAAAGTCAGTGGGATGAGATGAGAATAAATGTCAACAAAACAAAGGTTATGCGGTTTCCCCAAAAAATGAAAGCTAACGTACATAGTAAATATTAGAGTTTATAAACTACAGCAATAGGTACAGTTCATCTATCACGGTAGTTTTTTGGACTAAAATGGTCAAAGTAGTTTCGTCATAAGAAAAAGAATTGCATTAGGTAAAGAAGCGTTCATAAAGAAAAAGGAATCGATGACATGGGCGTTAAGAAATTATTAGTGACAACTTTGATATGGAGCGTGGTTTTGTACGGAGCGGAAACTTGGTTGTTGATGCAAGATGATAGGTGTAGGTGAAAACTTATAAACAATAAATTCCTTCCTGTGAAAACTTAAAGTTATTGATTCTTTCTTCGTGCGTTGTAGATTAAAACTGTTATGATATGTCTGTGGAGAAGAATGGAAAAAATGAAATGGGCAGAGGGGAAAACAAACGAAGCGCTGGTCACAGTGGGAGATGAGAGAGGATTTTTATGAGAAGTCCCATGGAGACCGGAAAAATTGAAACATTGCGTTTTGATGGGCATTGGGATGCTGAAGACTGTGAGAGAAAGGAGGACGTTAGGAAGGCGATGAAGGGGAAGGAAAAGGATAGGCATGTTGCGCGAAATTGAGGAAATAAATATGCGGCATTGCAGAAGGGTTTATTGTAGTGCCGGAAGACGTGTTTTGTTTGGAGAGCAAAGAAATGTAGGGGTGCAAGGTTTGTTTTTATGCAAAACTGGTAGAATACTAAATAATGAAGAGGAAGAATAATTCCTCATTCAGAAAGCACAAGTAGATAGATACCTTCCTTCTCTTTAAGAGACCAACGGAAAGGTTGATGAAGCTCTTAGGTTCGAGAAATTTAATACGATGTTCGAATTTGGGTAATGTTGATTTTCGCATATACTACCTTGATCAAAAAGTTCCCGGAATAACCACCGTGTGGCGCTCCCATCGTTCCGATTTGAGTTCTGTTTTTTTTGTTAAATTGTTACATCTGTTGTTGATATTCCCTTTAAATCTTAGTGTCATAACTTGACATTTGCAAAAGTTACGTAGCCAAGAGTACATCTATCTCTGTGTGTGTTGGCGATTTTTTACAATTGCAGAAATGGATTTAAATTTGCAACAACGAACTTGTATTAAATTTTGCGTAAAAAACGGATTTAGTGGCGCACGGACGTTGGAAATGTTGGAAAAGTGTTTCGGCAACGATTCTCTAAAAAAAAACGGTCGTTTACCAGTGGCACGAGCGGTTCAGAAGTGGCCGTGAGTCAATTGCATTTGACTATTTCACAGCTATTGCATGTGACACAGAATGAGTCATTACAGAGATCAAGAAAAAAATGAAGATATAGCTATCATTGTCGAGAAGAAAGAAGACCCAACAAGGATGTTAGCCAGCTATGGATAAGGGAATGAAAAGTTCAAGATGAGAATGAAAGCCTCAAGATTAAAATGATTAAAACTAAGGTAATGGTCTGCTAAGGAAATTGGAAAGACGATGTCTAAGTTAGATTAGAGGAAGATGTGCTGAACCAGTTTTGCTATTTAGGCAACAGGAACACTTGTGGTCGAAAAAGCAAGAGGTATATAAAATATAAAGATTAAGCTGTCACTCGGTGAACAATCAGGATATTCATAACAAGACTTCCATATAAGGATATGCATAAAAATATAATAATGCAGTTTGAAAATTTATTTTTGTACTTTTATTGTGGGTGAGAGACAGATGTAATGAGCAACACAGGAATAACGACGAAAGCTTTCCATCAGACGAAGTGATGTCAAATAGCACGAGCATATTCATGGACAATAGGAGTAGCTGAGAAACGGTAATTGGAGGCGATAGAAATTTAGTGCAGAATTACGTTGAAAATGAAAACGGAATAGGCAAAGTAACAAATGAAGAAGCACTTCGTAATGTGGGTAAAGAGAGAAACCTATGAACACTTAACAAGAAGAGAGATATTGATTGGACATATCCTGTGGCACGATAGCTTAATGAAGACTATAATTGAAGGAAACGTTCAGAGGAAATTGTAGAGGAAGGGGCTACGAGAGAAACAGGTGATGGAAAATGTCGGTGGGAAAAAAAGAAGCTATGAGGGAATGAAGAGATTGACCGGAGGCAGGAGAGTTTGGAGAGCTGACGCATACCAGTAATCCGTGATGACGAAATGAGCCATTACTACTATTTTATTAATAGAGTATCATATCACATATGTTTAGTTTCCTCAATTGCATTTTCTTAGATATAATTGCTTTCTAAAGGTTACTATAATAAATTTTAATGTTTCTCATTCCATTTATAATACTTGTAATGAAAATTATGAAACATATTTTTAATTAGGAGTACAATCGTTTCATATTTACTTTTTTATATTAAATTTATCAAAAAAATAATTAATTAAATACTCATTGTAACGAATTTTCACCAGAAGTGAGCACATTTAATTAGCTTGCCTCAGGGGTACATGAATAGTTAGTTATAGCTCTATTTTAGGTGCAAAACATGTAAGAGTTATGTATTTTCCAACGCTGTTCAGTTTTTTCCATTTTTGCGCAGTTATTGCATATTCATGTTCGGAGTCGGAAATAAGTTTGAAATGAGGATACGGTCTTGCGACGTACTTATCAATTTATTGATTCATATCATCCACGTAACTTGACTGAAAATCTTAACTGCCACGTAGCTCAGAATGGCAGACACACAAGATGATGATTTTTATCTTTCTATACATGGTTGTGGAATGAAGACAGGATCAGGGTGTTTTAAAGTCGAAGAAAAGTCTCAAAAGAATGCGTCTGGAATTCGGGGTGAAAACTTTGGGCGTTGAATGCCGTTAGTGGAAAGGTTGGCAAACTAATACTATCGTCTGTGCCCGGCTGAATTCTTACAGAATAGAATCCAGTCAGTGGACGACTGGTATGTGACAAGGGTTAACGGTTGTGAGTATTATGGGGTTAAGAGCCGTGGAATACCAATCTGAAAATTACATAACGGTCGTTACAGATGCAAACGATCTGGAAATTTAGGGTTCATGTAGGAAGATAGCCATTAGTTATTTACTTTAGTTACTAATTACTCATTCATAATTCTGTATTCAACTAACAGTAAGTCGCTCTCATGCTTCATTCCAATGATTCTACTTTTTTTACACCGGTTGGTCAACGATGGCTGACACCTCGATAGTAACATATCGCTCCAATTCCCATAATAAAGCCTCTTGTGCTTACCGAGGATGAACTTTCCTGGTTTGTCTTGAAAGTTAAATTGTATCGCTTGTATTTTTAATTTTTTCCTGGGTTATCTAAGATACATTATGGGAAAATCTACAAAACATTATGATTTACGTGTTTATTATGTTTAATTCTTTTTGTTTGAAATTAGTGATATACATGCTGTTTCTCTCTTCTCCTCAATCATGTTGATTGGGAAAAGTATCTTAGAGAGACCCCAAACCCATCTACACTCCTGTCTCACATTCTTTTTCATTGGAATGGAGGAATTGCTTTTTCCCCACTCTCGACCCAATCGGTCGTGTGTCTTCCTTGATTCTGGACGAATCTGTCTTACCTTGATCGGGCTACATCTTGATCTACCCCACCGTATTTACGAAAACTATCTCTGTCGCGCTTCATGCCGGTGTTAAAATCTCCTATTAACTCATTGTCGGAGATGGCTGAATTCCTAAAAGAAGTATTACGTTTTATTTTCGGATCCAATTGCAATTTTACATATGCTGGATGGAGTGACTTACTGGACAACATAAAATTATAAAACACTAGTCGTTTGCTGTTGGCTGTCTAGATACCTTATAGAAAATAACAATAGCGTCATTCTACTTCGTTCCGTTGGAATATGACAAACAGGAAATATTGGTGAAACAAGACGTTATAAATGTTTTAGATAAATCTTAGGAATAATTAATGGTGACTGTGTATATATTTTTAGTGTATTTGGATTATGTCAGCCCCTAAGGGAGAAAAATTGCTATTTTTTGATTCCGGCAATATTATTGTGATAATCCCACACTTAGGAGACGTATCTCAATGGGAATGTATATGACTAGAAAAGTTGGTACGAATAATTTGTTCGTGACTGATTAATCATCATGAAAAGCAAAAATTACTGCAACTAATATTCATCCAATAAAGAGACTGATATTGCACGTATCCTATCTTGTAGCGAATTCGTACATGTCTACTTTGTGAATTCACAAATGAATTAATAATTATTATTCCCTATTTGTAATTCTCACTTGTCACGTTCGTAGTTGGAATCAGGTTTATATTCAGCACATTCCAATGCCTCCCTACTTCCTGCCACCTTGAAACTCAAATACTCGTTAAAAGTAGCATGCAGCCATTTTTGTCGGTCTTCCCGAACTATGAAACGTGCATCACGGTCATGCTAATTGGAATCATAAAATTGACGTGTTAATATCGGAGTGCGAGGAAAGGCTGGTTCATTTCAAATGCCATGGCCCGTTTGTTTTTTCAGACGGAATGTAATAAAAAGCGAATGAAGGCATTAATATAGATTACTGTACAATATAGTTCAAAGCATTGTGGTGGGATATGACGTTGAATGGAGTGCCATGGAAATTTGGATGTATTAAAGGATGTCAAAATTGAACCGTGAAAAGGAAGGTGTGTTAAATAGAATGCGGTAAAAGAGAGGGCGCTGCTCGAGGATGTTTAAAGTTGGCGGAAGAAGTTGATGTTTAAATGTGAGGTAGCGAGAGGCTTAAATATGGCGAGGTATGGATGGTAACATGGGTCGGGACAGGGAGAGATTTGAGTGGTATGGAGAGAGGTAAAAGTCTGAGAAATTGGACTACGCAAAACCTTAGGTAAAATACTTATTTGTACCTTTCAGGCGCCCCAAGGCAGTTTTCCACAGGTTTCCAAAACTTTCCTACTGGCTTAAAACTACCAGCGTTGACGAACATTTGGCACACGAAGTGACACCGTCCCATTCAGTCCTTGTGCGTATGTTCTCTTTCAGGCGGGGTATTGAATCAACCTGTACCTATCCCATTTAGCTCTGTCTGGCTCCGATGCATAACGGGATCATTATTCTTCATAATGCGCGCGCCTTATCGTTACCATTATTTACGCGGTGAATAACGGATACTCTTAGCACCGTCCCTCAAATTGATCATTCCGAAAACCAACATAACGCGACTCCTGGCGTTAGCCCTGATCTAAGCGTAATGGGTAACGATAAACCCAGAAGAAAGTTCAAGCTCACCTCTTATGTATTATATACCAGAATATGGTCTTCATAATAATCTGCATTGAAATTACACACTGTTCAAGGTTTAATACTAAAAAAAAGACTTAATACTAAAAATACTTCATTTTTGGAGCGCCAATTTCAGTGGATTGAACTTTCAATTTTCCCTCTGGCAGCGCGCGAGTAAATTTTTTAGATTGACAAGTCAAGAATGATCTCGGTGGATTAAATCCTATTTCTATGTTTCTGTACAATCTTCTCCGCTAAATTAATTAAGGCAATGAAGATTATCAGTAGGAGCGAAAATGAATCCCCCTGCCGAGGTAGTTCCTTAAGTATTATCCGTGCATAAGATCTGTCTGAAATTCACCCGAGGTATTACATCCGATTAAAGATAGGTTTTTTAAGGTCTCTGAAGACAGTTACTACGTATGAAGAGAAATTCCTTGTTTCCTCACATTACTTCCTTCTTCATTTCTTCGTAACTTCTGCCTGCATTTATGCTGTATAAAGAGCGTATTCTCTTCCTTCCTCGTACCCCACTTTCCTAACATTTTACCTTCTAACCCGGCCTTCAACGAAACACTATTTTCAATATTTTCTCAATCTACGTACGCTACCTTCTTCGGGTTTCCGCTAGCAATTCTCTGTTTTAGCCACCATGTTAAAAAATTGGAAATACTCCTTCCTCCCGATTGAACTTATTTTCTCCAATATTGAGTAAAAATAGACGTAAAATGGTCGTCATGCTGTAGTGTGGACGTTTTTCGCACATCGTACAACCCTCCTTTACCTGCTTTCGCTTTCCCAAGCGGAATTTGTGAGTCACGTGATCTCCCCGTGACGTCGGCCCAGGATAATCCTGGACCTGCGAGAGGGACTGGGTTATTTTCACCCCTTCACCCCTGCCCCTTTCACTTGCGTAGGCTCACTTATTGTGATGGCATATAAATAAATAAATGTATACAATTATTATTATGTAATCTACCTTTTAAGGTAGGTTTTTGGATGGACACAACTATCAAATAAACATTTTGTAACTCCAAGCAAAACCCAATCTAGCAACCTAATCTACATCAGGTCCCTCTTCATCCCTGTGTACTTCTTTCCTCCCTTCATCCCGTCCAACATCCCTATCCTGGTCCTGACCTTTCCTCGCTTGCCCAACATTCTCCCCTCTATTACCTTCTTCAACATTCCACTACCGCTCAATACGCGTTTCATCCATTTTTCCTGCCTCCATAGGATTTCTCTCAACAAACCCCTCTCCTCACCCACCATCTCTAGTACTTCCTCATTTGTTTTCCTCTCGGTCCATTTCACCTTCTCCATTCTTCTCCACACCCACATTTCAAAGCCTCCAATCTAGGTCTATCCTCCTGCTTCAGCGACCACGTTTCCGCGCCGTACATAGCTACGCTCCATATCAGAGTTTTTACGAGTCTTGTCTTAACATCCCTACTCAACGTCCCCGTCATCAACTCCCTCCTCCTTGAGAAAGCCTCCTTGCCTAGCGCAATTCTTCTCCTTACGTCCCTACTATTTTGACCGTATTGGTCCAAAACACTTCCAAGATACGTAAACTTTTCTACCTGCTCTATTTTTTCCCTTGCCCAACATTCTCCCCTCTATTACCTTCTTCAACATTCCACTACCGCTCAATACGCCTTTCATCCATTTTTCCTGCCTCCATAGGATTTCTCCCAACATACCCCTCTCCTCTCCCACTATAACTAACACTTCCTCATGCGTTTTTCTTTCTCCCTATTTTAACTTTTCCATCCTTCTCCACATCCACATTTCATAAATTTCCAATTTACATCTATCGTATTACTGCAACGACCACGTTTCCGCTTCTTACGAAACCACGATCCATATCAAAATTTTAACGAACCTTTTGTTAGGTCCTTACTCGACATCTCTGTCATTAATTCCCTCCTTATTGTGAAAGCTTCTTTGCCTAAAATAATTCTTCACCTTATTACCCTCTAACTTTGACCATTTTGGTCCAAAACACTTCAGTGATAGGTAAACATTCCCGCCTGGTCTAGTTTACGAACTCCTATTTTAAAATTCAACTAAGCTTTCCTTTTTCAGGAAAACCTCATAACCGTTATTTCGTTTTCATCGATTCTAATCCAAAACCCCTCACACTGACTTTCCAACGCGCTCAGAAATGCTTCCAAACCCGTGGTTGATTGGTAAACGAAAGTTGGATCATCCGTCAGCCTAATTTTATGGATTTCCCTCCCACTTTCATTCGTATGTCCTGATCTTTTCATGCCTCTGTACCCATCCCCTCTACATAAACGAGGCGCTATGGTAAAGTTCTAATTATTACTAAAAAAAAATAATCGAGATTTAAACGTAATTTTTATTTTTTGTTCTTGAGACTTCTTTACATTTTTACAATCCACAGCTATACGCATTTCCCAGCGTTAATTGATCTTTCGAAGCCCGTCATTGTATAACGCAGCAGATTGTGTCGAAAACCATTGTTCCACCTTTTGAATAACGTCATTTGAGTTGTCATCCCGATATCAGTTCATAAAATGAAACCCAAGTTCAGTTCTCTTGTTTATATGCCATATTTCAATCGCTTTCAATCGTCTTGTTTTTGTTACTTTACTGTCAGCACGAGTAGATTCCAATGTTATGAATTCATTAATAATTTTCTTTTATTTTTTGTCGTATCATTTGACACAAGTTATTCGCCCTTTAGTAAATCTCTTTTCTGATTACCAAACTTTCCAACTTATAAAATTATATCTGCCCTTCTTTAATTCATATTAGTAGTATTGAAGGGAGGTGACCGACAGCTGAGGTCATTTGCGCCATTAGAGATGGACAGGAAAGAATGAAGGATAGAGAGAAACCCGGCGTCGGCATTACCCTACTCTTAACGAAAGGCGCCAAGGGGTCCGAAGCTTAGCGACCAATCCGACGGACGGCGTACTCACTCAAAGTGCCCTTCAAAAAGCACTTCAAGTAGGGATCGGGATACCACTGAAAAATAGCTGCCGCCTCCGGGATTCGAACCCGGACCCTCTTTGGGGGGACCAGTACGTTAGTCACCCTACCGTCCCGATCCCCATCTAATTCATCTTTGAAATCATTATAAAATCCTTGGAATAAACTAACCAAATACCTGGGTATACCTATGCTTGCCAGGAATTGATTATACAGAACAAAACTATGTGCTCCTGTTTGGTGTTTTTCAATATTGAGGGCATAATGCTAAAGACACTGTATTTTCTGGAAAATTATGTTTAATTACCCGACAGTTATAATATGCAATGATCGATTAAATAGTAAATTTTTTTCTTCTACGTTATACGTGTGCGTAGAGGTAGTGAATGAGTTCTCCGACAACTGATGGCTTGTCTTTTCGTAAGATGACTCGAAAAAATCCATAGTGGGGTTTCACAGACTCATGGCGGACATAGGAGTCAAATTCAGAGTCGGACGGGCGAATTATCCACCGAATGAACTGGGTACATTTCATCGTAATTTATTATCCTCGTAATTTCACTTATATTTAAAAGAGCGTATATGTTTTTTTCTCCTTTGCAATTATCATTGAATTGCCTTCGCTGATGAAATCATAGCTTGCTTTTTCGAGGCAAAGAATAAAATTTCGTTCACTTGGGATTATAAGGTCATTTGAGGGTAAACATTTATGAAACTTATGACCATTTTAAATTGCTCTCTTTGTTTACAAATCTGAAATTAACATTTCGTTTGTCAAAGTAGGTCCTTATATGAGCTAAATTCTCTCTAATTCAGATGTAATCAATCATTTAATTTCTTTAGAATTTATTATTTTTTTATGTTTTCCTCATTGCTTTAACTCAGTCAATATTAAAGGATAGTTTTTTTTCCATTCATTGTTTTCCTCATCTAAATTAGCTGGCATCAAGTTATAACGAACAAAGCACACATTTTATGAATTGGTTGAGTTTGAACGTTTAGGCACTTTCCCCAAGTTTAATGGGGATGGCATTTGAGTTCAATTAAAATTAATTAATTTAATTTGCTGTTATTAATATTAATTTTAAATGTAATCATGTAATCAAAGTTTAATACTTTGTTCATTTCAATCTACGAAAGTGTTGGGAATCAACGTCAAGTAAAGGTAAGGTAGTAGACAGAAAGTTAGTGGTAATGTTCTGCTCGTCAACTTTTCTTCCTGTTTCGCGATAATTTATCGAACATTCGTCTGACGCTGTGTCAATGAAACCGATGCCCTTCTCACAATTTGTGGAGCGGGTCCCATTGGCCATGGACTGGCGTTCTGATCGAATCCACGCAATGCTGCGGATGATAAATTTGAGCCAATCGAATTCTCGGCATCCGCTTCGATCCCTCTCTACTCCACGTGCGCCCCTAATCGTATTTAGGTGGGTAGTCGACCTTTACTGCTTTGATTTCCACATTTTCATTTTGCTATCTCCGGTTCGAGTTATTTCCAATGTTTTGGCCGCAAATGTATCCAAGTCTTCGGTCGAGAGAGCGCTGGACCAACTTTTGAGTGATAAATATTCCTATTTTCAAGTGTGAAATCTTTCCCTAACTCATCATCCAGGCTCCTCTGATATATTTTCTGAATAAAGTCACATAGAGCTCATACGAGTTATTCCATTGTGGTTATGTATTGCTTTCCGACCGGTTTAGACGTTTCTCGTCATTTCAAAGTCACAGTTTGGATATTGATGGCAAAACATGGAAGCTGATATGCTGAATAAATGGTTACTTCGACCAAATTATTGATAATTTCTTCAAAATGGTTGTTGGATGTAGTTCCCCTCTTTTTGCACTAATTATCTACGACTATTAAAATTCATTTCGGCTCACTTAGCAGGTACTCTCGTATCAGGTATGTACAGGTAAAATAGCTTCCGTGTTGTAGTTGTACGTATAGTTTCCGCAAATCATTGCTGAAAGAGAAAAATGGGGAAATGAATGGTGGTGTTCAGGACCAGGGTTGGCAAACCAACGCTAAGGGCCAGGAGACATGTTGGTTAAAACCGTCCTAACAAGTTCCTGAGTAGGCTGACGTTATGTTGGAAACAATGAGAGCTGTAGGGGGAAATGTATGGGAAAACGTTTTTCATTTAATGAATGTAATTCTGCTGAACAGTTGCCAATTATGTCCTGTTGCACAACCGAGAAAATTTCTTCCAAAAATGCCATTTTAAATATGGGCTCTTTCCACCATATAACGCCCGAGGCAGTGGACATTATTTTATTAAAATTTATTTGTTAATTGTGCTTTTCTATCCCACAGTAATCAACCTGAAGGTTGGAAACGGTAGAGTTCAATTCGTACGTTTTAAATTCACGCTTTTAGGTTAGGGGTGTATTTTATTTTCCCCGTGCTGCTATTTTCCCATTTTATTCAGTAGAAAGCGACATGGTATTAATATCGTTCAGAGAAATTTGAAATTCGGTATAAATTCTGGGCTCTCTTGCTTAATCTTATGTAAAAAAAGTTTGTTTTGTTCTAATGCCGTATTGCCGAAACGTTCTAGGATAAACATTCAAGTCGTAATGTTTAAGCACCGGGAAGAGAAGACTTCAACGATTTAATAGTTTTGATCAGGTTTTAAAACAATGTGTAAACTAAAAAAATACTCCATTTTACTGTATGTTACTAAATAAAAAAGTAATGGAGGTGCTTTGTATGGTAGTTTCTATACAGTATAAATCCAAATGTAACTACGGAGGTATATAGTTCATTTGATTTATACAAATCACAGCACCATAAACGGCAGCCGAATTTAGGCAATACGTAGCAGAGAGAGATTAATAAATTTTTATATATTTTTATAAATCATTAGGTAGTAATCTTCTTTGACGATATTTGTTAAAAACCTGAATATCATGAAAATTCTAAACTAAACATCAGTATCCATAACTTAAGGTTTTTTATGTTACCCTTTTCAAGTACCTGGGTCGGTTTCAACGTACAACACGAAAAGTTTCTCATTTATTGGTACTCCGAATTTCCCGTGAACATTAATGGAGACCTATTTTACTTTCTAATTTTGTTACTCATTAAGAATTCTATTGAGTTTTTACATGTTAAACACCGTAAACAGGAAACTGTCTTCTTTCGGACATGGAAGGATACATTTACCCACCGTTATAATGTCCCTAGCTAGCTCACCTTAAAAATCATTTATTTATTTCATCCGTTCATCGTCTACGCCAGGACGCTCAGTGTAAATAATTATTTGTTCTCAGATCGTTGGCAAGATTTCTCAGCTTATCCTTATCTGACGGATCTCGTTATGCTTACAGGGAAATCTTTTGCATCGATTTTAATGGCATCTATCCGTGTTTGAAGAGATACTCATTCTCCTCGCTATCGACCTTTTAAGGTGTAAGTGTAATTATTTATTACTATTCTCCGTGATAAACACTCGCTGTAATCTCGATTTTCGTTAACACGGGTATTATACCAAAATTCTATGTTAATTTGCCTTGATATTTTATTGATAACACTTAAGAATACATTCTGCATGCCAGAAAAACATTTCATGCAAAGCAAAGCAAAGTGGTTTGATTTATAAAAACGTCAGTATGAAGATTTTCCACCAAGCTCCGCCTTCCACCAAGCTACGACATACAGGGTTCGTCCGGAAAATAAGTTAATGATGCTCATTGTCTTTTTTGACAAAAGGAGTGTCGTCCACTACGAATTTGTACCTGAACGACAAACTGTAAATGCTGCATTTTACGTCCAAGTGCTCCACAGGCTTCGAAAACGAGTCGCCCGCGTCCGGCCAGCGATCAAAAACATCTGGCGGCTGCATCACGACAATGCGCCGTCTCACACCGCGCTTGTCGTGTCGGACTTCTTGGCCAAGCACGGCGTGGCAACGCTGCCGCACCCGCCCTACAGCCCGGACTTGGCACCACCGGACTTATTTCTGTTCCCGAAGATAAAGAGGAGTTTGAAAGGAACGCGATACGGGACTTTGGACGCCGTCAAAGAGGCCGTGACGACGTGTCTTCGAGAGGTTCCCGATGATGCCTTCGCGGGAGCGTTCCAGGAATGGGAACGCCGCTGGAACAAGTTTATCGACTCACAAGGGTCCTATTTTGAGGAATATTAGCTTAAGATGTGTAAAAGTGTAATACATTTTTTTTCCTGAGCTCAGTACACTTATTTTCCGGACGAACCCTGTAAGTCGAATGGAATGCAAAAATGTGGACCTCTTGGCGTCTTTTGTAAAGAGTAGGGTGATTTCGACGCTGGGTTTCTCTACACCCTTTCCTCTTCCACTCCCTGAACCTTCCTAGCTCTACCAAATTACCCACCTTAATGGCGCAAAAGGCCTTACCCGTCGGTCGCCCATTCTAATAACTGCTACTACAACGTGTCAACAATTTATCCCAGATTAACACTTCTAGCGAGGTTCAAATTGTCTTCAGTCCCAACGTAATTCATATGAGGCTTTCACCGTAAGGGTCTGCGCTGGAACAATTTGTCCCTCTCCATTTCCGAGTACCGCATTATATTAACATGTGTTAGGCGTGCGAAAGCGCTTCCCTCCCGCGAAAACGATCGGGTCGTGTGATAACTTAGTGGGAAGCGTGGCGTCATTGCCGAGAGAGGTGGTTACAGTTCTGTGAAAAACTCTCACTTCGGTACCTCTGCGAGATCCCTTTCCCACGATCCACTACCGCTAGGGACGAAAATATTGTCCCCTTCAGCTCCCTAGCTCCTCGCGCTGAAATTCACTCATCTTACCTTCCTTTGCCCAAGAGAGTTCTCCTCCTGTAACCAACCACACACACACACACACACCTGCCTGCGCTCGAGTTCCCCTCCCCGTCTCTCCCTACTCCTTACCTCCTTGTCGCCCTCCCGCCCGCACGTGTCTTCCCCCTCGTCCATTTCGCCTCTCCGTACCTCAGTCACCGTTCGACCTTTCACTTCCCCAGTCTTGCGCAAGAATCAATCCAATCAGCCAGTCAAAGATTCCACCTGGTTTATGAGCCACTCTCCGTGAACTGGTGCTGAAAACTTACGTGTGCTTAGTGCATTGGGAGTAATATTACTAATCTTTCTGGATTATGGTTTTGTAGGGCTGAGTTTGAAAACGGTCTTGGATGGAACCCATTCCGGGTTCTTTCGTACGGGCTGCCCTAATACTTTTCTTGAGCATGGAATTGGTGACAAGCCATTCGCTCTCCAAGGCACAAGGACGCCCGAAGTACTTACATATACGAGTGCAAGTATTTGGAATATTCACAGTTTTGTGTTTGGTATATTCCCTGTAAAGTGAAATATCAATAAACGTCAAGCATCATTACTACATTATGCACATTTCCCTGTAATCCTCATTGACGACGCACTAGGATATTCCGCGAATTCAAAAATGAATTCATACATCGTAATGAGATAATTAAAACCATAATTTTTATTCAATGTATATTACGATTATTATATGATCGGTATCGCTATTCCATAAGAAGTAATTATCATTTTTCTGTAATGAGAATTTATATATATATATATATATATATTTTTTTTTTTAATTAAGAGGGCCTTTCAATAAAGAGTGATCATACCTTGTTTATTCACATGATTTACTGTGCAAAGAATTAATTTTATTTTATGTTGTTAGGTTAATGTGTAATGTATATATGTGGTAAATGCTTTATTGATTGGGGAACAGAACATGTTTTAACTTTCACCGAATGTCGTTTAAGTAATCCTGGGGCCACATTAATGAAACTGGTACTGCAAATGCATCCAGCATTAAACTTTAAGCATAACAAAATTAATTTGTGTCCCATAAATTAACCGAATAAAAATCTATGATCACTCTTAGTAAACAGCTCTCGAGTTCTAAAATTTTATAGGATGCGGCCTGGAATAACGCGTGTATTAAAACATTCTTCGCTTCGGTTTATTCGGGAGTCAAATGTTTTTCAATGCGATCTCTCTAACTAATTGAAGAGTTAAATTATTCCCCAGGAAGCAGTTCCCAAGTTTAATCATTCCCCATCTATTTCAATGCGATTTGAACCTGGTCGATTTGATATTCTTGCTTGATATTCTTGATATCATGCTTCCCAGATTTTGATTTGCGAAATAAGCTGGTGGATACGTAATCTCCATTTTCCAAGCAGTTTCCATAGTGATAAAGACTGGACCAAATGAGGAAGTACTGGAGATGGTGGGTGAGGAGAGGGTTTGTTGAGAGAAATCGTATGGAGGCAGGAAAAATGGACGAAAGGCGTATTGAGCGGTAGTGGAATGTTGAAGAAGGTAATAGAGGGGAGAATGTTGGGCAAGCGAGGAAAGGGCAGGAACAGGATAGGGATGTTGGACGGGATGAGGGGAGGAAAGAAGTACACAGAGATGAAGAGGGACCTGAGGTAGATTAGGTTGCTGGATTGGGTTTTGTTTGGAGTTACAAAATATTTATTTGAGAGTTGTGTCCATCCAAAAACCTACCTTAACCGGTAGATTACCTAATAAAAAAGACTGGACCAGCTCTACGAACCTTGTCTTCATTGGCGAATCATATTGGCCGATGGCAGATGGCAGTACACTCGTATTATCCAGACAAAAAGGGATCTCCTTAGAAAAGCGAACGAACTTTGAAATTTAAACATTATTTCTTGGAATTTCTCTGCTGATCCATTCGTATCACCTATGGTGTCATTTCGGCGTTACTTTTTTCCGCCCTTTTTTTTAACTCTTGTCACTTTTATGTGTTTCTTCTTTATAGTTTTTTTTTAGACTTTAAAGATAACGGACTGAAGTTACTTCGATAAGCCATGGTCTTGTTTTTCCATTTCCTCTCAATTTTATCCGACACGGTATCTATTAGGAACACTTCATCTTAATCTGTTACCTTCTTTTCCTGCTCTCTCCGGTCTATTCAATGTGGCGACGAGCTACAGTTATTTCCAAATTTTCATTTTTTTCAGTTTTCAAACGATAGCAGAGGATAAATGCTTCATGTTACAATTGGATTTTTCTAATGCTTGTAGATTTCTTCCATCATTTTTTTCACAATTTGTAGTGGTGCTTGCCTACTCAGGTGACCTAATTATACCAAAACTCTCCTCATCTTTAAAACTCCCTCTCTCGTCATGGAATTATCCTCGGGGTACGTCGCACAGATGGAGTGTTAAAATGGTTTCCGGAAGCTCAATATACCTTTTGAAGAGTGTTGCCGGAGGGGGTTACCAAAAGGAGATTAAAACGCTGCTGTAATGGTGTTACGGCTCATCCACCAGAAAAAATGAAGGGGGAGTAAATGACCCATCCGCGCTGTCCTCCGTTTCGATTTTAGCCCTGTGCGTGACGTCGCGCTAAAAAAAAGTTATTGCTGCCATGATTCGTATTCATTGACCGATGACCCGTGAGGAATGCTATTTATAGCCGTTTATGTCCACGTCCTTCCTCTTTGAATCTGCGTTTCGCGGTAGAATCTGCTTGGAAGTGATTCACCAGTAATTGACCACATTGTCCGTATCATGATCACCACGATTGAATCCCATTAGTTGATATTTGAGTTTGACCTGAAATATACCAGCGAACGAAATAGCATGACTGGGTCAGCAAAAGAAGAAGGTGCTATCGTAAGTTGAAAAATAAAAGAGATTTATCGGGTTGGTTGAGTTCGATCGTGTTTCATTTCTTTGGAAAAACGAATGTCTCATAATTTAAGTTGTGTTTCTCAGCTTGTACGATGGTAAAAGTTGTTGCAACGAAGTATTTCAGAGAGAATGTACAGAGAAGGTTTTGTTATCTCACTAACATTTGACTTGAAAGAAACAAGGAGTCATACAATTACTGATTAATCTGCGATAGGGGGGCGTGATGACCTAGACTTGTCGCTAGATTAAAGTCCCCGATGAAGAGGTTTAAAATCGTGGTATATTGTGGACGGCAATGATGAAATGATTCCAGCCCGACTGTTAGGAATCAAATGTCCAAATGAAAAATGTACCATCGAAGCGATAATTTTAAGAAACCTTTTTTCTCTCACAAAATTAATTATTGCATCAAAAATTACCAGCACTTACAAGTTAATGCCTCTCACCTGCACAGACTTCTTCATCTATATTTTTGTGGTGCCGTAAACCTCTACAGACTTAGGGATGCATGATGTATTTCATATTTACATCATCTAATATACTAATTGTTTGCAGGTAAGATCGTACAAATGATCGGGATAGTCCTTGGTACAGTAACAGATTCATAGAAAACAAATATCGCTATCTCTCATAAGGGCAACCGTGCGCATTCATTCCATTTGTAATATTTAGTGGATAGAAATTCTATGTCCTGAAAAATCACCATAGGGGAACCTTTATTCAGTTCCTTAATCGATTTCATCCTCAAACCTTGTCCTTTTTATAGTTTTATATTCTTCTAAGCTCGCTAATTGATTTTTCATTGGTAGGCAATGAATAGAAATGGACCGCAAGGTGCAAGACTGGAAAAAAATAAGCTTTATCGCTTCCCCGCAGAGCTCCATGCAATGACAAAAAGAACAAATTTAAAATATTATAAAGGACACGTACGCGTGCATGGTCGTTTTTTTCCTGGAGGTATTTTATTATGTAGTTTAGAATTGAAAACTAATGCTAATAAATGCAACTTTTTTCGATCGAATTGCACACTGGAGACAAATGTCCACATCAAGTTGACATTCGAGAACTTTTGCTTTTTTTGAATTTCGTTTTTAAATAGAAATCAAACTTTTCCATAGAACAAAGAGTCTTGAATAAAGCATTACCAATTAATTTGATTTAATTATTTCGTCACGAGTATTTCTGAATTTTCAAGTACACGGAGTGAAATAATGTCAATCTGAATAATGATACATTTTACTGAAAATGCGGTGAAATTAATACCTTTTCCGTGGAAAACATTACTATGAGAGAAAGCTACATCTTTACGTAATACCACTCTTCCGTATTATCTTGGCCTCTTTATTTCTTTTTAGTCCTAATTTTGTTCCAATCTGTCCTCTTTGTTGTAAATTTTCTCCTCATTCGAATTTAAAACATGAACATTACACATCGAGACAACGAATGTTGAACATCACACTTCGAGAGAATACTTAAGTACTCGTATTTTTAACCGACTAAATGAATTTTAGTCTCATTGCGGCTGATTGACCGCCCACTATGAATGCTTAACTTATTCACAGATCTTGAATTTTCAATCGGTTTAGCCTGATACCATTGAAATCCTATCCATTTATCTTCAATTTGGCTGGTCGCCAAAGATTCTTCTAGTTATTCGTGGAATAAACAATAGAACATTAATTTTTCCATGATATGTTATGCTATTTCCTTTACGTGAAAACCCCGAGAAGACCGCGATTGCCTAACCTGACTCATGTCGTACTCAATGATTTTCTAATGGAAAACGCTAATATTTGTGGAAGCGTTTTACACGAAGGGAACGGATGCCTAGAGCTCATTTTTTGAACAAAAAATAATCGTCAACACTCGATATACGATTTCACGAAACTCTTCTTCTCCTAACGCCTTCTCCATTTCCTCATGGCGTCTTCGCTTGCCTCATGCGATTTTAATACCATCGTTTTCTTTTCTACGCCCATTCAATATTCCTTCCGTTGTCCCATCAGTGTAGCTTAAACAGAAAAGACCCCGATCCCTCCGCGGTCCACCTGCCACCTCATTTGCCCTTTCCTTCTCCCAACTCCATCTGCGGGATCGTGGCCCATCCTATTCGCTCTAGGGGGGAAGAGGGGTAGTCGAGGTAGATGGATAGTCGGCTCCGCGCCCTGAGGGCGATAGCCGAGCCAGCCATAGAAAAAGACGACAGCTGATTGCCTGACCTGGTAGAAGACCCACAAAAGGCTTTACTCACATAGTCAAGGTAGTTTGACGAGCACAGTCATGGATGTGGAGCGTCAATTATTCGAAATTTCTATTTTATCTATGCGAAAACCTTTGCTGAGCAAAGTTAACACCTCTAATACTGCTCTCATCCCTCTCTTGGCATGATAAAACATCACATTAGCCTGCCCATGAACTTTTTATTCACTAAGTTGTGGTGAAGCACCAAATTTCTCTTTTTATTATAATTTGATCAGTACAAGTGTGTGCCCCATGTATCAATCAAATTACGGAGCAGTTAAAAATAATTTTTTTGAAATGTTATTTTCCAACTCCATGACTATATGGGCGAATTATGATGGCTTGAACCATGAATATCTGAATTACTGTAAGAAACTTACGAAAAAAAATTGTGCCAAGCTTTTTGAGGAAAAGGTACTAGAATAATGATTTGAGATTATTATGATTGAGATTATTGTTTGAGATTTTGTGTTAGTCGATAAAATTGCTTTTACCTTTCACGAAGAGTACTTGAGTTTTGATAAATAAGTATAATTGTTAACAGTTTCAGTGTGGTCGTGCTTAGATAGATTTTAATTTGTCAGTCCTTACGTTCTCGCAAGTAATTGAGTGATAAAATTGGAATATGACGAATCATAACTCAAAAAACAACCTACAAACTATTGCACAAATGACGATATTGAAGGTCTAAATATAGTATAATGCTTGCGACAGTTGTGGATTCCTTCTTTACAATAAGTTTTACGGTGACCTTTTTTGGCTTGAAATCTTAACTAAGACAGTAGTTAGGTGATGGATATCCTTTGGAACTTAATTTTTTTAAATCTAATAATTCATATTTAATGCGCTCATTATATTTTTCTGCTTTATCATTCGCATTTTATATAAATAATTCTGTTTTTTTCATTTTTCGGAATTGCTCACCATGCGTTTCATTGCGGCATAGGGAACGCAGATAAATGATGATTAACTAAGTAGTCTCGGATATAACTAGATAAATCCGGCATCAATTTTCAAACCCTTGTTCGGGCGTTGTATCCCTACCATAGTTCTTCAATTTTGCCCGCATTGCAGAGAACTGAATATCTGGAGTAAGAGCATCATATTCCAGGAATTCTCCTATTCCTGACGTTAGGAGTAACTCAGTAGTGTTGAAATACTAAAGCATTCATATGCATTGAGCCAATACCGATGATGTACGTATTTCGGAGATATTCCGCGACCATTCAATAAACTTCGCGAATTTTACTTCTATTTTGCAAATTTCAGTAAATGTTCATCCTCAAGTAAATGTTGACGTTTTTGATATGCTCTTTGTGATTGGTTATTATAGAAATAGGAAAAACGATAATAATAAATAATTCAGTAATCACCCATTTATTCGAATTTGATGGATGGTAATATGTCCTCCTCATAAAATAAAATTTAATCCTTTATTGAGTGAATATATACGTGCATTTAACACAATTTCTGTGAGGATGTGGGTAGAGCGTTGGACTACTAACCGGAGGGTCCCGGGTTCGATTCCCGGGGAAGGCACTTTGGGCACCTGCAGCTCCACCCAAGCTAGTTGATTTTTCGGGTACCAGATCTTCCTGGGAAACCATAACCGGCACAGGGAAAGGAACTGGCCCCCCTACCCTGATGTATGAATATTCACACGCCGTCGGGCTTGGTACATGGGAGAGCTCTACCATCACCTACTAAACCGACCTTCGGGTTGATTACCGTGTTTATGGTTTTATTGCTGATATGGGGATCGGGATGGTTCGGTGGCTAAAGTTAAGGCTTCCCACTTAGAGGGTCCGGGTTCGAATCCTGGAGGCGCCAGCTATTTTTCAGTGGTATCCCGATCCTTACTTGAAGTGCGTTTTGGAGAGCACTTTGGGATATTACGCTGTCCGTCGGATGGAACGTTAAGCTGTGGATCCCTTCCTTGGCACCTTTCTTTAAGAGTAGGCTAATGCCGACGCCGGGTTTTTCTCCACCCTTCATTCTTTTCTGTGCATCTCTAATGGCGCAAATGACCTCAGCTGTCGGTCACCTCCCATAAAACTATTACTATTTTGTTTATATCGTATTTTTAAATTTACCTCTTTGCTAATCAATCTATACACTTTATTGTATAACCATATCGTGCGTCTATAATCATGAGACAATTTTTATTTACATTATTGATATCATATTTGACAATCATATTGATGCAATATTCCAATTAAGATGAATTTTAAACATCCGTCTTCCAAAATTGCGTATAGAGTTGCACTCTTAGAACTTCTTGAATCCCGCAATTTGCGTGGCAGTACGTGGAATGAGTTTTGATAAGTCGTCTTTCTATGGGAGATGCAAAAAAGGTATTCAGAGCATTTCAAATAAATAATTAGGAGTTTCATTTTTCGAAAAGTAATTGAGAAAGACATCATGTACGCACTTCTTCGTGCAGGTAGCTTTCAGCCTTCCAAGGTTTCATGAACTGTCGAGTTTCAAGTTCATCTCTTCTTAAATCAAAATAAAAAATCATGAGTAGAGATTCAACGTGCGCTGGAGTTTAATGTTTTGTTCTCCCTAGTGCAATTATAGAATAGGCAACACTAGATCCGGTGAGGAAATTCATTAACTTTTTGGAGGAAATGCATTCAATCGGATATTAGCATTTCGGCATTACTTGAAAACAATACCGTTTTATTCCACTGCGATGTTTCCTCGCACATACACGCGAACACTTAATCAAGTACTTGACATATTTAATAATGTGTACCTTGAAAGAAAAGTTTTTTTATTAGATTTTCCCAGCGTAAAACAGTTACGCGTCTTTTAATCATGGTGTCTTGGGTATGAATCTACCCTTCAATAGGGGGAAGTGTCTTGATATCCTCTGGGACTTTCAATATTCTAAGGGTAGGTGGGTGGGTGAGTGGGGGAATCGTGACGGGGAGTCCGGAGAGTCGTTCCGGACGTTTAGGATCCCATAAACGCCTCGGCCATTGGAAGCACCCTCTCATCCTTCCTCTTTTGCCCTCCCATCCGCACTTCTCACCTCGCAGTCCTCTTCTTTGCTCTCACGCCCATCTCTGGTGCACTGCTCTCTCTGCCTCCCACTTCACTCCCACCCCACCCTTCCCTCCCGTCCCATTACCACATGTGCAACAAGTGACTAAAACAGTCGCTCATCAAGCGGTACTTCAAACTATTTGTACTAACACGACGTCTTCCGTAACCAAATAGGCCTCACTAGTACTGCAGCGTGGCGTTACCATTATTCCTGCCCTTTTGTCTCTACGCCTGCGGAGTTTCCCTTGTAAGCAAGAGGCGGGTGCTATTACATTATCTATTTTCGCTGCCGACCGAGGTGACTGTGGTTGTACGCTTGTATCATGAAGAAGTCTATTCAGTTTTCCATTAGGAAATGCATCCTTTCCTTTTTGCTACTCTTCCGCTACCCCCTTCACGTCTTCATTCCACCCAGCCCATCCTGATCTCTTCTCATCACTAGGATTTTACTACTGTGACCGTTCCTCAAAGCCACATCTTAAGATCTCGGATTGAAATCAAGAGAACACCTGAAGTTTTATATGTATATGCTTTGCTTCCAACGCCCACTCTCTCATCTCACGTTAGAATAATCCTCCAAACAGGAGGTCGTCGCGGAGAGTCTATAAAACACCATGGTTATGAGGGCAGAGAAAGAAACTTTGCACTACCACATAAAGATTTATTAATTCACAAGACCATGGTTTCGTTGCAGCGCATCATCATCATTTGATGATGATTGAAACGATGTTCGTGAGAATTAATAAATCTTTATGTGGAAGTGCAAAGTTTCTTTCTTAGAAGTCAAAGTGTGGTTATGTCTTTTTATGTTAAATATGAATTGCATCTCCTCTACGATATTTCTTCATGTATTCTAAAGATCGAATTCTTCTGTGCCTTAGGAATACTTTCTCTCGTAAAAGAGGTGAAAATTTTTCATGCATGTCAATAAGCCCTTGTCATCCCCTACTGCAGAACTAAATTAATTTCGCCTTAAAGTCGAAAGGTAATGAACATTTCACTTTCCAAATGAACTTAGGTATCCTTACTAAGTATATATAAGTGAATTAAGAAGGGAACGACAGGAATTAAATTATATTTCCTAGGAACCATTCAATTATTTAAGAACATTTAAGCACAGCAAATACGCATTCAAGAACTCAAGAAGCATTAAATTGAACTCATCAATTCAATACTTACTAGTGGATATTCAAGTACAGAATAAAACCTCCTAAGAGGTATTATTTCGTTCTTGATTTACAGAACACTCTCTGAATTGGTTTTTTCAGGTGGAAGCACTGAATGCATACAGCCCTTTCCCCTGGTTGATTGATTACTGAAGCACTCATTCCCTGCGAAACGTGAATTTCAGTTGACAAGCTCCAGATGTCTGCATGTAATGTTTTCATCCCTTGATTTTATTGGCATCATTGTGATTGTTTTTTTATAAGTGTTACTCCGTGGTAAACACTAGAGACCTTAACCTGGTGGATACATTTTGAAGCTTCTAGATTCGGAAGAGAGCACTCCGCCCAAATTATGTTCTTCGTAAATACCCAAACCGTTCTTATGCACACTCGAAATGTTTTCAAGAGATTAGGAAGACCAGAAATGCCACACCGAGTCAAGTTTATGATTTCAAAATATTTTTCGAGGAATTCAGGGAAGCTCTTCTTTGTTTCAACCGCGTGAGGAAATTGGAGTGTGTCGGCTTTCAGATACATACGTTGACTTGAGCCTTAGTACTTGAGGTTTTTTTTAGTTGAAGTATTCAGTACCGTTTGATTCATGCAGCTTCCTGGCCGGGGAAGTAATGTTTACGAATCCTTTGGGAATTTTTTTTTGACAGTAAACAATTTCCTTTACTCTTACTTACGGTTACGTGGAGAGAAATAGGATGTGCTCAATTTAGACTACATTAATGGGTAGTATTCTCCCCTTTTTAAGCCAGAAAATTCACCCAACGTGACATGATAATTTATTTTTTAACTACATGTGCATTAACATAATAACCGCAGTAGACAAACCAAAGGTTGGTTGGTTTTATGTTTTTACACTCGATAATGTTGATAGTATTATTTGTGAATCCTTAGTCCGGAAGATGTTGGGTGTTTTTGCCATATTAAATTATACATTTTACCTCGTAGTTTAGAGATATTTCATTTGAATTTTTGTTACAAAAACGAACACCCTGCAGCGAGGTCCTCCTCTAGAGATTTTGAATTGATGTTGCGGATTAATATAACTTGTATGAGACGTACAATGATTTTGATTAGCATGTAGAAGTCGATAATAATTTTCCGAACATCGTGCATTAAAATAGATTCGTTACAAGATTATTGGAGGCACAATTAGTCGTTCATACCCTAAGCTTGATATCGAAAAAGTGTAGGGAAAATAAAAAAAGGAGTGATTTCACCTTTTTTTACTGCTAACATTTATCTGGTATCCCTGGTTTAATTTCATTATTGAAATTCATTGAGTTACCACCTTCCCTTTTCCAGAAATATTAAATTTAAAACAATGCATTAAATTATAAAAGAATGCTCAGTTTCATTGTGAGTTGCCATTAATGGCCGTGTCTTTAGTTTGTTGTAAACGTTCACTTGGCGGTCCTGCATAAAACAAATTTTTGTAAGCCACCATTCCAAGTTTGTTGATATGTAATGCTGCATTATATATTCCCGATTTATTCGTAGTTCACACGTCGATTGAGTAAGTAGTCAAGAGCTGTGATGATCATTGAGCATACAAGTATCGAATTAAGTGATCTGTCGGTTAAAGGAGGCGATCTATTTGAAGACTAGCGGGTTTAGATTTGTGCTTTTGGAATATATGTTGTTCCTGTAAAGTTCCCTAGTATCTTACGTCGATGAATACGAAGTGCTGGAATGACGAGAGATCAGCGTAGCTTTGCGTCATACGTAATAACCCTAATCCTTCCTTTTTGAAAAGTGAGGTCAGTCATTATGTCAACCTTTCGCTAGCGGAAGTTTTGCATATAAAAATCTTGATATGAATCCTGCAAATTACGAGGAATATCGAGAGAGAAATCTTTTTTTATTGGAAATTGCATCCTTTACTACCTGGAGATTGGGACCCTTTTTTAATACTCGAATCCAGACCACTTAACTAATGCACACACACTGCTTCTCCAGCGTAGGGCACATGCGCATAATGTATGGAAACGCGTGTTTAATTTTTGGTGTATTGAGAGAAAAATTCCTCGTATGTTCTTCCCACTGAGTCATTCAGCGTGGAGACTCTTGATTTACTTTTCAGAATGAATATGTGCTTTAGCAGAGCGTTGGTTCAACCTATTGACATTAATACGTATGTACTCAACTACCTATTGGTAGAATAGTACTGCAGATAGCTCGACAGCAACGAGGTCAAACTATTTTGTATTCTTTTTCGCCGTTATGTTGATGTTTCTGACGGTGGATTTCAAGACATTAGTCATCATTTCGGTGTTTAAAAACACTAAATCAGTGTAAAATAAATGTGAAATGGGCATGTTGACAGGTTAAAAATTATGCATACATATTTTCTTGATTGATTCGTCAGGATGCTTCACTTAAATCAGACCCAGGAGTGGTATATTATACTCATGTATAATACTCAAGGGGCAATATGACAGCTGCAAAGGTTTACTGCCCGCTGAAATGTACATTTGACAATACGCACCTGTTTCATGTAACGGATTGCAATTAAAACTGCTGTATTTTTCCACATGATTTTATTTAACGCCAACAGCGATTTCAACATTAGCGCATTATCACGATGTAGGATACGGTAGCCACGCCAATTGAAACGTACCTTTCTGATGATTTTCATGTGGCTTGATTCATACTTTTTGTCTTATTTACACAAGGAACGTTTCCATATTTTGGGAAATAAATTTGAAGAAGATTTTATTAATATTCACAGAACATATCTAATGATTCAATAAAAATAAAGAACAAGGGTTGGATTGTCGCTTAAGGCCCGCAACTGTACGGCACATTCATACCGCGATATTCACTGCCATTGCATAATAATAATACGACTACTGAGATATTTTATTGACTGTGACAATTTTGATATTTCCGTTCATTACGTCATTTCTTGTTTTTATGTCAGCATGAGATATTATTACTCGTAGAAAATGTTTGCCCTTCACAAAATCTCTACACGCCTGCAAGCCGACCGACAATTACATTGTATATTGTGATCTCTGAAATCATTTTTCCGTCGAATCATTTTTTCACCTTTTTCATTCTCCTGATCAAATGTGCTTTTTTAGTCCTATTTATAGTTAATCCAAACACAAATGGTCGTATCTTTGATATATGCTGTGACTGGGATGCAGAAGAAAGTCGTATCAATAATGTAATTTAAGGTCCAATGAAGTATGGATTGGTATATTAAACAGCTAATAGAGACGGAGGTTGATTTGGTAGGGGAGAGTGGAGTCCTTCATCTAATCATAGGTTCAAGGATCCGTGAAATTCACTCATTCACAGGGTAGTGGGGCCAATTCCTTGTTCCCTGTACCGTCTGCGGTTTCCCAGGGAGATCTGGCACCCGAAAAACCACACAGATTAGGTAAAGACAAGGGTTTCCAGAGGCCTCACCCGGACCCCTTGATCAATAGTCCATCGTTATGACCACTTGAGTACCGTACACCTGAGTGATTTCTATTAGCAGTAGTTAAAATACATATATATTGGCGTTAGGAGTAGCAAGTTCAAGTGCAGTTTTCTGTCGATTCATAGGCTATTTTTTTCTAGGACAAAAACAGTGTCGGTAGGCCCTTGGGCTACTCGATGTAGTCGGTCACTGGTCATTCGGGTCAACAAAAAAATACTATCGACTCCGGGAATGAATCGGGATTCCCAACTCTGTTATATAGGTAAGCATTCTGGTACACCACAACCCGGGCGAGCACTCTTCTCTGCCGTGCGATTTCCGCGTCACGAGGGAAAGAGAGGAGAACAGGTGGTGGGCAGAAAGAGGACGAAGAGCAGTGGAGTGAGCATTGGATTTGGTTGGGCTGGGGTGGGGGATTTATAAGCCGGGCTAGGAGGCACGTGAAGGGGCGGTAATTGCCGGAAGCGGCCGGAGGAGGGGGATGACGGATGGTTGGGGAGGGGAATGCAGACGCCACGGAAATGGAAAGGGCCTCTGGGAGCGAATGTCGCCGCCCAGAGTCTGCGAAAGTCAATTCGGAAAATGGAATCACGGGCACCTCCGGAGAGGACCGGGGTGAAACAATGGTATTCGCATTCCCGTCGAATCGATGTGAGTCTCGAATGTCAAGAGCCTCAAGGGAGAGCCCAAGATGATGGGTCGGATTGGGAGGATGTTGTGGAGGGGGTGAGGGGATGAGAAATTGACTCCTCTTGAATTTAAGGTTAGAATTGTCATAGCACATGCAGTTGCTCGAAGGTGACTCTTTGATTGTTCTTATGGGGTCCTCCGACGGGAGGAGTCGCTGTTTGTAGTGCCAGCATAATGTTAGTCTCGTTTTTGTCTGGTCAATACGCGCCATCCTTACCTATTTTGCATAAGAGTCCAATAACTAATGGCCAACAACCGCTTTGCCTATAGTACCCTTATCAAATGATAGCGTCGGCCTTGTGATGGCTCCCAGAGTATTAAAACATCGTCTCCAAAGTATACCTGCTCAGGGTTGCAAGATTGATTGCTCTTTCGAGTATTTATATTTGTTGTAGAGACCTAACAACTTATAGAGGCAGGAAAATGGGTGAAAGGCGTATTGAGCGGTAGTGGAATGTTGAAGAAGGTAATAGAGGGGAAAATGTTGGGCAAACGAGGAAAGGGCAGGAACAGGATAGGGATGTTGGACGGGATGAAGGGAGGAAAGAAGTACACAGAGATGAAGAGAGACCTGATGTAGATTAGGTTGCTGGATTGGGTTTTGTTTGGAGTTACAAAATATTTATTTGATAGTTGTGTCCATCCAAAAACCTATCTTAACCGGTAGATTACCTAATAATAACTTAACAACTTTAGCTATCTACCACCTTTGCCCCCATTTGTGGATTATTCATGTCCTAAATGACTGTACATCTGCGTTTATCTCAGTTGTAAACCCAAAGAATTGCATGTAAAGACGATTTTTTCGATGTAATATTATTAACAACATTGTTCCAAGCGTGGCAGTCATAGTTATTCCCTTCGTCAGTACTTTTCGTATAGTTCATTCGATTTATGAATGTTTATTGCGTTAATTCAAATCTATAACGCTAACATTTATATGTAATACACCGATAATCCCTTCTGGAACATATTCTATGGATCTTCATCTGATCAATGCCCCGCAAGCCGCCGTAAGGCGTATGGCGGGGAAGGTGGGGGATGCTTAACCTGTTTAATAGAATGCAACTACATGTTACGTAGAAAAACATGCTAATTCACACCCACAAAGGAGAATATATTCATGCAAAATTTATTTTGCCTTACCCACATGTAAATACATGTAAAAGGAGCTAATATAAACAGGAAAATGCACTGGATGTCTTTGCAGCGTTGAATCTTTGCCTTACTTATAATCCAAATTTTAGCTATTTTTACTATGGCTTCGATTTTTTACTATTATGAACTTTGATTTTCCGAGGAAAGAACGTATGTTTATGTCTATCTTTACTGGAGTCTATCTCCCTCATCTTATCTTCTTATTCTAACCTACCCAAATAGTGTGGGGCCATAATAATTCCCTCTGTGTCATAGTTAAACTCGTGTGTTCTGAAACTTGCTAAAAGATCAGATCAAGATAAACCACTTTTCGTTTCACAATATACTTCCCAAGCACAGATCTAATGCAGTGCCACATAATCTAGCTCGAAGAAGGGACCGTCATTCTCAGTTTTTTCGTTACCAGTAATGAGGTTGTGTGTTTCCCAAGAGGCTTCTAAATATCGAAAGATTTGGAGGAACGTTCGAAAACTCGTGTGCTTTTACACATTTATTTGGGATTCATTCGTTCGTACGTTATAAATATTTCAAATCCGTTCAAATACTTCGAATTTAACCATATTAATTCAGTTGAACGATTTTTTCTCATTTGTTTTAACAATCCAGCAGTCAGTAAGTTGGAGAAAACTATACGCGTACACGGAGAATATCAACGAACAAATGGTCTCGAGGAATATTTCATGGAGTATGTGGAATGCCTTCAATATGATCAAGAATGCCTTGTAGTGAGATTTGAAAGCAAGAATAGGGCTCGTGTCTTTTTCTCAAAGCGATGCGATTAACGAAGGGAGTCAGAGACGCGAGAGAAACGTGAGGCAGGTGATCCGAGGTGAATCTGTCAGGAGTCAGCTGCAGTGACAGAGCAAAGTGCTTTGTCGGTTTGCTTGGATGCCCCCGGCTGAGTTTCAAGCATAATAATTGCAATGAAATGTGTCAGAGGCGAAATCTGTATAAGGCGGAAACCTTTTCGATTGGGAAGTAGAAATATCATGATCTCAATATACTATATAATGGTCACCTTTCCCCGGTAAGCCCCTCTGTAAGACGGACACAGAGATGTGAGGAGAAAGCATTCTGCGTTGCAGTTGCATTTGGACTGCATTGAATTGCATTGTAAGGCGGAAAAAAAAATTTATATCAAAACCTCTGGATTGTATGGTTCGGGATTGTAGTTTTTTTACCATTTTTAACCTTGCATGCGGTCGAAAAAAAAACCCTTGCCTATGGTTTGATCCTCTTCATTTTATGGGCCGTAAGATATTTTTGAGGAAAAATTATTTGATTTTGCTGAAGTGCCATTCTTTAACGTTTTCATTTATCACGAAAATGTTCGCGTCCGTTTTTCTGAACCGTCAAAGATGGAAACTTTATTTATTCCGAAAATTTCACCCAATCCCCTGGGATTCCGCCCTCGGCAGTTATCACTGTAATATTTAAGCGTGTTTTTGTTGGAGGTCGTCAGTGATTGATTGATGGTTTTCGTAAAAAAATCGCTTGGCTGTGGCGGAAGAATAAATTAAAACGCAATTGTTTTCGATATTGCAAAATTTTCTTTCCTGAAAGCGAATTTCCGCCCCTACCACTTTATGGAATGGAGCCCTTCGCATAATTTTGCGTGCAAAGAATTTTGTTTTGATTATTGGCTCTTGCAGTTCCGTCAGTTATCGGTTCAATTTATATCTTTTTTATTGTGTAATAAAATCGATATTGCAATTAATATATGTTTTAATTTGGACATATTTTCCCCGGACTCCATTGTTGTGAATTGACATACCGACAGCATAATGGCGATATATCAAGAAAAAATTTATTTTCACAATATTTCTACCATTTAATCATTTATTTTCCTCGCAGATCTTGAGAAATAATTCGTAATTCCACGTTTTCCAGTCGCATCGTCGTGAATGATGAAATGTCTAATAACCCATGTATGTAATGCTTAATGGGTGGGTCGCGGTGGTCCAGTTGGTCGCGGTAGTCCAGGGGGTAGAGCGTTGGACTACTGACCGGAGGGCCCGGGTTGGATTCCCGTCAAGCCTCTCCGGGCACCTGCAGCTCAACCCGAGCTATGTGATTTTTCGGGAACCAGATCTTTCTGGGAAACCATAACCGGGTCAGGGAAAGGAATTGGCCCCCCTACCCTGATGTGTGAATTTCACACGCCATCGGGTTTAGTACTGGGTGAACTCAATCATCACCTGCCAAACCAACCTTAGTTCCTTAGGACCTTCTGTGTTTATGGTTTTTTTATGATAATGCTTAATGTGTAATTTACACTCAGTCCAACAGTTTGGTATTTTCTTGTTTAAAACTCGTACAGGCAATAGTTGCAAATAATAATTTGTCTTCAGCCAGCGTACGCGATACCGATCCTCCAATTATCCGTTTAACATGCACTTTTGCTTCGAATTCTATCCCAAGAAGAATTTTCAAATTACGAATAAGCAAATTTCTTCAACGATGTTCTATGAATAATGATGAAGATTAATTAATAATTGTTGAACGATAGTCGTCGTCATATTAATTAGTTTTCGAAGCATTGTAGATAGAAGGTATTCCTTAATAATACCTTCAACGTCGGTATAGAAAAGAAAATAATTTTTTTTTCACAAATGTTTCCTTTGTTTAAATTTTAGTGCCTTTATCTTGACCGGACGGAATTCACCGCTTGGTGTGCGCCAAGTCATGTAAACATTCGGCAGAGCATGTTAAATCATAAAAATCGGATGTTGAACACCTTTTAGTTCGTGTGTCGAAATGGCATTCACTCAAACGCAATTTATTAAGTCTTTCTCTGTCTTATTTGGAGTGATTCCTCAGCTTATACCATCTGAATTACGTTTAAATTAAAAATATTACAATATTATTCTCGACAGAATTGTTTGTGCAACGATGGGCATATTAATGATAACTCATCGTAAAGAATTGAAAATAAATTCATTTTCGGGTAGCATCCCTCTCCACTCAGTACTTCATATGAACATGGTGAGCCTAAATTTACGAAAAATAATCCTGGCAATGCGAAAGAAGCTGTAGACAATGTTGTACATTACGGAAATATTCGGTGTCAAATGAACCCTGCCCTTTGAACTCTGTACATTGTAGTCAATATAAAAATCTTCTTCAGTTCTTTTGATGAGCACGATGTGTTTATAATAATCAGTTTCAAAAGGTTTAGAAAGAAAAATCTGGTGCTTCAAATGCTTGGTTATTTGAAATTGATGGTAACCATATTGAGGTTATATTCACCTAAAGCTTTGCTCTAAAACCGCAACGTATTTAGCATCAGCTCATTTAAAGTTGTTGTCCTTGTTTCGAAATCATCCCCTGTCACTTCCTTTATTCTGTATTTCTAGATAGAAACCGAATTGCTATTTATCTTTCATGAATTTGCCGAGAAATGTGAGCGGCGTTTCACTCCAGTAAAAAAGTGTTTTTTTTATGATCATGGCGTGATATTTAATTTTTTGGCAACGAGTTGTTTATTTTTAAGTTCTAGAACAGTTTGGTTTCCTTCGATTGATATTATTGAAAGCTGTCCACGGTTGTATTGTATGCACTAGCAAAAAATGTTCGGGGACTATAATTCGACCTCGAAGATTGAACTCAACCGATCGGTAATGATACACTTCGGGATAATTACTATTCAGTTCATTACAATGGCCATAGGCAGCTTCAACGCGTTTTCCATTCGCGTCAGCTTTTATTTAGTTTTCGCGAGTTCATTGCTTCATCTATCCACAATGGTTGTCTTTGATGTGTATCCGATTAAATAGTTGAGATTATGGTGAAGTCTTCTTGGAGTGTCCACCGTATCAGGGATTTAGCTACCGAGGTTTCGATGACTAAGTTTTTATCGTCCTCAGGGTGTAGTTACCGGGTCATCAGTTTTTTCAGTTTTAAGGTTTTAATTTCTGTCATGATGTGGTGGAGCGAAAGAAGAAAGATAAACTCTATAAATATAACATAACAGAGACCCCTTTCAGGAAAAATTTCTCTTATGGGTGAATTTAACAGAAAGGATAGATAGAACACTAGGAGGCAGCGGTGGTTGAAAATCCGAGTCATCATTTTTGCCATACTTACCTGTATATGCCCTCCGCTTGGTCTCAGGTCAATCCTGTTTGGCCGTTGCTCATGTTCTCTCTCTTTCTCCTTGCTATGCTTATTTTCTGGAGCACAGGTTTCCAGGCTTGGTTGATGGTGTAACCTGTGTCTTGATTGAAGTTTTTTTTGTCGGGATTAAATATCCTGCATTTTCCTCCTCCGGTGTAGTTTTACACTGTGCGCAAAAATTTATTTTGGACTCTCTCAATATTCCTCCCACGTGACCATGGATATTTTTACACCAAAAAATCTTGGACTTGTGTAGTGTCGGACGATTTCATGGTCACGGGTATTTATGGTTGCAGTATCCTACAAAACCTTCTTGGCCCCAGAATAAATACACCAAGCTTCTAACTAGCAGTATTGTAGCTAATAAGATTGATTGGAATTGACTTAAGGGAGAAAATACGTAAAAATATAATGCGGGGTTTAATATAAACATTTTTTCACAAATTAATCCTCACATGGTGGCAGTTTTAAGTCATGTGTGGAGATACTTCTTCTTTGAGCATTGATTGGCTTTCGATTGCAATAGAAGGTCATCAATTCTTCGGCCCATGTAGAAGAAGCGATGTCTCTTAATTCTTATCGCTTTGGACTCTTTGCAGTCTTCTTAGTTTCTTTAAATTAAGTGTGTGAGATATAATTTTGATTTCTCGGAGACTTTTTATCTCAGCAATGACGGAGATGGTATTTCAATGCTCGGAAACTAGGCCATATTATTCCTTGGTTTTGTTTTTCAGCGTGATAAATCATGCTGATTTCATGTTAATTTACCTGGGCAGGGTGCCACTCTCCTAAATCCCTTCTTCCCGCAGAATGGGTATGCGGTTCCAAGTCTTGAGGGGTTAGTGAATAGTTTGTAACTCTTCACAATTCTTTTATACGATTTCGTCGAGGAAATATTGTATATTTTTAATTTGATCGTAATTCAGATGGTAGCAGCATAGAAAGCATTCCAGATAAGGGTAGGGAAAGACTTAGCGCATTGGTTTGAGTGAATGGGATTTCGAGATATGTACTTATAATTTTTCGACATCAGGCTTTTATAAGTTTATGTTATGCGGAATGTTTAGCGTAACTAAAACGTAGCGACCAAAGGAATGGAAATTTTCTGGGTACAAAATTTAGGCTACGGATTTCCTTAGATAAGCCTGTGTCAGTGAAAATTTTCCCTCGACTATAATAGTCTACGCGTAATTTTTTTTAATCATCGTGCTCCCCATTTGCGACTCGCAAAGACAAAATTTCATTCCACGCCGCGACGAAGTAATATGCCCTGGTCGGCACGTGAGCAAGGAAACGGTCCTCGCCTCACCCTTAAGGTTAGGCAGCACCGTGTACATATGCGGATCGTGTGTGGTTCCATAACTACCAAGGGTCTATCAGCTAGCCGATCGCTCGGGAAAATGCTGCATTTATAAAATTAAGTCCATGTGTCAGGGGATAACACTTCTTGTACTGTAGCTGGTACCCGCTAGATGTAATTTTGAAAGCATTGAAAAGTACCCAGTTTTAGTTGGACGAATGCCGATATTTATGTGACTACTTACTGTGCTATGCTATTTTTTTTAGGTAATCTACCGGTTAAGGTAGGTTTTTGGATGGACCCAACTATCAAATAAACATTTTGTGACTCCCCACCTAGCAAACTAATCTATATCAGGTCCCTCTTCATCTCGGTGTACTTCTTTCCTCCCTTCATCTCGTCTAACATCCCTATCCTGTTCCTACCCTTACCTCGCTTGCCCAACATTCTTCCCTCTATTACCTTCTTCAACATTCCACTACCGCTCAATACGCCCTTCATCCATTTTTCCTGCCTCCATAGGATTTCTCTCAACAAACCCCTCTCTTCCCCCACCATTTCTAGTACTTCCTCATTTGTTTTCCTTTCGGTCCATTTCACCTTTTCCATTCTTCTCCACACCCACATTTCAAAAGCCTCCAATCTACGTCTATCCTCCTGCTTCAGCGACCATGTTTCCGCGCCGTACATAGCTACACTCCATATCAGAGTTTTTACGAGTCTTGTCTTAACATCCCTACTCAACGTCCCCGTCATCAACTCCCTCCTCCTTGAGAAAGCCTCCTTGCCTAGCGCAATTCTTCTCCTTACGTCCCTACCACTTTGACCGTGTTGGTCCAAAACACTTCCGAGATATGTAAACTGTTCTACCTGCTCTATTTTTTCCCCTCCTATTTTAATATTTAGCTTAGCCTTTTTCTTTCTGGAAAATCGCATAACCTTTGTTTTATTAATATTTATTCTCATCCCATATTTATCGCACTGAACCTCCAATTCACTCAACAATGCTTGCAACCCCTTGGCTGACTGAGCAACTAATGCTTGGTCATCAGCAAACCTAACCGATTTTACGAATTCCCCTCCGACTTTCAGCTATGCTATTATGCTTACTGAGAGTATTTACTGTACCTTGTGACTGTGCTTACAACAATGGGGTTCTTGAGGTGGGATGTGACTCAAATAAACGAAAGTGCGTTACGAAACAACACCATATCCTTTCCCGAGATAGGAACCCTCGAAATGCGCGATGATTCACGGGAAGATACCGTCAAGCTCCCTGCCCAGTGAAATAATTGAATCAACTATGGCCTTTATTTATTTTTGTTAGTGAATAACAAAACTATACGATGTACTAGACCGGTTAATACGAGTATGCTGTTTATTAATCTAATCACTAAATTTTGATCTTGTTTCTTTTAATGTATTCCTCGTTTCTTAGATGGCATGTCCTTTAAGTTTTATGAAAATAATTTCAAAGAATAAGCCATCAAATGTGCACGCAAATGAGCACGTCTTAATGATTAATTTTCCCGTATGTTCTTTCTTGTGCTGTTATTAGATATGACTACTTCTCTAATAACCGAATAATTCCCTCTCCTGATTTGATATTAGTCTCTGTTTCCATCTGTGCGAATAAAAGATATCGAAATATTTTCTTCTTCCGATGTTTGACTTTAAAATTAAAAAAAATAACAGGACAAATATTTTACAGTTTATTCAATGTAATTAGTGAAGGAGTCAGATTTATATTTTCGATATTTTATGTACATTCAGTCACACGCAACCAAGTTTTGTGCTGGGTGAAATAGTACCTAAAGTTATGAATTAAATAAAAGCTTCTTTAAATACTAACCGATAGATACACAATACTTTTGCCCTCTATGCAGAGCTTTGACCCGCGCGCTATTTGAGGGATTGCGTCAGTCTTTACTGATGAGCTCACATACCTCAAGCCCACAACCAAGCACCCGCTAAAGTAGAAGTTTCTCAATCCCCAGTTAGCAAACATTTACCGACTACCCAGTACAGATTATCAGCGTGGAAGAACATTATATTTCTACCGCGGTATAATTTCGTTAAAATACATGAGATGGGAAGCGTGAGGGAGTGAAAGGATACCATGAAATATATATTGTATCAAAAAATGTGGGTAAATTAAATTTTTTACAAGACTTTGAAATAATTGTTTGACAGCGGAACTAAATCTTGATGTTGAAATTGATGCCAAAGTAGTGTTGCATTCATCGATTTGGAACGAAGTTGTTTATAATAGGCTCACTTCTGTCGGAGACCATCGATCAAGGTTTATATAGTTTGTCGATAGTCTGAAATACTCGGCCATATGTGCATCAAAAATTACCTTTTTGGTTGTTTCTAAACCTAAATGTGGCAAATGTGGAAACGTGTATATATATGTATGCATATATTTATATAAATATATACATATATATAAGCTATGTAATTTTTCGGATACCAGATCGTTCTATGGAACCATAACCGGCACAGGGAAAGGAACTAGCCCCCCTACCTTGATGTGTGACTTTCACACGCCGTCGGGCTTAGTACTGGGTGACCTTAATCACCTACCCAAACGACCTTCGGGTTGAATGCTGTGTTTATGGTTATATATATATATATATATATATATATATATATATATATATATATATATATATATATATGATTTCTTCGAAGTAACACGGAAGTGTTGAATAAAAAACTTAGACAGTAACACACAGCACGAGAACACATAAAAAGAACACTCACAATAATATCTTGATAATTTCGACGGACTCGAACTCCGTCTTCTTCGGAAGATAAGATATGACAATGAGTCATATCTTATCTTCCGAAGAAGACGGAGTTCGAGTCCGTCGAAATTATCAAGACATTATTGTGAGTGTTCTTTTTATGTGTTCTCGGGCAGTCTGCCTGCCGCGTCTACTCTCAACGATCTGTTTCCCTGCAGATAAACCGAAATCGTGGCTTTTCGCATGAAAGTCGCCGGCGAGTCCATATGAAGGCTAGCGTGAACAATCCTGACCGTCGAAGGTCGTTCGCGGTGGCCATTGCCCCACCGGTAAGCGGAATCGCTGACACGGGGGTAGGATTCTTCGGGGGATTTTAATATCTCACCTGCACTCGTCCACTCTTTCTCCGCCCATTTGCTGTTCCTCGGGAGAGCAGCTGCTGCAGGTGCAATCGAAAGTTTCTAACCCGCCCACTTCGAAAGATGGTAGGAAATAGAAGTGGACCCTTGGTGATCCATCCCTATCTAATATATCAATGTCTCCCTTCTGCGGAGTCAATTCACTCTTGTCTCTATCTTCACCCGAGCATATGTCCTCTACAACCCTAATAATCATTCTACATCCTATGACTCAATGAATACCATTCGTCTATCGACTCCGAAGTGTATGTCTATTCGTCTTCTATGTCTATTCTACATGGTGTTCTGAATGCCTCCGCTAGGGTATGTGGCAGGGGGTGTTTATGAACCAGGCATTTAACATCAAGAATGAAGTTTTCCTAATTTTAAATGGCGATAAATTCTTGTAAAATAATTCAAATAAGGAATATCATAATAACTACAGGTACATGCACTACGGTATCTAAGTGATATTCACTTCTCTACAAATACAATAGGAACTGCAAAAACTTGAAGGGTAAAAATCAAAGGTAGATAAAAGCAACGGGATAAAGGCAACACACTAGGCTACTAAGAATGAAAAAATAAAAATACTCTATACCCCTAGGGCTAGGTCTATTGTCACTCCTTATTTTTTTTGTGACCAACTGCTTGCATCAGAAAGTTAAAACTTCTGTTAACACTGAACATAATCTCCCCGTAGTAGTAAATCTTTTGACTACGTCGACCATATGATTCCAAGGCCGTGGATAGGATACTTTTTCCATTTTGCCCCCTGGAAAATTGCTGATAGCCCAATGACCGAGGCTTCTTTGGTTTGTTGACACACGATGTTCGGTCTTCTTTCAACTCTCTAACACCCACAAACGCTGATTTTATACACATACGCAACAGCACCATCGCACGTCTCATTCAATTGGCGATGGGTGTGCTAAATCATAGAAGTAAGGAAAACACGCTTAAGGAAATCAATAAGGAACACACGGAATAGAGTGAACGATGTCATTTTCAGTATTGGGAACGTTTCACTCTGATTAAAAATATAAGCGTATTTTGCACTATGATTTGTGTTCATAATGAGTTCCATCTCTCTATCTACTTCCAGTGTCGAGAAATAATTGAACTACTGAAGAACTTGAACGACCTTAGAACGTACCGTTTGGGGTCTACCATGCAGAGGTTTATTTTGGTAGTATCTGGATAATAATAGGACACCTTCCCTCTGAGACATGTTTCTTAAAACTACGAGTAATAGTAAGATATCCAAATCCTTTTAGTTCGCAAATATTTGGATCTAAATCAATTTTTTCCGGACTTTTATCACGTCAACACATAAGAGCACATGTAGTCTATAAAATGTTGAATTTTGTTTGTGAATGGACCCGGGGAGCTTGTAAATTCACTTGTACTAAATGTACAAGTTAATTTACAAATGTACTTAAGCGAGTTCCATGACTTTTGAGGCACTTGTGAACAGTGCAAAAAGGTAAACTCTACAGTTTCAAGCTTCACTTCGTGAAAGTTTTTGATGTTCTTATTAAAATATTTTGTACTCCAAAGATTTTAAGAAACAACGCGTTTCACCGACTTGCGGCATCCACCGCCTCTTGCCTTACCCAAATAACCTCGATCTTTCCCCCCCACCTTCCTTCATCATCCCACCCTCCCTCACCCCTCCCAAACCATAGTATGGAACACGCGTTATATCTTAAAAGTAAAGTGTGAAAAAGTACAAAATCTTTTAATATGAAAACAAACAAGTTTATCCTTACACGATCGACTTTTTTCCCGCTTACCCATAATATATCTCCAGTCTCATGCTGCCCAACGCGCGTATCCTCACACTTCTATGTACATTTTTTTATTCCCCTTCCTATGATAAAGAGCGGCAAATATCATGTACACACATTTTCTGTATCTTTTAATTTATGTTTTACCAATTTATGGGAGACGTTCAAAAAGAAATATTCTTCAAGTGGCCATGATCACGTTCCTATATGGGATCCAAAGTTGTGACAGTTTCATAACTGACCATAACGTTGCCAATTTGCTGTCCTGGTTTGTAAAGAGGGAAGTAGTCGAGGTCGAGGGTCAGACTCTTACAGTCTCCAGACTGGAATTGTGACATATACAGTCGTGCTGCTTTGCTTTTTTTAGCGGTCTGGGCGAATTAGTGCTTAGTCATGACAAAGGCCTCTGTGAAGTCCGAGTGGTGTGCGGTAGCAGAGACCTGGTAAACAGACGATAGTTGGCCGGTCTAGTGTTACCCTGCCTTTCTCGTTGATTTTTTTTTCTGGAACAAGGGAGGTATGGTTCCATTAGGTGACTCTCGTCTCGGAAATATAGGCATTGAGCCTTTTGCGAGCATTCATTTCTTTGAAGAATAAAATAATTTTTTTTACCGGCAGAAAAGGTCGATGTTGAACATTTTTTTACGAGAGAATTTTGAAGACTGTGGTAGAGGGGAGAAAGTTAGGGAAGCGAAGTAGGGGGAGGAAAAGGATAGGCATGTTGAAATGAAATGAAGGAGGGTTAGAATGTATGCAGCATTGGAGAATAGTTAATTGTGGTGTGACTTGTCAGGTTGTGTCTTGTTAGGCGAGGTTATGAGATGTAGCTTTAGTCTGTGTCCATCCAACGACAACTATGAATGATAGAATTGAGAAACAACTTTATTTATCATGTAAAATAGAATATTTATATACAAAAGACATTTATCAGTCAATCTTAATCTTGTAAAATTGAAGTAAAAATTGAGAGAAGTACATATTGATTGCTCTCATTCTGATCCTCCTAAGTTAGTCAGTTCTTGCTTGAACACAAGTGCCCCATAATCCGAAGAAAGACATCACAGAGTATTTTAAGTTATACAACTATATTGCGTCAAGTTTAGTACCAAAGCTCTTGTCTCTTCCATGTAACAACCGGTCTTTTATTTTCCTTTTCTCATCATCTATTGACTCTAATTGTCTTAAATCCTTGGGTATTTCATTAAAGTCAAAGGTATAATCACCTCCAATTTTCTTTTACTTGGATTTTTAAGATATTTTTTGCCACATACATGTACTGCATATTGTCCCTCAATAATAATTAATGTTTTGTGCTTCATGTATTTCAAATTTTCCATTAAAATAGTTTTACATTGTAATGACATATCTATTTCGCATGTCAACAGGTAGAAGTCCCAATTGTCGAAAAATATCCCTTCCATCTAGATTATTTGTATTCTTTTATTTAGTCTCTAACATTTTGTACGGAATTTTTCTCTGTTTAATTTTTAGCATATTAAATTTTGTGGCGTCAATGGATCCACATGCAGTTATACCTGACAGTTATGCCATATCTTGAAATACTCTCAACCAGCGTAAAATGCACTACCTTGATCACATTCAAACTTACAAATTAGTAATGTAGTGACCTTGACGAAGGATGCAATTAAATTTATTATTACAATATGTTCAAAAAAGGTAATATTTTTGATCAATGATCACCCCCATTTAATTACATTCTTTATTTATATTTCCAAACAATAATAATAATTAGCTTTTAAATGTTGTGCTCAGTGCATATATAAGTCTACATATGTATTAAAAGCTATTTAATTACATGTACATGGTAGTATGTAAATAAAATGTAATGCTGGCGAAGCTATCCAAGTTCTTGAGTAGAAAAAAATATTTTCCCCATAAATGCTTCTTTTTTGCAATGAAATGTTGAAGGTTACAGCATCAAAGCTCACGGAACACAAAATCAATAACTCCGCTTTTTGTATAGCTGAATGCTGTCTCGAAACATAATGGCTGTTCGAGTCTCGCATTCACATTTCTACATGAGTGGGAGGCATAAAATTCCCCTAATGCCTTATACTATGTAGGAATTATGGGCCCGTGATCGAATTGAAACAGGCAAAGTTATAAAACGTCACAAGTGATTTCTGTAGAAACATATTATATGATAATATCGATCTTTGGTAAATTTCAGTAGAGGATAAAGGCAGAAAAGAGTATGGAGACATTATAAATAAAAATAAAAACTTAACACAGGCATAATAAAAAATTGCAACGTTGTGTGTCATATGGTTATCCCTCCAATATGGTCACAGATGGCTATATTCAGCTGTAAATGCGATTCGAGAACTGCATGACACACAGTATTCCTTTTGCTAACGCATCAGCCTAGCGTGATTATAAGATCACGCAAATACTTTTTCTCATAATCGGCATTATTACTCATACAATGAAATAATCATTGCTCTGTGGTCTATTATGAACCATATTTAGTAAAAACAGATATAACCACTTGAGGTAATGATGTAACGAAAATTTTTCATAAACGATCACGTATAACACTCTCGTTCGGCAACTTAACCTTTTACACCAAGTTTTAAATTCCTTATGATAAAAACTATTTGGTGTGTCGATTACCACGCAGTTAGAAATTGTAGTTTCTGTAGCAGTAGCTTGGCCTACTGCTACAGAAAGAGAAAATATACTGGACTGTGGTTAATAAAAAAAACGCTGAATGCGATTAAGAAGTAAGGAAAGTTACAGTACAATTTATGTCTTAGGATGTTGCCGTGATCATTTGATCACTCTTAGCATTAATGAATGAATGGGCCTTCTGTTAGCCGTCTTTGACTTTGGGTGAAGATACTATACGTCTTTATTTAAGGGTCAATCAAAAGCCATCGAATTGGAGTTACTTTTTGTCCTTTATTTTTTACCTACACAGAGTTGGCATTTTCTTGGGCTTTGGCAAATTAATTAAATTTTGTTGTACTATTTAAGGATACAGTTGAGAGAGATAGAAAACGCTGCTCTATTGTACCCTTGAAAGACAAACAAAAATTAATTAATTCACTGAGCCGCACGAAGATACTGAGTGTAGAGTTCAAGACTGACAGGGGAGTATTTTTATTACTGACATTATCTGTGGTATCTGTTGCCCCATTAAAATGAGATTCGATAACTTCCATTCCGCATACATTAATGCATTATGAATTCAATCCGCATACATTAATGCTGTTAGCACATTTCAGCAATTACATGTGATTAGTCGGCCACCGCTGAATTATGAGTAACTCTGATCTAATGGACCTATACTAGTACTTATAAGTCCTCTACTTGTAGCAGTAGTATCAGAGAATTTTGTAGCTTACATTACCGTCTCAGATGAGTATAGAATGAAACTGCTGCATTGCAGACGGATTCACTGAGATAATTTTGAATAAAAACACGAAAGAAGTTCTTCTTTTCTATTGGGGTAAGTTCAAGGGACATTCAAACTGCTGTCGAAAGCATTACGTATGTCCAGTTTAACATTGATTAAAATACATACAATTAATTTTATGTTTTTTTTAATAAAACCATAGCTTAGATAGTGCTTTGGCATTGAATGATCTTTGTCGAAAAACTTAGCGATTAAAAAATGTTTTAGAAACAATTTGAATAGTTTTTTTTATATTCTGCTGATTAAATATGGGATTAAATTTCAGTGAATTCTATACTTTCGTTGCACGATGAACTCATCTAATTAGATTGCCGTACCTTGCTTGCAGGAAACATTTAATAATAGTTTTTTAAACGTAAGCGTTTTAGCTATCGTTACATATGATAAAGTATCTAGGACAGTATGCGTGACCATATATAGGTATTTGGTTCGTTGAAATGTCACCTGATAGATTTGTTTAAAAATGAATATCTTTTGTAATTTATGACAGACCTTTCTGCACGTATTGTGAAAGCATTTCTTCTATCAGCCATTCGTAATAAGAACTCCACAGGCAGAGAAGCATTCCCCTCCCTGATTTTGACTAGACCAACTATGCATAGCCCAACATTAGGTATCCTAATTTGAGTAATTTAAAATTTTTAGAAAAAACTCGATAATAGTGTGATTATATTTCTTGAGGCAAAACGACAAAATGGCTTCCGCTTGTAGCATTAAGCTTATATTTATTTAAGGCCATCTATTACTAAGGAAAAAAATACTTGGCTCTGACGTTAATTGTCATTCTTTAGTTTTCATTGTCTCCAATTAATATGTAATGTAGAGAGAGCTCCATTTACTTAATTGCTTTCTCCAGCACAAGCCAAAAAGGAGAATAATTGTAGTGCAAAATGAATGAGACACATTCAGTAGTGATAGGTACGTCAGTCTCGAGTCGTCTTGAAAATATGTACGTTTCCGAAAATGAAATTCGGATTTCATCCGATCGCGAATTTATTCTTCATTTCCCCAAATACATTAATTCGATTGCGAAACCAAAAATATTTGCGCATGGTGGACTACGGCCTTCCATTGTTTCTCAGGATGAAGTCTTCATGCGGCAGATTACTGGTACTTGTGGTCGGTGCTAGTTTAGGCGGGAAGAGGGTTGGAGTCCGCAGGGCGGAGGGATGCCGCGGAGCGATTTCCCCTCTTTGGTGTGCGAGCGATCCACATAGCCGCGCGATGTCAGTTCGCCGAGTTCTTTGAATCGATCGCCCCAATTGCAGGCCTCCTTCCTATCCCCTTCCTCCTCTCCGCCATCCAATCCCTCCTTGCTCTCCCTCCGTTCCAGGAAAGCCCTTTTGATCGTCGGGGGAGGGCGCTTGGCGTTCCCTTCTCTCCTCTCTTCTCCAGTTCTGAGCCCTTTCACCCCCGTACCGCGTCAGGAATTGGACGAGAAAGGAGGAGGGTTCCTGATGGCGAGAGTTGGTTCCTTTGGCGCCATTCTATCCGGTTTGTGCTTTACATCGTGGAAGGTCTCCTAGTTGTTACTCCCCTCTCTTTACGTAAGGAGAAAAAGACTGGGTTCTTAGGTCTCTCGTCGTCTATGATCGCACATGCACTGGACCACCCTAGAAAAGGTTTAATCAGTCCAGCAATCGGGTAAAATATACCTGAGAAATATACTCCTGAAAATTTGAGTACTTGCGTCAAGACGAAACTATAACCACGGAATTTGTTGAGAAACAAACAATAAAATGTTGAATTCATAAAAAATGACACAATCACAGAAATGCGAATCTTTGGAAAAGTACTTATTTTAATAAAATGAATATTCTCAAATGTTTCCATGCTAACTGATTCTAATGCAATAGTGACTATAGTAAACCCTAACGTAAACATAGTGGCGAATGTAAAGTTTCTCTCATTCAACTATTATTTACAGAAAAACGTTTTAATTAGTATTTTACGCCGCATTACAAGTGATTAGCAGAGAATCAGTTGGAACCATATCATTGTAATTTGAATGCTCCAAGTTTCCATTGCGTGAATCAATTGAGATTACGTGAATCAACCATGAGACTCAATGAGGAATAGATTTAAGAAAATACATTGATTGTGGCGACATTCAAGAAAATGACAGTTTTTTACAGACAGGGAGTTTATTTAACATGCCAAAAATCATGGCATTATCGTGAAATTAAACCTTCTGGGAATTGGATTCCCAGGATGCAATTTACATTGTAAATCTAGAAGTACGTATATTTCAAGCATAACGAAACAGCTCCTTCGCACGGTTAAGACTGTTAGAACTGGCAATACAAAATGTTTTGTTACTGATTAGTTAAAAAAATTATTTAATATCCTTTAAATTGGGGTTTGGTTTATAGTTCCTGAAAGTGTGGACTTTTACGTGAGAAAGCTTTTTATACCCAATTCAATTTTAGACACCCGCTAGAAGGACACGTTATGAATGACTTTTGCTTGCTTTTCTTGTTGAAATGGCACGTATTTAATCAATAGTTTCTCCTTAGACCTGTAAAAGGCTGTATCAGTAAATGGTACCTGTCCCTGAGATGAAAGATCTCGTAGATTTATGTACGTGTGAGCAGCATATTATGTATGCATTAAGAAGCGAGCAGCTGAATGTGTTCTCCGCAAATAATCCTTTTCAGTGTAATTGTCGTTGAAAATAAAGAGGATTGTTTTACGCCTTTAATTGTTCTTCCAGTTCCACGTTTCTACCTTTTCTCTGTATGGTAAATTTTGGTGGGAAGATTCATGGTAGTTTTTAACTCAAATTCATATTACCTGGTGAAAGCCTGGGAAGGAAGCGAACCCCGTAATACCCACAACATTGAAAGTTGACTGATGACTTTTGTTGGTCGTTGGAAGTGAAAAATTAAAAGATTTACAACAAGTTAGGGTAAAAAAGAGAAATTACTCACGAAAACTGCGAAGAGTAAATAATGCGAGTAAAACCTACATCAGGCGTAACGAGTGGGTGAAAAAGACTATGCACAGCAATAAGGTAAAGGTCAAGGATCCAACTGTCGTAAGAAAAAGATGCGAAAATTTAACTGCAGCTTAATGAAATTACAGGGGTCGTCCGGAAAATAAGTGTACTGAGCTCAGGAAAAAAAATTTATTACACTTTTACATATCTTAAGCTAATATTCCTCAAAATAGGACCCTTGTGAGTCGATACACTTGTTCCAGCGGCGTTCCCATTCCTGGAACACTCCCGCGAAGGCATCATCGGGAACCTCTCGAAGACACGTCGTCACGGCCTCTTTGACGGCGTCCAAAGTCCCGTATCGCGTTCCTTTCAAACTCCTCTTTATCTTCGGGAACAGAAAGAAGTCCGGTGGTGCCAAGTTCGGGCTGTAGGGCGGGTGCGGCAGCGTTGCCACGCCGTGCTTGGCCAATAAGTCCGACACGACAAGCGCGGTGTGAGACGGCGCATTGTCGCTCAGGTTGTCAGTCATACGGTTGATCGCTGGCCGGACGCGGGCGACTCGTTTTCGAAGCCTGTCGAGCACTTGGACGTAAAATGCAGCATTTGCAGTATGTCGTTCAGGTACAAATTCGTAGTGGACGACTCCCCTTTTGTCAAAAAAGACTTATTTGTCAAGACACTTATTTTCCGGACGAACGCTGTAGCTATGATTCGGGATTGAAGTGACGCGGACTGAGAACTAGTAACAATTAAGTGTATTTAATAATCAATGAAACGCATAATATGTAATCAATAATATAAAAATCAATAAAAAATCATTGAAAACAACTATAGATAAACAGGAAAATATATCATAATAACAAACAAATTACAATTAATTTTTGTCTTCAATTTACGGACACCGTGCGAGTTCACTTACTTATAACCTTTTATCATTTGTTGATTAACTTTTTGAATGAAATTTTTTTCATTTTTCCACTCAACTGTGGTTAAGATGCTACCTGCAATATCTTGTGTTTTCGAAATCTGTGCAATGCTACATCGCATTTTTCCGCGTTCATCCACCGTCTTTTTTGTTATAATATGAAATTTCTTAACTAATTTTGAAGAGTAACGTCCTTGGCGTGATTCTGTAATATGCATTCATGTGAAGAAATTGTCAAACTTAAAGTTTAACGCTCTCAAGATGTGAACAATCAACATACTTTTCTGATAGTAAAGAAATACCTCCGATAATTTTACTACAGTTCAATGTTTTTATTCCATTCTTCTATATTTTTTCTTTTTGACATTCACATCTCGGATATAATTTTGTAAATTTTAATTCTTACTCAATGGAAGTATTAACTTTGCTACTTTCCAATCGGTTAAATAAGGGTTGAAATTATGGCAGTATTGATAGAATGTCAAAGGTTTTTGTTCAAAACACGGAATATTTTCACGAAATGAATCTATCCCCCATTTTATGAGTTTCAATTCGCGAATCCAAGTGTTATTTTCATTGGGAAGGTGTTTGTTTTATAAGATGATGATTCTTAAAATAAAAACAATTACCATTTATGTTGCCTGAAATCGAAACCAATAGAAATATTTGTATTAATAATACTTTTCAAGTATTTTCTCTTTATCCCAGCTTTAGGCTTAATTTGTATCGATTTTAAAAACGAACTATGAATTTTTTCTTAACTAGTCAATAGAATATATTTTAAACTTTCTACCTTCACTTAGTGGAATTTTTTGATGTCCATATGAAAAGAGTTATGAACAACATAAGCATTCCGCAAGTCGGTGAAACGAATTGTGCTGTGAAATAAAATCTGTGAAAAATTACAAACTCTTTTAATATAGGCAATGGAAGCTCAAATTGAATACGTTATGAATGCTTTTCGTTGCTAAATGACTTGCTATGCTTCGTAGAAGAATGTATGTTGTATATTTTTGCAGAACATGCCCAGGAGCACAAAATGTTGTTACAGATGAAGGAAATTGCCAGAGAATAAATGGAAAGTACGTCTCCCCTTTTATCTTTTACGTGCTAAAGGCATACCCAACTATATCACATGAGCCAGTTTCACAAAGTGAATAATTAGATCCGAATTAGCTGTGCAAAATTTTCAGAATTGTCTCTATTACGAGACAATTATTCCGGCTAGCAACTGCAATGACTCCCGTCTTCTCCTGGATTCCTAAAGCCTTCCGCTAGTAGAAAGTCCGCAGTTTTGAAGTCGTTAGAGTGGTGACTTTGTATATTTGAACAAATAAACATTGGTCGTCGAGTTATTGTGCTGTAAATTAAATTAATCTAGATAATATAGTAGTTAATGCAACAGTGTAATTTCTCTCATAAAATACCGAATCGTACCAATGTGTTCTCTGCACACTTTGCCGTCTTTTACCAGGAGTCTCTGATTACGAGACATCGCCTTTTATCAAGAGTGCTTTACAATAATTTGAATCACCATATGTCTCTCATTCCTTGCGTCACCTGCATGCCGTACCACTAAATAAGCTAGATGTTTTTTCCTTGATGATTTACATTGGTCATTATTGCATTTGTTCAGTTAGTCGGCTTGGGTTCAAATTCTGGAGATGATCGATTTTTTTTGGTATTCCGTTCCGTACGTGGATTCCATGCTGAGAGAACTTCGAAATATGCATCTACTGCTGTAGTGCACAATGGTTGCTCCGTCGTATGAGACAAACTATCTTTAGACAGTTTACGTAAAGTATAATACCGACGTCGAGTTTCCATCCTCACTTCACCATCGAGTCCTTAGAATCGTCAAATCACTAATCCTTTTCCTATGGACGACGCAAATAACCTCGACTACGGTTCACCTCCTTTAATAACTCCACTGCTGGAATCGTATTGGCGCGTTGGGGCAAAGCAAAGATTCCCACGACCAGGCTCGCCCTCTTCCGTCAAACCCTTCCTCCCATCCCTCTCCTCAAACTTTCAGCATCCCAGCAGTGCAACAGGCGATCGTGCGGAATCGATACTCGCATCGAAGTCCCGCTCCCGGGCCAGAGGGAAATAAATTTCATTCGTCGGCGACTGCAATCTCACGCCCGCCCGCATATCGCTCTGTCGGCTCGGACGATCGAGGTGATGGACGTGTGCGTCTATGTGCGTTTATTGGTGCTTTTCAGTCTCCCGAACGCAATCGATCGAAATCTCTGGGTCAGGGTTCATGCATATATGTGGCCCCCTCGCTGGTCTCGCTCAGACGTCCGCGGGTCCGATACCGAACGGATTTTACCCTTCGCATGGCACAATGCCAGGATGTCGGCAATTATTGGGCGTACCCTTAGTTTGTTTGACAGTGTGTGGCTTGGCGACACGACTGCTTCGAAATGATAGAAAAAGAAAAATTTCCTTCGGCGTTTGAATAAACATACTATTTCGATGACTAAGTCCATGAATAAAAAAGTGATTTATTTTCAAAATATGTCATTGCTGCTCTTTTTAAGTCGAAAACACCAAAACTGATACATTTCTCCAGAGTAACAATTACACTTTTTTGCTTTTTTCTTTCCAACACTTTCAGCTTCCTCCGATAGTAAATTTGGTCTCAAAAGAACATATTTTCTGGTTATGCTGAATAGGGATATGTTAACAATTTATCTTTCCTGATGCGTGCCTATCAATCATTCAACAATAATTGGTTACTTGATCGCAAACTCACGGAATTTCTGTGCAAAATATTCGTGCCTGTGAATATATTTAATTTAGAGAGTTATTAGACAACCTACACTCCTACCCAAGCAACATAGATCGCAATTCCTCTATTTCCTTTGATCTAATTGGATATTTGCAAAGGGATTTTTGTATCGTCATTCTTCTCTGAAATAACCATGATCCAAAGTGCCTCTTAAAAACTGTTTGGTCCTTGTCACACTCGTTAATGGTATTACCGTCGGGAGATTTTCGCAACACTTCGGTTTTCTCAGGTGGCGGCTGTTCCGATGAAGTGCGGCGAATTCGAGGCGCCGTTAATCAAGGAAAAAGCTTGAAGTGTAATTGATTGGTGTTCTTTGTTCGAATTCCTTTGTGAGGAGTGTGAGCTTTTCATCGAAATCTCTTCGATTTCTCTCTACTGCTTTGATCTCTTCCTTCCAATTGTTTTTCCCCTTACACATTTTTCTCTTCTGACTCGATCGGTGCTGGATTCCGCCTCAGAAGAACATTTAGTAAAAATCCCGTTTTCTTTACCATTGTTATCAAGCCGTTCCTCCAGGTCTACCATGCTTCTCTTGGTGCAAGTTATTTAATCAGGCCTTCAACAGTTTATTTTATAGTTTAACCCTTCCCTACCTCGAATGCTGTAGTGGATTCTTTTTCAACTCAATCATATTTACCCTATCTTCCTATCCCATTTCCATTCCAGAGATCGATATTGTTTAGACTTGTTTAGTGCTTTGACGTGTTGAAAGGTATACTACTTTACTTCAAATTGGTGTCGTCAATTAAAAATGTTTTTTTGGAGCGACGCGAGGTTTTTGAAGAAGCATCAATGATGTCCCATTTCTTGATTTACTTTTCAGCAGGCTCTCTAAATCATTAGAATTTGCCTTCGGCGTTTTTAATTTTGAAAGTTGGATGCAAGAATTTCATAGTGTAAAAACCATTCACCTTGACCGAAATGGCGATGCAAGGCGATTGATTTTTACTCTTTGAAATTGTTGCATTTTAATGTATATTAGGGGATGACTCCGTTAGAATTTATTGTCGCGGCATCTCCCGCAGTTCTTTGAATTTTACACATGGACTTAATATCATGAACGGTAACTTGCATCTTTATCATACATGGTATGAAGGCTCATTTGAAGGGTAGGAATCTTTCGACGCATGCCTCTGAAATAAAAATTTAAGAGATATATTAAAAATATCATTATCTATAAATAATACTGTTACTAATGAATTTAATTGCATAGACTAATAAAAAAGCTGTAGGTAATACTTTTATTTATAACACTGATGTGTGAGCTTTAGATTATCAATCGCAATATATTGCTGCGGCCGATGGGGTTTCTAAAAAGAAAAAAACCTCAGAAAGAGGAATATCGAATAGTACGTAATAACAGCACCGAATTCACCTCTTCCCGTGATCTCCATTCTTTCATTTCCCCGATGACCACCAGGTTGATTGAAATATATATTATTATTAGGTAATCTACCGGTTAAGGTAGGTTTTTTGATGGACACAACTATCAAATAAACATTTTGTAACTCCAAACAAAACCCAATCCAGCAACCTAATCTACATCAGCTCCCTCTTCATCTCTGTGTACTTCTTTCCTCCCTTCATCCCGTCCAACATCCCTATCCTGTTCCTGCCCTTTCCTCGCCTGCCCAACATTCTCCCCTCTATTACCTTCTTCAACCTTCCACTACCGCTCAATACGCCTTTCATCCATTTTTCCTGTCTCCATAGGATTTCTCTCAACAAACCCCTCTCCTCACCCACCATCTCCAGTACTTCCTCATTTGTTTTCCTTTCGGTCCATTTCACCTTCTCTATTCTTCTCTACGCCCTCATTTCAAAAGCCTCCAATCTACGTCTATCCTGAAATATATATATAGAAAACCATAAACACAGTAATCAACCCTAAGGTCGGTTTGGTAGGTGATGATAGATTTCACCCAGTACTAACCTTGACGGCGTGTGAAATTCACCAATTAGGGTAGGGGGGCCAGTTCCTTTCCCTGTGCCGGTTATGGTTTCCCAGGAAGATCTGATATCCGAGAAATCACAAAGCTTGGGGTGGACCTTCAGTTGCCCAGAGAGGCTTACCCGGGAATCGAACCCGGGTCCTCCGGTCAGTAGTCCAAAGCTCTACTCCTGGACTACCGCCACCCGAAATTGTTGTAAAAAATCTCTAATATTCTCTTATACGAGTACATTGAGTGACTCGAGGTATATTCCCCTCTGGTACTTAGCCTCTTTAACTTGTTTTAATAATTTTTTTTGAGTGTCTTATCTATATTCTTTATAATGCAAATGAATTAATAATTTCACTCTAAGTACGAATTTGATTGAAATAATAGGGATTTTGGGGTGGAAAAATTATGGTTTATCCTGAGAGCGCTACGAAATATGTTTATTTTAAATACCTACACCATAAGTATGTCTGAATAACTTAAATTTCAAAAAATTCTAAAATAATGCATCGGACGATCAAGTATAAAGTTCCAATTTTAAATAAATAGACGCCATACGTCTCTGTATCATCCAGATAGTGATATTTACCTTAAACTGGGACAGTGATACCAATAGATAACATGAGTGAAAGACTAAAAGTCCACACTTTCCATTCATTGAGTCATTTCACTGGACATATCATTATCATAAAACTCTCATTGCTATCAAAAATTGTATTCTACTATTTTTAATATTAACCCACCCCCTGACGTATTGAGATAACATCATTTCCATGTCGTATTTTGTCATAGTTTGCTTTTATTATTTTATTGGTGGAAAATACTACAGACATGTTACGTGCAGTGGAAAGGAATTTTTAACGAGAAGCTGTGGATATGCCAGTCGCTTGAGCCAAAAATGAAAGCCATTCTGGTTTAGCAATACTTTTCCCAGATGGTTTTAAGGATAAATAAAAGAGGACCTGTTTACTGTAGTGTCATTCTCCTGCACGTTGAGCGTGAATGAAATCAAGAAGTCTGAGGGGTGGTCTCTTTATTGATATCTACATCGGCGTGTCCGGTTTGACTGAATGCTTTGAGTAAACATAAGGCAATCGCAGGCATCGTGTTCAGTCCTGTACTATCCTGATTTCCTTCTTTTCTCTATTTCACTACTGGACGAAAATTTGGAAACAATTTTTGTCTTGAATCGTCAATTTGCAAATGTGAAGGTGATCGGATTTTCTGCACCGATTCTGATGACATCTGTATTTCTTGAGGTTTCCATTTCCGTGACAATTTCATGTTTTCGAGTTCGCGAAAGTCATTTCCTCATTATTGGTCGTTTTCAGTTATCGTATTTTGCTGCTTCTGAGACGCACGAGCGTGTAAGACGCAGACCTGTTTCAGTAGCGCAGATTCTGGGAACAAGGCCTTCAGAGTCGACGTGAAAGCGTGACACTTTGTTGATGACGCACCTCTTCATATGTTATACGGTGTATCCACTGGTGTTTATGATAACAGCGGCAGCGTCGCTATTAATATAATTGATTAATTTCTTATTTAGGAGTAGGGCTAGGTAGTATGTTAACATTTGGTGTAAAATTAGCCCACAGTTGTATTCGTCGGTGATGACTTCAGTCTGCGGAAAACCTAGCCTTCGATTATAAGACCCGGAAGTTATTAGCGAGGTAATATTTAGGAAAATAAGTGCGTTTCATATGCCGTCAAGTACAGTCATTTAATGTCTAAATTCACTTTTGTCCATTCTCTTTGCACAATTTGCAACCTAGTTCGGCAGGATCTAACGAAAAAGTGACTTCATAAATGGTGTCATTAGGCATGCGCACCTACAAAAAACGTAAGAAAATGGATTTCAATGTAACAATTTCAGAGTGTAAAAATCATTCTCTTTGACCGGGATTCGAACCCAGTTCCCTCGATATCCGTTCGAGTGCTTTAGCCAATTAAGCTATCTAGGCATCCTCTTAAACTGGGCTTTTAAAGGAACAAGATGTTGTGATGAAATATCCCGGCATCTCCCGCAGTCTCTTGAAACAAAAAAAATGGGATTAGATGCTTTGGATTCCATGTTTTTTCGCGGGAGGAATATTTTTAAGTTGAAACTTTTTATCCGTCAGCTTTAAAATAATCAGGGGACTAAATTTTTTAATCATTATTAGGAAAGAAAACCAGCAAATACGAGTATGCATACGACAACACACCGTTTCGGTTCATGCCCGCGTTAGTTGCCGAGGGTTTTGCTGATGCTGCCATTATTTCCGCGAGTGGAATTCAATTAACGTAACCTCAGCGTCCCTTGTGTTTCGAGTGATGAGATGAGCCAGAGTTTATTTTTAATTTCGCGATGATAAGTATTTATTATTTTCCCTTTACCCCCACATTATCATCCCGTGCCCCCGGAGCGCCAAGGCACCCCTCCCACCAACTCCCTCGCACCAACTTGGTCCAAGTCTCTGTTTGCGTTCGTGCAACTTGTTTGCGTCACACTGTTTACCGAGTTCAGCCGCGAGGGTACGGAACGAAGGGTGCGATTGCCGCGGAAGGGAGAGGGGCCCGCGGGGGGAGATGAGGGGATGGTCCGAGGGGTGTGGAAGAGTGACGCGGGGAGGGAAGGGGGAAAAGGAGAGACGAAGGCTGAGGACACGCCGCGACTTCTTGCCGTCCCATCGCTGCTTGCGCATGCCCGGGAATTTCCCTCGTCTCTAATTCCTTCTTCCGTCTTATCTCCCTCCATCCTCCTCCTTTCACTATCTTCCCCGGCCAAACCCCCTCCCCATCACCCCCCATCCGCGCACTTCTCTTTATCTCATTCCAAAAGACGCCTCTTGGTCACATTTGTAGGTATCCATGCGTGCTGCAAACGGGGAACCTTAACTCCTTAACTACGTTTCCCAAGTAACTAGACCGGGACGTTTGCGTGGGATAAAGTTTCATCTTGAGGGAAACCATCTTTGTTATTTGTATATTATTTCATGCTGATGTATTCACTCCCTTTTTCCCACCCACCCCCCATCCCCTCTGGATTCCGCGTTGATGGGAGAGGTTTTCCAGGCATTGTATCTCAGGAAAAGACAGATTCGCGACGTTTCTCGCGCGTACATTGGACTCAAAAAGTCATTTAAATTAATAACTCCTTTCTTCTTTTCAGGCATATGTGCACAGATAACTTTTTAATCCATTTAATAAACGGAAAAGGGTCTGTTGATAATAATACTAGGCAAAATCTACTTTAGAAATTCTCTTATGTCGCCAATATGCGACAAGGTGAAGATATCGACAACCTTGAGACAGTCTTTCGATTGTCAGCCGCTCTCTTACTATCGAAACTACGGCGTTTTACTAATTTACGAAGTGAAATAATGTTTTCGTTGAATTTTTCCAAGTTAATTTAATTGGTTCATTGATGAAGAAATGACACAAGGTTCTGCCAAACACTTTTATATATTTTTTTAATAATTGCGTAGCTCCCTCTTTTTTCAGCTTCTTTGATAGGAAATAGAGCTGCATTCAAGGTTACAAAACCAGTTCGGAGTCAGGTGTGCATGCGCAAATTGTAAGCGAATGGTTGGTGAGACACTTTATAAAAATCAATTGGAATTGGCCACGAGTTTTTAAAACTCCCAATTTTCAACCATGTACGTAGCGTACAGATTTCACACTGGAAGTGTGGAAAGCCATCTCCCGATCGGTGGCTTACAACTAGCACGCAGTTGAAAAATCCGAATTGAAATAAAATGCGAGACCGGTGAATCCTTCCGAGAGACGCATCGTTTGAAACTACCTCCATAGTTTTACCTAAATATGTCGCGGGAACGATAACACCATCCTCTTTGCAAAAGAATTGATGTCCTCACTTCGTAATAACGATGAAGATAAGTCGTAGTGAAAGGTAAATGTGTGGTCGACTCATGAATTGAATTATTTCTACGAAGAAATGAGAAAAAATATGTTAACTAAGCGCTAAAGAATTGGTGAACAGCTTCGACGGAAGAATGATCGATGAAATTTTGTTTAACACAATTGCCGAACATACTTAGAACCCGGGTGAAAGTTTTCACATGCATAAGTTTTCTTCGTGAGCTGTGATGGAAATCGTGCTAATAATGCCAATTTGAAATAGTTTAGCACATGTGGTAATTGACTTATTCAACTATTGGTAATATTTTTTATCGTATTGTGCCTGTATTATCATCTCGGTTAGAGTTATCAAGACGCTATGTACACTTTTCCACTGATGACTATCTGTATCCTACTGGCACAGTTACTGCTTAGATTAGGGCTACTGAATTGTAGTTCAGTTAAGAAGTTCTGTCCTATCAGAATGTGTTAACGTAGGCATAATAATATTTCGAAACACTTTAAGTATTCAATCTCTTCCTACTATTAAAAAAATAGTTTTTTTTTCCGATGGGTGACTTTCAATACAAAATAATGAATTATGTTTCAAAACAGTGGGATTTACTATGGTTATTTTGCATTTTTTTCGCAGTGACCCCTCTGGCTGTGACCTCTGACATTCTCCTCGGGTGCCCACGTATCCTACGCGAGGCGGGATCCTTTCCTTGGCTGCTTTCGCATATTATGATGCAAGGTAAGTAAATGAAGAAAATGTTTTAGACTACGATTAAATCCGTTAGATTAGCCAGCCTGCTGAATAGAAGGTAGTGGATACGTTTCCATTTTTGTGGGGGACATACGAGTATTCGTATTGTTCTCTTATTCAGGTAACTTCTTGCGTATTATTTGTGTATAGTACGGCCATGGGGATTACTAAAGTTCAATAATTATCAAAATCTCATGCCAATAAATCTCATTCAAATCGTGTCCTTTTGAGAAAGTGCGGGTAATGCGACTCACCGCGAACAATACGGATTATCGCTGAATAACTGTTTCCCCACTCAGGTATTTCCCGTTGGAAACAGTTCCGGAAAAAGTCATGAACACCTTGGAGATCCATTCCGATATGAGGGACCTTCACGAATATCATACCCAGAGTACGTTAATGCCACTGTTGATGTGAAGCGCTGTCGACAGGATCTGAATCTATTTTATGCATTTCGCGTAAGCCAATTAAATCTCAAGTTGCCTGGTGCTGTCCTCCAAAAAATGTGTGGAATCCACTAAAGCTCTATCCTAAGGAGTATTGATCTCGACCGTTTGCTCTCATCGAAGCGAATAATTTTTTTATGCATTTCGTCCGTCCCAGTTCGCAATGGAGTATGATATTCTCAAGGATTTTAATATAAGTTAACAGAAAAAAACTGAATATGAACAATGCTGTAAATTATTTTTCCGAGAAAATGAGACTTCTCTGCCACGTCATATAGGAATTTTTGCTTGTTTTCCGTTTTATCAATTCTCTTCAAAACACGTTATCCACACCCGCATGCTCCAAATCCTCTCCTCAGATGATTTCTTTTCCGACAGCATAATGCAGCATTCCTCATCATAAATTTCGATAATGAATACATTCTTCGTTCACTTTGACCACAAAGAAGCGCGCTTGGCTTATTTTTCGCGGGAATGACCAATTGGTAAGCCAAAAGATATAGTCATTCCAAAGGGAAGCCATGAGCTGTCATTGATATTCTCTGCCTTATTTAATACAGTGCCGTTTCCCAAATTAGTGACCAGGGGCGGATATCGGTGTCATATGCACAGGCAGTGACAATATTCAAAATATTTTAGCTTATTGCAAGATTGAATGCTATATGACCGAAACGTGCATCGTGGTCACTTCAATGTGATGTACAAGTAGCATCAGCTTTATTGGGAGGCATTTCCCTCGAGAGATGCGCCCTCCGGTATTCAGAATTCTTACACATGGAAGCATGATGGGCTTTTCACTCAATCGATAGGCGTCCCAATTAAATTACTACGTGGTGAAATATCGTACTTTACTAATTTCTTCGGAAATTAAAACGACCTCTTTTCTTTGATTTTATGCAAAAACTACTAGTGCTGTCCGCTCTAAAAGTAGTTGCTTGAAGCTTTGCAGTTAGGTGAGATGCGTGAATAAAAAGCAATAAATATATTAAAAAATATTTTAAAAACATTCATTGAATACGGCAGTGTATTTTCTTTCCTGAATAACTTGCTGATCCGTAAAGTTAGTCTGTTACGTGCAATTTAATTCTAAACTAATATATGCGTGTATATATTAGAGCTGCAGGTACCCAGAGTGCCTTGCCCGGGAATCGAACCCGGGACCCTCCGGTCAGTAGTCCAACGCTCTACCCACTGGACCACTGCGACCCATATATATATATATATATATATATATATATATATATATATATATATATATATATATATATATATATATATCGATGATGCGGAAGTACTCACGAGAGCAATATAACTTTTGGACGGCACAATATAACACAGAATAAAACGGATAACACGTAAAAGGACACACTGCAGATGATTTTGGCTTTCGGCCTACGCTGAGGCCTTCTTCAGGTCAGACCATTTTGGCGCGCATTTTGGAAATCGCAAAGTAACTCTTCTAGTCAAATTAAAACCAATCCCGCACTGAACAAATTCCGCCCGGCCTCAACTCATGAGCCAAAACCCCTTCCCAGTAATCATCCCGTAATATATATATATATATATATATTTATTTATTTATTTATTTATATAGTAATTAGAATGTCACTGGTCTTGTTAAACCCAATCGCAGAAATTCATATTCCCAAAATGAACATAGTTTTTGTTAAAACCACAGTATTTCTGTCGGTTCGCCGTGGTTGTAATGGCAAGCACTTAGTACTCATTGTGTTCTTCCTGCGAGTGCAGAGACGTCGTTATGAACGCTGAGTAACACGCGCGATAGGGCGCGATAATCCGATTATAAGCTTCGCCCATTAGGCACTCTTGATATCTGGCGCCCGGTAAAGAGCTCACGGCCACGCATGCGTAGAGGATTCAAAAACAAGTTTCGAGGAGTTGGGAATGAAGACCGGAAGTGACCCGAGGTTGTCATGGGAACGGTGAGTGGGTTGTTTCTGGTCACGTGAGCTCTTTCGAGGGAGGGCTTGATTCTTCGAGCCGAGCCAACAAGGTATTATCCGGAGTGTAACAGTGATTATTCGGATGAACAATTTCTCCCAAACTGACATTTTTTAATGAGGTTTGTTTTCGTAGTATATCTTCCTGCGTTTTAAAAATTATATGATCATGTTGCTTATTGTTCAATGACGGAGGTTAACATGGTGGAAATGCCAATAAATTTACAGATTTAATGAATTAATTACAGGATTAAACTTGCGTTCTTCCATTTTCTCCCCGCCTTGGTGCTCTTTGCAATCCTAAATTATTGTTCATTCCGCTAGAAACGTAAGTTTAGTTTAGAGAAATTTTTTCGAACGATTAACCAAAGGTAAAGATTTGAAATCACTAGCCTCTGCAGGGTTAGGTTAGCAATTTCACGTGCATGGCGATAACGGAAATGGGATGTACTATGTGAAGAACCTAGGATTTGTCTTCTCTTTTACAAAAGATGTGAAGGGGTTGACTGTTTTTTTTTCATTCCCGACACTGTGTACAATTAGACAATGTGTCCAAAAGGCAAAATTATCAGATATTGTATCACACCTGTCCCCGAGTTAGGACTGGAACCAGCCAAGTTAGGGTTAGCAGGAATGTGTGATACCACTAACACCGCTGTCTAATCGTACTCCGTTAATGAGTATATAACTGAGGAACTGTTTTGTGATCCATGTTAAACAAGACGTTATTCATAAAATAGATGAGACCAAATGAAAAATAAAGACAAGATCATATGCCTGACCTTCATACTGACATCAAACCATCCAGGGGGTTCACCAATAGAAGAATACATGGTTCGTCCGGAAAATAAGTGTACTGAGCTCAGGAAAAAAAATTATTACACTTTTACATATCTTAAGCTAATATTCCTCAAAATAGGACCCTTGTAAGTCGATACACTTGTTCCAGCGGCGTTCCCATTCCTGGAACGCTCCCGCGAAGGCATCATCGGGAACCTCTCGAAGACACGTCGTCACGGGCTCTTTGACGGCGTCCAAAGTCCCGTATCGCGTTCCTTTCAAACTCCTCTTTATCTTCGGGAACAGAAAGAAGTCCGGTGGTGCCAAGTCCATGATGTGGATCATTTTTGCAGTGATCCGCAAGTTATGTCGCGATTTCCAAGCGATTGAGTCTTTGATCATCACTGAGCACTTTCGGCACCAACTTTGCACAAATTTTTCGCATCTGTCATTAGTCCCTAATAATCTCGTGCACTATTGTTTTTGGCACATTACACTACTCTGCTATCATCCGAACACTAAGACGACGATCAGAGTTCAGTACATCGCGAACTTTTCGCACATTTTCGTCGGTGAGTGTCGTTGATGGGCGTCCAGGCCGTGGTTCGTCGTCGACCTCTTCTCTGCCCTCCACGAACATCTTGTGCCACCGAACGATCATGTTTCTGGACATGGCTGACTCCCCGTAAGCCTGGTTAATCATACCGACAGTTTCGGTAGACGATTTCCCAAGCTTTACCGCAAATTTGATGGAATAACGCTGCTCCAAAAACTTCGGCATCGCGTTCCGTGACGTGGGTCGAGCGTGGAGGTTCGCGTTAACAGAGCTCCTCACTACACCACAGCTCAGAGCCGACTGCCTCTTTCAGCGTCGCTTGCCAACATACCTCTCTCCAATCGCAGCCCGTCAGAGCGGTGCTAGACGCGCCTGGAGAGGCGGGAAAAAATCAGTACACTTATTTTCCGGACAAACTCTGTATGTGGTTAGGCCTTAAAGAACCTGAAGGAGGGTCGCAGGCTTGTTGAAAAATGTAATAAAATGATAAGAGAGAAGTGTTACTCAACTTGACTTAGGCCAAATTTAAAATACACGGATAGTATTCGTACATGTACATAATACCCCGCAACGGCTTGCGACGGGAAAAGTATTTTAGTTTAGTAATTAGGATCCAAGGGAGAGAACTTTAATCCAAAGATTGGAAAAGATTCGGAGAAAATCCACCAGATTTGTTAACAATTGCTACGATAAGAGAGTGAGAGTATGCTGGAGGAATCACTTTGGGAGCTCCTTGATTTACGAAGAAGGCAGGCAAGAAAGAATTTCAGAAAGGAACAGGGCACATCTGAGGTTTGTTTCAACCCTAGGAAAATTATTACGTCCCAAAAAAAATTGGTTGTCTCCAGCTTAGCTTTATGGAATTTTCAAAAGATATTGAAATAAAATTATTGATTTGTAATCCCACACAATTTATTTAAAAACACGACCCTGGTTTCGACGTTGAACGTCATCAGGGTTTCAATAAGTTGTGGGGTATCGTGCATAATTTAACATTATCATAATTTTATTCACTCCTAAGTTTTATTTATTTCAGCCTTCCATTTTTCCCTATCCAGTTTCTTAAATGCTTTTAATGCATCCCTCTTCACTTGTCATAAGTCGTCCCTTTTTCCCCATGAAACCTGGCCCTATTTTTACCCCTTCTATTTTGTCCTTAACAAATCCATTGTGTTTCAAGGTGCGCCCAACGTGTCTGTTATTCTTTCCTGGTTAGTGCTCCGTATAGTCTTTTCTATTTCTTGCTGACTCCCTCTTTTCACTTTATCAGCCTATTTTATCTTCGACATCCTCTTCTTTTAGTGGGTTACTAAGGCTTCTATTCTTCCTCACCTTCCTTTCAAATTCATATTAACGACATCCCATCTACGGCATATATTCTCCACTGAAATATAAGCTCCCAATTCTAACTCGTCACTCCGTTGTGGCTCGAGGTACCATCACTCTTTAGTTGCCGAGCGTGGGTCTCCTGAATTGGGAGCTAAATAACCACCAGGGTAATAAATACTAACCGCCGCACCAACCTGAATCGGTGAGTACTAAGTCGATGAAAGAAAAAATTCTTCATCTTTACTTTCTACATTTAGGACACCAACTTGATCGTTCACAAGAAACACTTCTGGTAGTATTAAAATCTAAAAGTAAAACCCTCATTTCCTTCCTGTCCTTGAAACAGCCAACTGGCCATGCGCTCACCCTCCCCCCCCCTTCTCCTACCCCTCCCCCTCCTTCTTTCTCATCCCTCCGCTGCCCTCAGTTGTAACTTACCCCTACCCACGACTCCCTTGTTTCTTTTTTTTTATTTCGCCCCAACCCGATTCCTCTCCATTCCACCCCATGCCATTGTTTTCAGTTCATTCGTGTATAACCTTTTGAATGCTTCCTCGTATTGATAATTAAATTCAAGGAAATTCTATTACATAACCGTCATCCAAATCCGATAACTGTGGTGTAATAAACTCGTGTTTGATAAATCTTATTTTACTGGAAGATAAATCGTCGACTTTGGTCTCAGAATTTGAGATATTATATATATATATATATATATATATATATATATAGATGATGCGGAAGTACTCACGAGAGCAATATAACTTTTGGACGGCACAATAGAACACAGAATAAAACAGATAACACGTAAAAGGACACTCACACTGTAGATGATTTGAGCTTTCGGCCTACTCCGAGGCCTTCTTCAGGTCAGACTGAGAGGTTTTGAGGGAAGAGTGCCTGGGGAAGGGAGGGGGGGCGGAAGGTTTACGGACTGTTGGGAAGGAAATTAAAGATGGCGGTTAAGGGTGGGAATTTTAAAGGATCGGAAATATAGGATGTATGCGGATTCGCGAGTTCTCACCTCTATGTTGGTGGCTTAATTGGATAGGGATTCTAGAACTGTTAGGGAAAAGCATTCGTCAAATGATAGGGTGTGTGAACTTGCGTGTAAAGGGATAGGAAGAGAAGAGAGTGAAGCAGAATTACATGAGTAGCGGTGATGGTCATGTAATTTTGCTTCACTCTCTTCTCTTCCTATCCCTTTACACGCAAGTTCACACAACCTATCATTTGACGAATGCTTTTCCCTAACAGTTCTAGAATCCCTATCCAATTAAGCCACCAACATAGAGGTGAGAACTCGCGAATCCGCATACATCCTATATTTCCGATCCTTTAAAATTCCCACCCTTAACCGCCATCTTTAATTTCCTTCCCAACAGTCCGTAAACCTTCCGCCCCCCCCCTCCCCTCCCCAGGCACTCTTCCCTCAAAACCTCTCAGTCTGACCTGAAGAAGGCCTCGGAGTAGGCCGAAAGCTCAAATCATCTACAGTGTGAGTGTCCTTTTACGTGTTATCTGTTTTATTCTGTGTTCTATTGTGCCGTCCAAAAGTTATATTGCTCTCGTGAGTACTTCCGCATCATCTATATATATATATATATATATATATATATATATATATATATATATATATATATATATATATATGAAAGTGGAAGGTCCGTGGTTCAAATCCCGGATAAGGAAATATTTTTACATATGTGATCTGCTCAAAACCGCCTTCCCCACCTTTCCTGTGTTGGTCTTTTATGTGTTTTCCTATCCCCTTTCCTTATACTATATGTCTATTTCTATGTGCGAAAATACTATATATATATATATCTCAATGTATATCTATTTTGAATGAATATTTGTGCGCCCTATGGCGGGACTTCGTATTTGAATGTGTGTGTGTATATATATATATATATATATATATATATATATATATATATATATATATATATATATATATATATATATATATATATATATATATATAATTCTGAGACCAAAATCGACGATAGAAAATATTCGAAAGGATATAAAAATATAAATATACATAAATAAATATATTCTTTCGAATATTTTTTGTATGCCTATTTTAATAACAACTAATTTTTGAGGTGTGTATCCGAGTAACTAATAGTATTACAAGTAATATCAATTGAAGTCCTGCATTATTTCTGGTTCCGTGAGAAACGTCTTATTACCTCATAGCTTCATAACAGTACATTCTAATTAATATGTCCTAATTATTAGTTATTCAAAAGGAAAAATCAAACAACTTTGCGTTTCCACAGTATAGAAATTTTACTGGCAACTAGTTTCGTTAGACTGTAGCATCATCTGGATTCAGTACCCATGCTACAGTGCAGCGAAACAGGTAGGCATTAAAAATTCTATTCCGTGGATACGCAAAGTATTTGATTCTTCCTTGTGCATTATCGTGAAATTCCGCGAAGCATTGGTCTCAACCATCTCTCTAACTAAATAGCAGTCCTTTCGTCTTTTTACATTAGATGTCTCATCAGTTTTGTTTTCCTATGTTCCCTTGCAAGGAATATTTTGTGGGTAGAATGTGAGAGCAATTCTTAGCGATGACTCCAACCGATTCAGGAACCACGTTCAAATCTTCCCAATGCATTGACTGGCGCTTTACCCCTCTGTAGTTTACTCCCGTGTTTCTATTTTTTATTATTTTATAGTACTCTGCAAGCCACCGCTAGGATACATGGCAGGGGGAACACACACTAGACTAGATTTTTCATCTCGTTTCTTGAGTTTCTATTGCGTTGTGATAACGTTCCTATTGCTCTTCTCAACTCCCGAGTTCCTCCTTAGTAGTGCTCTGCTATGAAACGCAATCCCGTAAATCCCTATGTGTTTTTATTTCCATAATGTTCTGCGCACCTAACTTGAATGCAAAAAATTATCTACATCTACTCAATACCCCGCAAGCCGCCGCAAGGGCGTGTGGCGGGGGGGTGTTAGGTCACCACCCGTAATTTAGAAAAAAAAACCGCATGCAAAAGCCACAAATTTAGAGCCCACAAACCAAACATGGTAAACATTCATGCACGAACCCTTTCGCCCCAACCCTTTCACACACATGCAAACCCACAAACTACCAACAAACATGTACAATCTTTGAATTTTGAATTTGGTTCCGACGTGTAACTTAAATGCTTTTAATATTTCTAAATGGGCTTCGGATTCGTACTATTATGATTTCTGATTGTTCTGGGGAAGAATGAGTATTTGAAAATATCTGTATTGGAATCTATCTCCCTTATTTTATCTTTGTGGTCTGATCTACCTAAGTAGTGTGGGGCCATTATTATTCATTTTGTGTCATCGTTAAACTCGCTGGTTCTGAATCTTCCCAACTTTTCGGTCACAAAGGTTGGAAATATTCAGAACACTGTTCTCAAAAGTTATAAAAATGTTCGGTCTTGAATATTATCAAACTACTATGAAGTCCTATGTATCGTTACCCGTGCAGTTATCCATATATCCTTTGTCCTTCCCTTCATCATTCCGTATTCGTCCTCATTCTTCAAGCTCTCTATTACTTTCGTCCCTTTCTTTCCTCTTGTTCCTTTCCTTTTTTGTTCCTTATATCATGTCATTCGGTAAGCAGTTTCTTCTTACTGCTAGTGATTGGCGTTTCCATTTCTTTGCTACTTTGTTGATTCAGCAGATCAGTTTTCTCTCCTCTATTGCTCTCCTCATCAGTACCTTCTCACTTTTTTTTTACTTTAATCATTCACCTAATGTTGGATATTTACCTTCATTCCCAAATTTTCAAAGCTTACAAAACGTTTCCGTCTTTCTTAAGGAGGCTTCATGTCTCACGGGCATGTGATTACCACTTTACCACTTTTTCTCAGATCAATGTCGTTGTTGCAGCCTACTGATTTTCTCTTTTTTCGAAATGATCCCTCAATATTTCCCATTCTTACTCCCCTTTATTTATATTCTGGCAAAATATTTACAAAAGTTAAAAAAACACCTGTAATTTTGTTATTAAATTGAGAAATCTGCTAGGGAATGATATATTATTGAACGAAATTTGTCACAATTAAAAAATATGACATTCCATCCCTTTTTAACATTTAATAACCTTATGCAACCTTGTGAAATGAAATTATTGCTTTGTAATCCCCCACACTTTTGTGTGTGGAATTACAAAGTCAATAATTTCATTTCAATATGTTACAGGACAATATGTTATTTTTCGGACGAACCCTGTATGCAAATTTCATAAAGTTACGCCGGAGATAACAAATCTTACCAACCTTTAAGTTTGATTTTCTTTCCTCCTCAATATTAATTTATTTTTCATTTGATGGTTGACGGTAAGCTCTAAAATGAAGTTCGTGCGCTACTTAACACACGAAATACAACTTGTGCCACTCAAATACTGTGGAACGGCTTAAGGCAGTGTCCCCATGAGCCTGCTTGATCATATCGAGGGTCTCAGTTGCCGTCTTCCCGAGTTTCGCACAAAACTTCACGGAATAACGTTGCTCTAAATTCAGATTCATTTTATTTTTCGACGCGAACAAAAAACTTGCTTCACTAAAAACGGTGTCCTCACTCAACGACAGCCCGTAGGCGACTGAGGTTGGTGTCGTTGTGTTGCTAAGAGGCCCCTCCACCTTACCCTGCCAGGCAGACCCCCCTCCACCGCTCCGTTCGCGCCAGAGAAAATCAGTCCAACCACTTTTGGGTGCGACTCTGTATGTGTGTAGTGAAACTCATCCGCAACATGTACATATCTCAGGTTCGTTTGGTGAATGGAGAGTCGGGATGGGTAGTTCTAGGCAGAGGCGTGAGACGTGGATACCCACCCACCTGTTCTTTTATGTATGCGAAGGTTATGGCAAGAGAGGAATAGGAAGGGCTGGAGGCAGGAGTGAACGTAGGTGGGGAATCCTAACAGTCAGTTAGATTTGCGAATGATCAAGCTTTAAGTTAGCTAGTCAGCCAAAGGGGTTACAGTAATTGATGGACTCAATAGAAAATCATTGCGATAGGTGTGGAATGAGGATTAATGTAAACACAACAAAGATTATGAGGCTTTCGAGAAGAAGAAAGGCTCAGTTGAACTTAAAAATAATAAAACATAAATTATACCTAGCCGAAAAATTTACCTACGTACAAGTATCTTGGAAGTGTTTTGGAACAAGAAGATCAAAGGAGTGTTGACATCGGAAGGAGAATCGTATTGAGCAAAGAAGCTTAAACAAGGAGATGTTTAGTGGGACGTTAAGTAAGTATGTTAGGAAAAGATTAGTGAAAACTTTGATATAGAGCGTGGTTTTGTACGTCACGGAAGCATGGTAAATTAAGAAAGAAAGATGCGATGGGCATGTATTGGAGGCTTTTGAGTTGCAAGTGTAGAGGAGGATGGGAAAAGTAAAATGGACGGAAAGGAAAACAAGTGGAGTAGTACTAGGAAGGGAGGGGAGGGAAGAGGATTGTTGGGAGCGATCCAAAGGAGGCAGGAAGGTTGAATTTAGAGAATTTTGAAAGACGATGGAATTTTGAAGACTGTGGTAGGGGGAGGACGTTAGGCAAACGAGGAAGAGGGAGAAAAATAATGGGCGTGTTGGATGAAATGAAGGAAGAGAGAATGTATGCGCATTTGTGGAACAGTTTAACGTATTGCGGGGTCTCAGGTTTTGTCTCGTTCTACAAAGCTAAGGAATATACCGATTTTCTATTGTTGTCCATCGAAAACATACCTTAAACGATAGATTTCCAAACAGTAACGAGCACATTGAAACGAAATTGTTGACTTTGTAATTCCACACACTTTATTTAAAACACGGCCCAGATTTCGGCGTCATCAACCTGATGATGAATTTCAACGTAAACAAAAAAAATACCGGGACCGTAAACTTGAATGGCACGAAATAGTAATAATAATAATTGAAAAAATTAAATTAAAAAATTAAAAAAATAATATAATAAATAAATAAAATAATAATAAATAATAAAAATAAATTTCAATAAATATTTGTGTGTGGTTTATTATTATAATTATTATTTATTAATTTAAATATTTATTATTATTTTATTTATTTATTATTTTATTTATTTATTATTTTATTTATTTATTATTTTATTTTTATTTTTTTATTAAGTTTATTACTATTTCGTGCCATTCAAGTTTACGGTCCCGGTATTTTTTGTTTACGTTGATTCACGACCGTAGCTACGTTCCTTGTATATTTAAAATGACTTTCAACCTGGGTCGTGTTTTTAAATAAGGTGTGTGGAATTACAAAGACAATAATTTCGTTTCAATATGTTATGTAAATTCCATAATGTTACGCCGGAGACAATAAATAACACAAGTCGTTGATGTACCAGTGTAAATTTATTGAAGTATTTGAGAGATATTTGATGCCGATACATTTTGGAAATCCATTTGTAAAGCGCGAAGAAAGAATCCAAGACTTCCACAGGAAAAACACCACAAGTAGACAGCAATAGATTCTCTCCTGTAGAAACGCAAAGTCTTAAATTCTTTCTTTGTGCTTTCTTGAAGTGTTCCCTTTTTTGGGTGGTGACCTAACACCCCCCGCCACACGCCCTTGCGGCGGTTTGCGGGGTGTTATGTAGATGTAGATGAAGTAGTTGGACGGGTTTCTGTTTGAATTGATGAACTGTTCTTTCCTCTGCTATGGAATCGAGGTACAATTGTGGCGAATAGTAGATGATTAAGATTTTTAAATATGAGGCATCTATTTTAATATTTTGTTTAGGTGGACTGTTGATTTCGTTAAAAATATTATATTCAATTGTTAGTTGAATAGTTTCAGGCGTGATGTGATGGAATTCGATCATAATAATAAAAGATAGTAACAATATTCCACTAGGTATTTCGTGAAAAAATGTTACAATCCTTTCTTATTACATTCAAGTGGTCTGAGCAAATAACTAATTTCCCATTTCGTCTTGGCATGCCAACGCTTACCGTAACCACTGTCGCAGATAAGCGCACGCGCGTTAAAGTAAATTGACCTGGTTTATGTAGTAGGTTTTGAAGACGAGTAATACTAACTGTGATCCGGGTTTGCAGTCATTTAAAAAGATGATATATATGGTAAAAATAAAACAGAGTCTGGGGTGACTTGATGGAAAATCTTCATATTTCAATGGAAAAATAAACAACCTGGCTTTTCCAAAAGGAAAATTTTTATTTACGACCTACGTTTCATTATGGTATAACAGCTTCAGGTTCCTGAGGATGTTATGTAATAACGAAGCCTAGGTCGTAAATACAAATTATCAATGTGGAAAAGCCAAGTGTAATATATATATATATATATATATATATATATATATATATATATTACAATTAACTATATTATAAATTATAATTTGTGATGCCTCTTGTTTTGTTTAAATTTCATAGTTTCATATTTTCTGTGTTTTTTGTGTCATTAGGAAAGTTCTACGAGAAGTTATACTCTTATATTACTTTCCTTTATCCTTCGTAGAAAGACTTTCCGACAGAAGTATTGATCATATTCTGGTGGAATATCTGAGAATAGTGACAGTGTAAATGGGAGGATCCCAAAACGGTGCATTTTATCGTTTCACGTGGTAGCGTTTAATCCGAGAACCGAGTGATAGGAGTTCTCTTTACGAAGGGAATATGAGCGTGCTTATGCAACCCGCTGATCATATATGTATAACTGCTTCACCCTGCATGAAAAGAATTCCCTCCACTGATATGACCATCTTGATATTTCTTCTCGAAGGGGATTCTTCTCGCGGATGCGAAAAAGATTGCGAAACAGGAAAACAAACGGAATAAGAGCTCCCAGAACGCTTTTCCCATAAACATCATGAATCCCCCCCCCCCCTGTGATCTCTGAACCACAGGTTTATGAAACATTTCCAGACCTTCCACGTGCGGGAGAAGGTGAGAGATAAATTTTTTTCTTGCCTCGCCGTTTATGTTTATTCTCGTTTTGTTTTTGCTTTGCCATCGGCGACGGGAAGCGGATGCATGCATTATTCCGTCGTCTCCGAAGTCGCTCTCGAGCCAATTGATAAAACGAGGCCGTGGCAGACGCTCACGCCTTTTCTTCCCTTTTTCAGAATCCTTCTTGCCTGCCACCTCCTCCTCCATCTCTTCCCCACTAACCTGATCATTCCGTACCTATCGTCTCTCATCTCAAATCGCATTTCCACCCCGCATGGATGGGGGAGGCGCACAGCCACGAGCCGTATTGCCCTCCAATCTCCCATCACGCGCACACACCGTTCTCTCGTCGTTCTCCTCCGCGATGGATGAACTCATTTCTAAAAATAATCGACGTTAACACTTTTTTCTTCCCTCCTCCTCAGTAGTCAAACGTATCGAGTCAGAAAACTTCACACCGTTCCCCTTCGGAATCCAAGTCAGCAACCCCGACGGAAGGACGTTAAAAAGTGAAATATTTCTGGCCCTTGGCATTGGTTGTATTTGTCCTTGAGGGCGTTCCTTATCAGCTGTAACGTCGGTGGCTGCCGGGAAATGGCGGCCATGAGGGAGGGGTGAGGAAGCCCGTTTCCCCTCCTCCCGACTCCCCGAGTCAGCTGAGGGGAAGTGGGCCGGAGACATTCTGGAGAGGCGGGGCCCGGGAGAGGTTTGAGGAGTGTGAGGAGGGAAGGTTAGCGGTGGCCGGAGTAATTGTATTAGTCCCCTCCCTTCGTCATTTCGAAGCGGTTTATGCGAATTTGCCGTAGTATCACGGTTGGATTCTGGGTCGTCGACGACCCTTTCTCCGGTTTTTTTTCTCTCCCGCACATTTGAAACGGCTTATAGTCTAAATATGTATCTATGACACTCTGGGTTTCTCTCGGTGTCATCATGGTGCGTTCTGATGTTATAAACGGTTTGCGTTCGAATAAATGAGTAGAGTTTGCTCTTTGGTTCTGAGCATTCACCGGAGTTGCCGGCTCATGGTTCGTGTCCAAGTGACAGGGTGACTTTTTCCCAGGGCAGCACTCGTTTCGAGTTAAGTCATCAAATTAAACATTACTTCGCGTGCATTTTGGGGATAACCAAAACACAGTTGACCCACGGTTTAGAAAAATCGGTCGTTTTTCCAAATAAATGCTGCGAAAATGGGATTCATATTATGAAGGGTCAACATCGTTCCATCCCGGGTTAGTAAGCGTGAATGAATGAAGACTAACGTGGCGGATTCCACTAGATTTTTTTTTCACAACCACGGTTGCGTCGAAGGAAACGTCTTCAGGTTGCAAGGCAGTATCATCAGGCTCTTTTGTGAAGAAACCATGGTCGTGAAAAACAGAAATTCTAGAGGAATCAGCCAAGTTATTCTTCCTTCACTTTCGCCTAATATGAAAGACTTCCACCAAGTAACGCCTGGAACGGTATCTTATTTCCGGGATTAATGATGACATTAATAATAATTCCATTAAACATGTATACGACTCGTATTTTTCTATTAAAATTAGTTATTGATTCCTATATATTACTATTATCATTATTTGGTAGTCTACCGTGTAAGATAGGTTTTGGAAGGGCCTAACTTAAACTTAACATCCCTTCATTTATGATCTTTGCTCAAAAGACTGCTTGACCCCAAACCACAATAAACCCTTCTCCTATTGCGATTGTAGCCTACATCTCCTCATTCCGTCCCCCATGCCCATCCTTTTCCTCCTTCCTCGCTTCCCTAACGTTCTCCCTCTATCTCAGCCTACAGCATTCCATTGCCTCTCAAAATGCTCTTCATCCACCATTCCTACCTATTTTGGATTTCCCCCAACAATCTTCTACCCTCCCCCACTATGCCTACATAGTAACACTTCGTTTGTTTCCACTTCCGTCCGTTTTATTGTCTCTATCCATCTCCACACCGTCTCAAAAGCCTCCAAATCTATGCCTATCATCTTGCTTAAACGACCCATGTTTCCGCACCACACCACACAAAACCACACGCCACATCAAAGTTTTCACTTATCATTTCTTAACATCCATGCTCACCGTCCCTGATTGGTGTCATAAAATATTAAATACAAACTACTCGCATGAAGAAAAAAACGCACCCCTTTCAATTAAGAAGGTTACTGAACACGGTGAAATCATTATTATCGTTGCCGTTATGCTTCACCAGACAAACACATAAAAAACACAGTCAAAACTAAAAAAGATAGGGGCAATATGGTGAAAAGGAGACTAAGGTAAATCGAGTTTATTTTATCGAGCCATGCGGTTCGAAATCAAATAAAATGATTCGAACCCTTCTCGACGAGTTCGATGGAAATGCGATGTATTACGGCGTAAAAATTTTGAATCATATTAGACATCACATGACTAAGAGTACGTAGTCTGTACAATTAATATGCGAACTGGTGCAATCTGGCGGCCATGACGCGGACCAGCGACCCACTAGCGACGGTAGTTGCCTGAGACCCAATGGTTACCATGTAGCTCGGCATGTCTTTAATAATGTTTGCCAATGGAGCACATATGTTTCATAACTCTCATTGAAGATTTGAAAGTGAAGAAAGGTTGATTTTAGCGAAAAATGAATCTAATGAAAGTTTCTCCAAAGTAATTGCATCTTTATAAATAACAGTCAGACATACAAAGATTTGCACCCTTGTAGAGATAAACCATAGTGACTTGAGTTATGTTCGAATTTAAAATAGCTGGCTCGGGTCGTGTTATTGATTAGTTTGGCGGAAATAAGTTTGATTTCTTGGTATTTTTTTCATTTCTCATGGTGGAACAATTCTTATAATCCTTGAAAATATCCATCATATAAACGTTTAGTAACACTCATATAACCACGTTATGATTATTTTAAAAATAATTAAGCTTTTACGGTATTTATTTTTTGGTTTAGTTAATTTAGCCTTTGCGGTGTTTGATTTTCTATTGCAACCTTTAAATACACGATGTCAGTCCAAGAAGATGTGATTGGGTGTCTTGGGATGTTGGCCGAGATTATAATGGATGTGATTAGACAGAATAGGATATACAGTTTTTCAGCTGCTGGGAGAAGGTATTTGATAGCGTGCTTGAGAATTTGCGTATGAATATTGAGGGAATTAGAACAGTTTGAAAAGACAAAAGTTTGATATAGCCGTTGCATCATGTACAAAAAGCGGTGGGAAGGGTGAAAGAAAGACTGAAGAAATACGTACATTTTAATAGAGAAGTGAGGAGGATGCTATCGCCGGTCTAATTAACGTGCATGTAAACAAGTCAATGGAAATAGGCTAAATTGAAGGCAAGGAAAAGAGTAGTTGTACATGTGATATGGACTACCATTACAGTTAAATACACAATTGACAAACACAAACACTTGGAATATTAAGAAGAAGGATGCGAGGCATTTGGAAATGCTTAGAATGTGACGGTGGAGAAAGATGGTCAATGGATCAGTTGGACAGATTTGCTGAGGAATGACTTGAGTGCTACATCTACATCTACTCAATACCCCGCAAGCCGCCGCAAGGGCGTGTGGCGGGGGGTGTTAGGGCACCACCCGTAAATTAGGACAAAAACCTCATGCAGAAGCCACAAATTTAGAGCCCACAAACAAAACTTAGTAAACATTCATGCACGAACCCTTTCGCCCCAACCCTTTCACACACATGCAAACCCACAAACTACCAACAAACATACACAATCTTTGAATTTTTAATTTTGTTCCGACGTGTAACTTAAATGTTTTTAATATTTCTAAATGGACTTCGGATTCTTACTATTACGATTCCTGATTGTTCTGGGGAAGAATGAGTATTTGAATCTATCTGTATTGGAATCTATCTCCCTTATTTTATCTTTGTGGTCTGATCTACCTAAGTAGTGTGGGGCCATTATTATTCCTTTTGTGTCATCGCTAAACTCGCTGGTTCTGAATCTTTCTAAAAGTTTAAGTCTCGCTTGTTCTCTTCGTATTTCAAGGGGCTCCCAGCCTAAATCCCCTAAGAGACCTGTTACACTTGTGTTCTTGTCATATATATTTTTCACGAATCTGGCGGATTTTCTCTGGACTTTATCTAATTCTTTTTGCCAGATTGTCTCCCAAGGATCCCAAATACTTGCGACATATTCCAAATGTGGTCTAACTAGAGCAAAATAACACCTATCTTTAACTTTCTCATTACATTTCCCCACCACCCGTTTAATGAAGCCCAGTTTCTTTAAAGCGGATCCGCATATTGTCCTGATATGTGCTCCCCATGAAAGACGTGGTGTTAGAACTACCGCCATATATTTTACTTGTTTGGCCGTAGTTAGTACTGAGCCCTCTATTTCATAGTTTATGTCCTGTTCGCCACTTTCTTTGTTCCAAAATTTCAAAACTGCGCATATGTCTATATTAAGTATTAATCCCCATTTCATGCACCAATCCGAGATTGTGTCTAAGTCTCTAGAGAGTAGCTTGCAATCTAGTTGGCTCCTTATTTCCCTGTATACCACCGTGTCATCAGCAAATAACCTGAGATTACTACTAACGTGTGCGCTTAAGTCATTAATGTATATTAAGAATAGAAGAGGCCCTATTACACTTCCCTCGGGGACGCCCGATGTTACATCTCTTTCCTTTGAGCACAACCCATAGATGACTACTAGTTGTTTTTTGCGATTTGACGAGAAGTCTCTAATCCAATTAATAATTTTCTCATTGATTCCATTGCATCTAAGTTGGTGTAACAATTTTTTGTGTGGGACTTTATCGAAGGCTTTTTTCAAATCTAGGAATACTGCGTCGACTTGTGTGTTTTTTTCTCCCGATCTAAGTATATCGTGAATGAAAAGACCTAATTGTGTTTCGCAAGATCTGCTCTTCCTAAATCCATGCTGTTTGTGGCTTAGTAGTTTCCTACTATCAAGAAACCTCATTATGTTACTGACAATAATGTGTTATAATATTTTACAAGAGATCGATGTCAATGAACAGGGTCGTAATTGGTTGGTTTATCCCTATCCCCGCCTTTATAAATGGGAGTTTTCTGGGCTAGCTTCCAGTCACGCGGAACTGAGCCATCTTCTATCGATTTTAGGAAAACAATTTCTAAAAACGGGGCAATGTCTTCGGCTAATTCCTTTAATATTCTAGCAGGTATTTCTTCCGGACCAGGTGATTTGTTTGGTTTGATGCTACGTAGTAGATGTTCTATTCCATTCTTGGTCATTGTTATGTCGCTCATGCGTTCCCCTGGTGGGTGTGGAGGATCATTTGGTGGGTTTGTGTCTTTATTGTAGACGCTCTGGCTGGCGGGAGAGTGCTAGCGAGGACAGAAGAAATATCTTTAATAAAAATGATAGCGGAGAGGAAGTCTAAATGAGTATCCCACGTCCTGATGTCCGGCTTGTAATAATGAATAGTACGTGTATAATCGAAGGAAATACTGAAGGGAAAATAGGAAGAAAAATATCGGAATGCTGAGGGGAGGGAAAGGGCTATAAGACACGTAGCATCAAAAGGGGTGACTAGCAGGACATGGAAAAACTCCCAGCTGATATCTGTTCGGGAACAGTTTGAGACAAGAAGTATGGTTCAAGTAATGCAAGGAAATATCAATAGTTGGAAAAATATGATTTCTTTATCTGCGATTGTATCTCACTTTTAATCGAAATCAGCATTGGGTTTATCCAGCAGTTTTTTGCGTCAGATGTGTGTCAGTCAGAAGGGAAAGTGTTTAATATTCATCAATCATATTGTTTTTTACCGAAATAATGAGTAACTTGGGGAAAGGACGTGGCTCAAAAAACATTAAGCCAATGTGTTACAATCACTCTTAACTCGAATTTTGTAAAGAATGTTTTCATTTTTAGAGCCATGATTTCGTCCGTTGAGACCTGCTACTTGGAAAATTGCATTTATTCTCAACCGCTGTCAATTTCGTCCCAACGGTAATGATGACCAAATGAGTTATTATAAAACCGTTATTGTGAGCTCGTATATAAAAATTCACGTACCCATTTATGCATATATATACACTAAGCAATAATTGACCGAATCATTGAATGTTTTTCTTTAAGTAAGTACATTGGGGTGTCTCAGCTCGAATTTGTTATGATTGCGTGTATCGTACGAGGGGAGGAGTACTTGAATCTGTCTCTGACAATGTCTGTCTCACTTATTTCATCACGTCGGTGGAGTGTACCAATGTAATTTGGTGCTATAATAATGTCCTCGATGTTGCAACCAACATTAAGGTTCATGTTCCTTTCTAAAATTCCTTGCCTGCTGTCTTCTCGAATCGATAGACTCCATCTATCGGAAAAGAAAATACTTTGTTTTTCCACATATATAATATTATATTATACACATATAAAATATAATATTTTATTATACACGACCTAGGTATCGACTTACCAAGTCATCAACAGGAAGAACAAAGTATTTTCTTTTCCGGTATGAATCGCTTCCACAAAGTGACGCCTCAAAACATTCTAGACTCAGTCTAATTCCTCCAGCATACCCGTCACGCTTCCTCTCTTCTCGAAGCAATTTTTATTGAATCTGGAGTTTCTTCGAGCCTTTTCCAATTCCTGAATTAACGTTATATGGGAAACGAATCACCATAAAAGGCCATATTGTCTCCTTAATGTGGAATTCCGTATAGTCGACGTAGACGTGTACTTTCCTCCATCTTCCTTAACATTCTCTCTCCTTCACTGCCATTAACCTCGGAATAAGTCTTCACTCCTCTCTTCTTATCGTCTACTATTTTTCCTGTCTGCGTTATCCACTCCTTCACGGGATCCAACCCTTCCTTAAATGTTTTCTTCTCCATCCAGGAGTACGCGGAGAGAAAAGGGCAGGCGGGTCCAAGACCCTGATGAAATCTTCGGAACCGATTGGAATCTTCAGACCTGCCTTAAGCGCCGCAAAGGGGGATAGTTGCCCTAGTCTTTCAGGGAGGAGGGAAACGACTTGGTTTACAATTCTATTTTCACGGTGAAAGCGAAGAGCGTCGAGAGCGTTGTGCGTATTGCGGTGATCAAGTTAGGAAAACGAGAGGAGTTTCACGTTATCCAAGCCGCGTATCAAATTCTTCCTTCATATATCATAATCAAAAAAGGTTATCTTGTATTGATGTCGCACATGCCATTCAACCAATCTCCAACTGAGTGCAAAAACTTCATTTGGCGTAAACTCTACAGGATAGTTATCTTAATTCTGCGTACTACTTTCCCCTGAGGGAAGTTTACAGAGAGAAACCTGGTATTGTTCCATGTGAAACCGTTAAAAATCGAAGTATGCAGAACCTTTTGGAGTCGATCTATTGCTTCCCATCGCATTCTACTTATCTGGATCTCCGTTGAAATAAGCGTACAATAGGATTCAGTACATTATACCTCTGTTCCTTTGAATGTTGCAGTCTTACGTGCTTAAGTGCAGTTGTTGATCTTCCACGAAGTCTTGATGGCATGTAAACTTGTTGTTTTGAAAGTCAATACAAACTAAGATAAGGTTTCACGGCGGGAGGAAGGAAGTCAACGCAAATATAAAAATAGGCAAGCAAGAAACTATATGGAGGGGGAGGGGGTAGAAGAACTTCTCGTTCTCAGTAAAGCTGGATCACCACCAGCGAGGAAGTCACCCCAAATATAAGAACAGACAAGCGAAAACTATAAGGGCGAAGGGTAGGAGAACTTTGTTGTCAGTAAAGCTGGGTCACCGCCTGCGAGATTATAAAGAAAAAAATGTATCGAAGAAGATTTCTGCTACGTGAAAATATCCACGCGTTGAAATAAGTGGGCGGTATTAAAAACATGCCCAAAGGAGAGGTCGGAAAGGGTACGGGGAATGTGGTGCAGAGATCAAAATATCTTATCGGTTAAACGGAAGAGTTCTGCGAAGGGTAGCTGAAGACAAAAGCTTTTGCGTGGGAAGGATAAACTCAAATACTTATCAAATTTCGATTCTTTCCGCACACAATGGAAAGGAGACTGGACGGGAAGTAAAAAGGACGCCCGTAAATGGAATCCATAACACAGATAATGAGAGGAGGTAAAAGGAAAAATTCAAAGACATCTAGAGGTTAACGTATTGCGTAATTGTGTGGTGTCCTTGATTTTACCAGCCTAAGGATAATTGGCTGATTATCAGGTTTTCCTTCTCTCCTAACCATTGGCCGATTTGAAATGAGATCTTTCACCGCATGGTTACATTTTTGATTACCAAAATGAATGCTGTCCACCCTTTACTTTCGCCTGATGTCTTCGCTCTTATATACTCTTATCCATTGACGGCTTTTTCCCCAACCTCCTCTATTTTATATTTTCGCTCTGTTCTCCCTTTCCCTTCTTTCGCCCTCATTCTAGTTATTCATTATATATATATATATATATTTGTTTATTTATTTAAAAAAATAAATACATATATAAACGCGTGTGGGTGTATGCATATTTTTTCCGTCGTCTTCTTCGGTCCCTCCTGTTTTTAATACTATATGTATGTTTTTTTATATAGTGCTTCATAGTTTTGCAGTTGTATGTATTGTAGACTATACCGCCATGATAATTACGGTCTTCCTGTATTTTTCCACCTCAAGTTTTTCTCGCCTATCCTTTCATTGATATTTTGTCGTAAATATGAATGAATTTTGCGATAGACTTTTCAAAAATAGGGTCTTGTTTTAATTTTTAGGTTACGTATTTAGTGTGTTTACGTATTTAGGAGACACCTCAATTGACTAATTAATTCAGGTGGAGTATTGGACGCTCGCACCCATAAGTAAGCTCACTGATTTCATCTTTTCTCATACATTTTCACATCTTTGTATACCTTTCCGCGAAAAGTGCCTTTTCCATTGTTTTTATCAAAACATCTCTGCACAGATGTACGTATTGGGGTTAAATCCAATACAATGGCAATGCGTAACATCGCAAGGTTATTGTTCATTTTTTTTACAATTTAATTCAACCTTTCTCTCTCCATACATTTCTGCACACCTCTCTCTCTCTCTCTCTTCTTGCCTTTTCTAATATCCTCTCCAGTCATTCCATTTACTTTCTGCATTCAGCTCCTTAATCTTACCCTTTATAGGTGTTTATGTCCTTTCCTTTCAAAGCTGTTTATGAATCCAAATATCATGGATGCTTAGCATGTTTAGGTACTTTTTTTCTGGTTTTCATCATGGACTGAGATTTTATTTAACATGGAAGTTCTTGATTCAACTTTAGCGCCTTAATTTTTTGAGTTGCAATGTTCTCCATCGGAATTGGATATGCTTGCGTGTACATTTATTGAGCACATGGAATAATTTTCCCGTAATCTGCACAGATCTGACACGTGCTAACTTATGGGTATTGATGTTGACTCTTAACAATATTTAACTAGACTTTTAGACTTTCTTCGAATACGTTTCGTAGCGGGGAAACCTTGTTCCTCTGGGATGAGAGTTAAACCCAAGTTTCGTTGGGAGGTAAATGAAATTTGTGTTGGCGTAACATTTTTTGAGGATTTGAAAAGGAAAGAGATGCCGGACTGTACTTTCCTCTATCTCTGCTTACGCATGCGGATTAATTCGAGACGCATCACTCGGAGCAAAACTGAGAGTTGCGCAATTTTTTCTCTGGCTTCCTGTTTGCCTGCTGGGATTCTTTTACCAAGTAAGCATCTGTGTACCAACTAAGGTTCGTGCAATGGAAAATATTAATTAATGTACCCTTAATCCCGACTTTTTCCTTCTTTTTCGTTATTCCTCTTTTCGATTCTTCATTTTGAATCCCTTCCACCACTCCCTCCATTATAATCTTTCAAATTATTAATTGTATTCACTCCATTTTTTAATCGCTTCTTACCGATTATACATTCTGGACTACGCATTATTCAAGGAGTGGTAAAGATCAGGAAACACAATTAAAAGAGTCGGATGTCAACATCAGTTTCTTTCCTATGATCGAATATTTACACATGCCTGCTTATCATTATTATCCTTTGGATATCTCCAGTCAAACATAAAATATATCCCCAGATATGCTACGCCGACGCTCCATGAACGAGACATCGGAGAAAACTTTCAGCAAAAAAAGGAACGTGGTTTCCGAAATTCTTCGTGCCGTCGTCGCCTTCAAATTTTTACTCCCAAGGAGTTTCATCTACGGAGGCGGGAGTTTCACCGGGTGACAGAGAGGTGGCACCACTCGCGGAATCCACTCTCCCCTCCCACTCGCGCTCGACCCTCCCTCCACGCTCCCCGCGTACTCCTCACGTGCGTGTTGCGGGGGGAGAGGGGGTTGTTCAGCAATGGTGAGCTGGATTGGAGAGGGGCTGGGGGGGGGGGGTAGCAATGAAGGGAAAAAAATGTACGAGGGGGTTGGCGGCGTCTGCGAGCGGATGGTGGAAGGGGTAGGAGGAGGACTTCCGATCAAACAAATGCCTGCGACCTTTGACCAACCCTTCCCGCTCCGCCCCTCTCCCCCTGTCTTCCTCTTACCCTCCCCCTCTCCACACCCGCTTTCCCCCCTATGTCGTCCGCCGGAATGGGAAACGAGACGAGCAAGTGAGTTTCTCCCGGCAGGCAAAGCGACACTTTTTCCTCGGACGGCCAGTCACTACTTCTAGCTCCCCCTCCTTCGTGTTCTGCTTCCCTTCCCACTCCCATCTCCCTCGGCTTCCGGACTCATTGTCCGCCATTTCATTCGCCAGGGGAATGGATTTCCCTCGGCGCGTACGAGGGGAGCGCTACTTATAAAACTGCTGCGGGCGGAGGGAGTATAATCTGCTCTAATACACTTCGCCCGAAATCTTTCTGGAATTCGTGTCCGCTCTCCGGTTCTCGCGTGGGTGCGTGCGAGGCTCAAGGATCCTTCCCGCTGTCACTCGGTGCGCCTTTTGACTACACGGAGAGAGAGATGTATGAATTTTTGAAGGGTAGTTCTTCATCATTTGCTTTCCAAGGCAATAAAATGGTACCGATGACATTTGAATTTCAGCGTGTCCTATCACGCAGGCTACGTGAAACGGTGTTTTCGGGCTATGGCGCATACGTGAAGGGAGGAGGGTTGAATCGTTACATGAAAAATTAATTGCGCATGCCTTTGTACCACAAATGAATTCTTTCCATATGTGTTCCTCGGCCACGAATAATTCTTGAATTGGCAGCCTCTTGATAAAATCCTGAATCCTTAGATTGTTTTGGGTCTGATCGATCTCTTTAACAAGTTGGATTGATTCACGCACGCGTCAGTGGGAAATGGTGTTCGGCTAGTTCGAGGCTAAAAATTACTGATGTTAGTTAACAACAATTTTATTTAGAAATCTTGTTTTGAAGAGGTACCTCCACAGATAGGGCCATACAATATTTTTCTCAAAGACAGCTTCCTTTACAAGATCTTGGATTCCGATCATAACTATGCTTATTTCAAATTAATGATTACGTACGGACATACTATATAACATATAAAAACTTAACCAAATCACATAAGGCGTTTTAAATACCATAAATATTATGATAATAATTGAAACACGTATTTATTTGACATTAAATGTTAATTCTTCAGCCCTCCGCTCAATCCTTTGTATGCTACCAGCTAAACGGTCGTGCCTAGATAGATTGTAGGCAGATGAGATTTCTGAGTAAATAAGAAACGAAAGGAGTCAGGGAGTCTCTTTGATTTCTAATCAGGCCAGAGCAATTTAAGGCTCGTGAATTAAAACTAACGAACACATAGTGCCCCGTCGATCACGCCGCCGGAGGGAGCAAGTTTTTTTCCAGGAATCAAGTTAGCGTCAAAATAATTTGAATCGTTCTAAATTTAAATACAATTTTCACGAGGATCTAAAACTCCTCTTACGTACCGTACGTGCTAGTTGAAATTTACGCGGATGAACGATGTTGGACATTTGAATTGTGAAACTATATGAGTGAAGAATTTTTGTATTATGTTGTCGCTCTTCGAGACGATGTGCAATTCGTTGTCGTCGTTGCGTATTGTCGCGTTGGGATGAGGTTATTCTTCGGCCATTGTATTTCCTTTGAGCGGACTCCCTGCGATGTATGCAACTGCATAGGCATTGCCTACATCCGAGGGGTTAAATCCTGGAGGAAGCCATAATCCGTTGATTCTGCGGAGTGCCCAGTTGAATCCTGCATACACAAACACATACGTGATACGCTGCAAGATAATGCTAAGATATATGGCAGGGGTTGGTTACACACCAGACTACTTTTGACGCAAAATACTCTTCCACTAGTGTCGTTCGGACAACGTTATTCTGATCCCCATTAATCCATGGGAAAAGTGATAACTGAAATGTATCTGTTTTAAACTTAATCTCTCTAATTTTATGTACATGATCTCTCCCACTTAAGTGTGTTGTATCTAATAAAATGTTTTCAAATTCATGACTAAAGAGGCACCCAATTTATTCGAGAGGTTTAATGTGTAATTTAATCTTCATTACGTGAGTGATCCCCAACCTAAATGCTAATAATTTTGATACGCTACTCAGTTTTCCACAACAAAGTATTATGATTGCCAAGTGTCGTAATATTTATTTATAAGTTTAAGGTAATCTTCTTAAACTACTTTATTCCTCAGGACCGCGTGTATCTTCGTAAACCACTGTATCGTTGGCCATTAAACCTATGTTACGAGGCCAATTAAACCTATGCTCTCGTACAATTGACCGCCGTGATAATATCAATAACGTAAAGAACGAATAAAAGAAGTCCGATAACACTTCTCTGGGGAACACCTGAAGTGAATTCGATATTTTTATATATGCCATAAAATCTTTTACATGCACTTATATCAGATCGTACACCTGTAAAACTATCAATTTAGTTGCCTCTCCTAACCAAACACTACCTGACCTCCGGCGCTACTAACGTTCACCCTTCGATCACAGTCTTCAAACCCCCTATTACCAATCAAAATGCTTCGCATACATCTTTCCTGCCTCTTTTGGCTTTCTCCCAATAATCTCCTCACCTCCCCCATCATACCTAGCACTTTCTGGTTTGTTTTCCTTTCTGCCCATTTCGCATATTCCATTCTTTTCCACACCAACATTTCAAATCTTCTAACCTATGCCTATCATCTTGCTTCAGTAATGTATTTCCGCGCCGTACAAAACTGCACTTCATGTCATAACTTTCCAAATGTGTCTCGATCGCGGCTTTCCCTATCAAATTTCTGATATGTTCCCATTTCTCTTGTGTTGTAACCTGTTCCCTTCCCTAGCTCATGATTATCTCCTCAGTCTGCTGATATTCCTTTCTGATTCTCTATACATCTACATACTTTAAGAGGACTTAAGGAGTTAATTGGGCACTCTCTCTAGTGCTTCAATCCGCTCCGCTCCGTGATGTCTTATAATATACACTTTACCTTGGAAAAAAGAAGGTGGACCTTAGGGAGAGGATCTGGCTGGATGTAAGAGAGGAGGGCTTCGAAGGGTTGACCAAAGATTGAAAAATTGATTGCGAAATTCCTAAATTTAACTTTAGTTTGAAAGTGCAAAAGTTTCTGTCATCTGGCAGAGCGGTGTTCACCGTAGGTTAAAAAAATAAGTTGTTGAAAACTGTATTTTAGCCGAATGGTTTTTAGGTCAGTAGTGTGACGGAACGCTCATCGTGCGCATACGCTCAACTGTAACCTCGGAGGAGTCGTTTGCCCGCATTTCCCTGTCGTTAAGCTCCCAGTGACGCCATCCTACTAAAACGACCGTCTGGCCAAGGGACGATGTCAACTTCTCAATCTCGGATTAGAAGCAATACAAATAAAACGAAGGTTCTCGAGGAAGACTTTGTCAAACATTAAATTCGGAAGGTATAAACTTGAGTAGGTGGGAAAGTTAACCTATCTAGGGATTGTGTTGGACCAAGGCAATAATAGGGACACAAGAAGAATATACATTTGTCAAAGGATTCTATTGAATACCCTCGTTATCCTCACTCAAAACCTCTCCGGGGTGAAAAATATGCGGGGAATATGTGGACATTCCAAGAAAAAGTAGAATTGATTAGAAATGTACTTGGTAAATGTTGTTCTTGAACGTTAAAGAGAAATGTTATCTTTCGTCGGTTAGGCTTCAGGTAGAATATGCTGCTATTATAGGGGATCCTCTTGCAGTTGAATCGATTACCGAATTGGTTCGCGCGCAGCGTAGAGGAGGTAGATTTGTGAAACGTTGCTATGATAAAAATAGCGTGCATAGAATGTCAAAAATATTAGAGCAGCTAGGCTGGGAATCAATCACTGAGCGAAGATTACAGATAGAAGCTCTCGCATAAATTGGAAGGAGGTCTCTTTAGCAGTGATGCTGAAAATGTATTATTACCCCCATCATACTACGGTAGGAGAGATCATACTAATAAAATTAGAGAGAATTAAGTGTAGAACAGATAGATTTAAGATGTTTTTTTTCTCACGAACGATAGGGGATCATAATAACATTTTCTGTCCGCGGTAGGGATAAAAATATTCGGGTCAAAAGTAGTCTGGTGTGCATTCACTCCCTGCTACGCACCCTAGCGGTGGCTTTCAGGGTGATAAACAATACAAAAACGGAGTTTTTACATAAGTGAGGGAGTATCAGGGACCTTGATGGAGGATATAATGGAAAGTTTGGAGTGAAAACTTTGATATGGAGCGTAGTTTTGTACTGCGCGGAAATTTGGTCGTTGATGCAAGAGGCGTAGATTGTAGGCTCTTGAAATATGAAATATGGGTATTTATTTCTTTTCTTATCGTCTTCTATTCAGGCGAAAATGAGGCTTCATTGTCCCTTTTTCCGCCTAAGCATAAAATTGAAGACAATTGAAAACACTCATGCCTTAGGTGAAGGAAAATTCACCTAGGTCGGAATCGAACCCGCGACCTCTTGGTCGGTAGACGAGGACGTTGCCCCGTCGCCACCAAGGGTGGCAATAAATTCTCTGGGCACGGAGAAGAATGGAAAACTGAAATGGAAGGAAAAACAATGGAAGGGGTAGACTACCAGTAATTATTTTATTGATATGACTATACCTATTCCTGTATATCCTATTCAATTTTATTCTACAAGGTATCCTACTGGTCATTGCTAGGGTGTGTTGCAAGGGGTGATTTTACACCAGGCTTATTATTAGGTAATCTACCGGCTAAGTTAGGTTTTTGGATGGACACAACTATCAAATAAACATTTTGTAACTCCAAACAAAACCCAATCCAGCAACCTAATCTACATCAGGTCCCTCTTCATCTCTGTGTACTTCTTTCCTCCCTTCATTCCGTCCAACATCCCTATCCTGTTCCTGCCCTTTCCTCGCTTGCCCAACATTCTCCCCTCTATTACCCTCTTCAACATTCCACTACAGCTCAATACGCCTTTCATCCATTTTTCCTGCCTCCATAGGATTTCTCTCAACAAACCCCTCTCCTCACCCACCCTCTCCAGTACTTCCTCATTTGTTTTCCTTTCGGTCCATTTCACAGCAGGCTCACAACATCAAAAATTAAGTGTTCCTAAATTTTTAGCAACATGTTTCTGTAAAATAATTCGAATGAGGAATATCATGGTACTACAGGTACATGAACGGTATTAGTTTTATTCACTTCTCCACGCATACGAGAGGGGCTGTAGGTTATGGAAAGGGCAATTACTAAAGCTAGATGAGATAAGTACAGCACATTAGGCTACTAAGAATGAAAAAAAATAAAAACAATTTTCCCCCTATCGCCGGTTAAAGACTGTTACCTAACCCAATCCTTATTTTTCCATTAAACTGCATTACATAATAACCCGTAAGCCTCCGCTAGGGTGCATTGTAAGGGTGATTACACACCAGACTAGTTTATTCATTTCCAAAGTCCGAAGCGAATCTCGAAGGAACCGATTAATATCTACTTGCAATGCCGGTCACGGCCCAATTTTCATCTGTTATTTGCCGAATTTATTCTTTAAAAATGCATTACCAGGGTAATGTGTGTGTAATTTAGGTTTCTACTCACTATTTTCAATTGTGATTATGAGAATCAATAAATATAAGATATGATAACACATATTGTATCCTGGAGATATTGAATTTTGTCACTTTTCCTAATATTCGGCGATGTTTCTCGAATGAAGTAGCTGTTAGACACTCTGGGATGAATGCTCAGCTCGAGAGAGGCCGTAAAATAATTTATTTCGTGCATATAATTTTGAATGTGCATCGTTGTGCGTCGGAAAGTGTTTTCAGACCTGTATTTTTTCTCGAATGAGCTTTTAGTCATGATGCTTAAGTTATTAAACGTTGTTAAAAATAAAAGACTTTTTTCGACTTGTATCTCAAAGAGGAACTTCTACACTATTTACTTCCCTTATCAGTAATGTGAATTTTGATAATGTCTCAGCGGTTTACAAACTGAAGTATAAGGAACTAGATAAGAGTCCTATTTTTTCCTTCAAACAAGGCATTTGTTTGGCGAAATTGAAATCGATTTTATAGTATATTATCGTACCGTGCTTTTCGTGTTTTTAGTGATCCGCATCACGAAGATAATTCTAGTAAAGAGCATGTTATTGCAATGACTACCTTAGGAGGCATAATTTTGCCTGCAATTTATCCGCAGGATCTCATTTAGGATATTAATCTCCATGGGGCAATAAAACTTTGAATTTGATCGTCCATAAATGTATGCATTTGGCAATGGTTTGTTGATTTCACGCAGTATATCAATAATTTAAATGAATAAAAACTGTAATATCGTACATATTATTTTCCCAGACAATTAAAGTTCATTTTCGGTAGGCAGTTGTTTGGGGAAAGTTTTTTCTTGAAAACGAAGCTTAGACTTTGACATCTCGGGGTGGGGAAATTTATGTGTTTGTAATATTTCAAAGGTTTTACTCATTTGAGGTTTGAAATCAATTCATTCCAAGGTTTACTTAAATTCATCAATCTTACGTTTGTTTGTCATTTATTGACTGACGAGTGAGTTTTTTTTCCGGTGGAGGAGACTAATAGAATGTTCTTAAAACGTTTCGTCGCAGGTTTAAGGTTTCAGAATATTTTTTATGGTGCTCCATTATTATATAAACCAGAGGGGCGATCTATTTTCTCTGTAGATTGTGTAAAGTTTTCAAGCTCACGCATTTGCATCGCAGAATGCTGACAGGAATTCGAGCTATTTAGGTTATCAGCCACTCATGTCAACTGTTTTCGTGTCAAAGGTATGTTGAAATAGTCATTTTTGGAACATCTTAAAGGGATAGGACCGATTTATCTTCTGAATTCATCAGCAAGCAAAATTTACAAGCTATATTCAGTGTTTATAATGGCGGTGTCCGTAGTGAGAGAAAACGAATATTTTATCTTACTAATGTATGGAGAAGAAGTAACTACTGTGCGGACCTTTGAAAAAGGAACTGAGAAAGAGATTGGCAAGATGTTGCATCTGGAGTGTGATTTGACACGGAGCAGAGACATGGACTTTGCGGAAAGATGAAGTGAAATGATTGGAGCCCTTTGAAATTTGGATTTTGGAGGAGGATGGAAGGAATTAGGTAGATGGAAAGAGTAAAGAATGAGGATGTGCTACGAAGGATTGGGGAGCAGAAACAATTGGTAGAGATAATAAAGGAAGGGAAGGTTAGTTGGTTAGGGCATTGTACGTATCTACATCTACTCAATACCCCGCAAGCCGCCGCAAGGGCGTGTGGCGGGAGGTGTTAGGACACCACTCATATTTAGAAAAACCACCGCATGCAGAAGCCACAAATTTATAGGCCACAAATCAACTATGTTAAACATTCATGCACGAACCCTTTCGCCCCAACCCTTTCACACACATGCAAACCCACAAACTACCAACAAACATACATAGGCACAATCTTTGAATTTTTAATTTTGATCCGACGTGTAACTTAAATGTTTTTAATATTTCTAAATGGACTTCGGATTCTTACTATTACGATTTCTGATTGTTCTGGGGAAGAATGAGTATTTGAATCTATCTGTATTGGAATCTATCTCCTTTATTTTATCTTTGTGATCTGATCTAGCCAAGTAGTGTGGGGCCATTATAGTTCCTTTAGCGTCATCGTTAAACTCGCTGTTTCTGAATCTTTCTAAAAGTCTTAAGTCTCGCTTGTTCTCTTCGTATTTCAGTTGGCTCCCAGCCTAAATCCCCTAAGAGATCTGTTACACTTGTGTTCTTGTCATATATATTTTTAACGAATCTGGCGGATTTTCTCTGGACTTTATCTAACTCTTTTTGCCAGATTTTCTCCCAAGGATCCCAAATACATGCGGCATATTCCAAATGTAGTCTAACTAGAGCAAAATGACACCTATCTTTAACTTTCTCATCACATTGTACGTATTAGAAAGGAGTGCTTGTTGAATATTGTTAATGCTTTAGAGAGAAAAATAGAGGGGAAGAGAGGACGAGGGAGGAAGAGATATATGATGTTTGACATAATTAAGAATGGGAAAAGAATGAAAAAACCAAAAGACCCACCACAAGGTAGTACAATCGATGACTATGATTAACGCATGGTATGAATCTGAGACTTAATTTGCTTGTTTGTTTCTTTCACGACCAGACGGTACGGAGTAAGGATTCCTAATTGATTGAATAAATAAGGTAAAAGTACTTCAATTAACGTAGGCTTGGTCCAATTTAAATATATATATGTATTTCGCTGAATATTTTTTAGATCGAAAAAATGTATTTTTGAAAAAAACTTATTTTCACGCTCAGATACACGAAGCGCCAAATGTTCAGAATTAAGATTTCAATTAATTCATTTCAATTAGATTCGAAAATCAAACTCGTAATATTAATCTGGCTATTATATCGTTTACAAGCGTAAACTATGGTTTATGCCGACAACTGAACCGACGCTTCGTACATTGTAAACAAGTGCTGCAAAATTCGATTACCTCGGACAATTTCTTCCAAGGTTAACTTTCAAATTGCGTCATTTTTTCGGTTGACTGCCACAGTGAAATTCGATGGCCTCGAATTATTTCTTTAAGCGTTAAACTTTTAAAGTGTGCCAGTTCGTTCTTTTTCGAATGAAATGTTCACAATGCATGGAAAAATCAAATCTCATTTCTCCAAATCATCTGCAAACTTTCGTGCCCACAGATGACGCGGTTGAAGAAATTTCCCACGGTCATAAAATGCACCTGAAGAGAATTGAATCCAGTTGCAGCTGTGTGGATAAATTACTATATTTCGGCGAAGCCGGGCATAGCCTCTTCTATATTAAATATGCCTTTCACGCTCGTTCCGTGTTAGGCAACTTTATTAGTGAATTCGATGGTTTTAGGCTCTACTTTGTGAAAATTCACGATTACTGAATGGTTGTAGTTGGTGTTGATTATACCTGATGGTGTCGCCTACGAGTCGAAACTGGTAGTAGTGTAATAAAGTTTTTGTGAAAAAATACCAAGTTTACTTATTTAGTGAACGTTTTAGGCCTGATTTTTTTATTTACATGCATACACGCTTTTCTCCTTAGAGGCAAGCACTGTCAAGAAGATTCTTGTGTTAAGTTATGAAAGAAAACTTAACCTCTTTAATCATTATGATTAATTTCTACCATATTCCTCTATCCATACGACATCGTATCGTACATGCCCTTCTTTTGCCACAGGCGCATTGAGACATTCACACATGCTCTTCTATTTCTGAAACTTTTGAATATTCCTTACCATTGGCAGTCCTTTCAATCTCATTTACAACTCCTTAGTCTACATCTACTCAATATCCCGCAAGCCGTCGCAAGGGCGTGTGGCGGGGGGTGTTAGGGCACCACTCGTAATTTAGAAAAAAACACCGCATGCAGAAGCCACAAATGTATAGTCCACAAACCAAACATGGTAAACATTCATGCAAGAACCCTTTCACCCCACACACATGTAAACCCACAAGCTACCAACCAACATACACATGCACCTACAATTCAACCTAATATCTTTGAATTTTTTATTTTGTTCGGACTTGCAACTTAAATGTTTTTAATATTTCTAAAGGGACTTCGGTTTCTTTTATTATGATTTCTGATTGTTCTGGGAAAGAATGAGTATTTGAATCTATCTGTATTGGAATCAATCACCTTTATTTTGTCTTTGTGGTCTGGTCTACCTAAAGTAGTAGGTCTCAGGATACCCCGTCCTCTCAACCTTTTACTTTTCCCTTATTTTTTATTTGTTTTCATTTGCATAGTACCCTGCAAGCCACCGCTAGGGTGTATGGCAGGAAGTCTTTACACACCAGACTACCCTTGACTCCAAATATTTTTTCCTCTTAGCGCGTTCGGACAACGTTATTCTGATCCCTTATCGTTCGCGTGAAAAATGACATCTTAAATCTTTCTTTCTCATCCTTCTCCAAACTCACATTTCTGGAGCCTCCAATCCACACCTATCATCGTTCTTCAATGGCCATGTTTCCGCGCCATAGAAAACTACTCACCATCGGAAAATAATGTACTTTGTTCTTCCACATATATTTTATTATGCACGACCTAGGTTTCGACTTACGATGCCCTCATCAGATGAAGTGCAGAGGTCACGCTGCTTCATATACTAGACAAATGAGAGGAGGGGGAAAGGGTCGGTGAAGTGGCAGGAGGGGAAAGAGAAGGGAAACGGGTGTGTTTGTTTGGGGGGAGGGGGAGAAGGCGGTTGGGTATGGCGTCAGGGTGGGAGAGGGCGGTTGGGTAGAGCGTCGGAGGGGGCGAGAGGGGCTGTGGTACAGAGGGAAGTCCAGGAGGGGGAACGGGAAGAATACGTTGGGTCATTAACTAACATACCCTTATGATGACTGTCCTTGGAAATTTCCAACCGTTCCAAGGCCTCTAATCTAAAGTTTTTTTTCTGCAAATGTAGAATTTTAGGGACAAAGTCACTGGAGTGGTTATTGTTTGTAAGGTGCTGGGGAAAATAGGAAGAAGGATTTCCGTTTTTAAAACAGGCGTACTGTCCTTTCACCCGTTCAATGAATTTCATCTACATCCACTTAATACCCCGCAAGCCACCGCAATGGCGTGCGGCCGGGGATGTTAGGGCACCAACCGTAATTAAGAAAAAACGCATGCAAAAGGCACAAATTTATACAGTCCACAAACAAAAATGATTACTTAGGGGATGATCAGTTTGGGTTCAGGAAAGGAAGAGGTACGCGTGATGCCATTGCAGTAATGAGATCACTAGTCGAGAGAAATATAGAATACAATCAGGACGTTTTTGCCTGTTTTGTAGATTTCGAAAAAGCGTTTGATAGAGTGAATTGGGAAAAATTAATGCGTGTATTGCAGAAAATAGGAATGGATTGGAGGGACAGGAGACTGATCCGCAACCTGTACATGTCTCAGACTGCTCAGGTGCGAGTGGGGAACGGAGAGTCTGGATGGGCAGTGTTAGGAAGAGGTGTAAGGCAGGGTTGCCCATTGTCACCGGTACTGTTCAACGTATATGTAGAGGAAATGATTAAAGAGGCATGGGAAGAACTGGAGGTAGGAATGAAAGTCGGAGGGGAACTCGTAAAATCGGTTAGGTTTGCTGATGACCAAGCATTAGTTGCTCAGTCAGCCAAGGGGTTGCAAGCATTGTTGAGTGAATTGGAGGTTCAGTGCGATAAATATGGGATGAGAATCAATATTAATAAAACAAAGGTTATGCGATTTTCCAGAAAGAAAAAGGCTAAGTTAAATATTAAAATAGGCGGGGAAAGAATAGAGCAGGTAGAGCAGTTTACATATCTCGGAAGTGTTTTGGACCAATACGGTCAAAGTGGTAGGGACGTAAGGAGAAGAATTGCGCTAGGCAAGGAGGCTTTCTCAAGGAGGAGGGAGTTGATGACGGGGACGTTGAGTAGGGATGTTAAGACAAGACTCGTAAAAACTCTGATATGGAGCGTAGCTATGTACGGCGCGGAAACGTGGTCGCTGAAGCAGGAGGATAGACGTAGATTGGAGGCTTTTGAAATGTGGGTGTGGAGAAGAATGGAGAAGGTGAAGTGGACCGAAAGGATAACAAATGAGGAAGTACTGGAAATGGTGGGTGAGGAGAGGGGTTTGTTGAGAGAAATCCTATGGAGGCAGGAAAAATGGATGAAAGGCGTATTGAGCGGTAGTGGAATGTTGAAGAGGGTAATAGAGGGGAGAATGTTGGGCAAGCGAGGTAAGGGTAGGAGGGACCTGATATAGATTGGTTTGCTAGGTGGGGAGTCACAGAATGTTTATTTGATAGTTGTGTCCATCCAAAAACCTACCTTAACCGGTAGATTACCTAATAAAAACAAAACATGGTATACATTCCATACATTACATACAAGGGGCTCCCAGCCTAAATCCCGTAAGAGACCCGTTACACTTGTGTTCTTGTCATATATATTTTTCACGAATCTGGCGGATTTTCTATGGACTTTATCTAATTCTTTTTGCCAGATTTTCTCCCAAGGATCCCAAATACTTGCGGCATATTCCAAATGTGGTCTAACTAGAGCAAAATAACACCTCTCTTTAACTTTCTCATTACATTTCCCCACCACCCGTTTAATGAAGCCCAGGTAATAGGTATAATTGTAATAGGATGGAAACAGTAATTTTTGAAAGATGACTATTTTGAAAAATCTTTATTATGCACTAGAAAGTCATCTCTCCCTCTAACCCATGGTTTGTTAAACCCTAATCCTGCGCGTCTCGTTTCAGAATTAATGCGACGGATGCATTTGTGTTGGAAGTTTACCGTTTAATGGTGATTTTTACATTATCAGTTATGTTGCATCAGAGCATTCCCTTATCTCTTTTATTAATCTTCATGCAAGGTCTCCACGATTAAGTTCTTCCTCTTTGAAACTGTAAATGCCCACAGCCTTCCACACACACCTACTGAAAGTCAATTAATAATGCCATCAACTACTTTACCTGAGGTTGAAAAAATAAAACGTTTCGCTAGTGATCAGAGGTCCCGACGTTTATGGACACCCCAGCTTTATTAAGATTTATAGGATTAATGGGTACAGCAATGCAAGATTAATGGGTACAGCACATACCTGGTTATCCGCAGAGGACGCAAGGTATTTGCGTGCGTGTAAAATGATAGGATGTTTCTATGAATGTGTGCACTACTGTGGATTTGGATTTGCATGTGTGTGTTAGTTTTGAATGCGGTTTTTCTTTTTTCCTTTTTTGGGTGGTGACCTAACACCCCCCGCCACACGCCCTTGCGGCGGCTCGCGGGGTATTGTGTAGATGTGTAGATGTAATTATATTCCCATGAATATTGAATGTTGATCTTGGATATAAATGGCATGAACTTCATGATAAAGTGAATGTCAAATTCAAGCACAGGGAAGAAAATTGTCTATGAGAAAACAATGGTTGGCAGTACGCATATAATGGCACCATGCGGAGCTTTTGCAAACTGTATAGTCATTTAAATTTGAGATACTATACGTACTTTGGTGGATTGGCCTCTTATTATGTCTCGAAGTGCGGTAGTGGGAATGCATTGATGTTGGATTGCTCCGACCCTTGCTTGTTGCCAGTGAATAGGGAACTGTTCGCCACGCCATGATTTTCGTCCCGTCGCATTTCTTAAGTCCTCACCACCTCTTTCTTGAGTATTCGGGGGAACCCTTCTTCGCTTCCCGTCACCAGCACCTCCAAACATGCTCACGAAGCCGTAAGAACCCAGCCGCCGAGGGAGAGCTCTGGTAACAACATAAGAGTCGCCCATCTTTGGAGGTGTGACTCACTTGGGGGACCTTTGGATGGTCTACAGGCGATGGCTCTAGTCCTTCGATCAGTTTTGTCACACAGTCAGGAATCTGGAAGGCACATTCCTCTGTGGGTACACTTTCTTCAACAGGCTGCCCCTCCCAGTTGAAACATGCATCGGTCGGCGGTGGAGGCAGCGCCTCGTGCGGATGCGGGGGATTACTGAGGTTACAATTCCCTCAGAGTCCCTAGAGACATATCCAGAAGTAAGCTGACGAAGTGCATGTTTCATATCCTCATCTGCATTACGCTGCGGGGTTTTGTTCTGATCAAAAACTTGATCCATGCCTCCGCTTGTTTGAACAAGTGTTTGGGAAGCTTCTGGAGACACTATTCTGCGTGCGTCAGACAATAGAAATAATCTTCTAGAACTCTTTCATCTTCAGAACACTGCTTTCCGTAGAGAACATTACTTTTATTGCACGACGCCATCATAGCGATTGCACTTTTAATGCACTAAATATTATTTCAAGTGATAAAGCGAACCGAAAAGTTAATTGCTCTTCACAACTTCACCACTAATAGCTTTTTGAGTATCGGTAACTACGCACATGTACTCGACACCATTGTTGCGATAGCTCCTTGGTTGCCATTGTTTGAAATACCGTAAACATAATAAACCTATGTATTAAAATAAATAAAATATGTATTATTTTATTTTATGAAAAAAGATGACCATGTCGCATTATTCGCGACATCAATAAAAGGGGAAACATTTAAACAAATAGTAGGTACACGCTGTCGAAAATAGGAGTTTACAAGATTAATACCCACAAAACACTCTCCAAATCTGGCGCCCTTGAGCCAGATGGGGTGTAGGTGAATGGATATTAAATTTATTGTATTTGTGAACTGCTCGTTCAAATTGTGTAGAATAATAATCGGTAATAAGTGTCTGAATTGCATGTGTTCCTGCCCTGTTTTAATGTTTTTCCAATCCTCCTTGTGTAGGCACAGGAACAGCCGCTAACAATGTAATACTAGATAAAGTCCAGAGAAAATCCGCTAGATTCTTGAAAAATATATATGACAAGAACATAAGTGTAACAGGTCTCTTCAGGGATTCAGGCTGGGAGCCCCTTGAGATACGTAGAGAACAAGCGAGACTTAGACTTTTGGAAAGATTCAGAACCAGCGAGTTTAAGGATGACACAGAGTAGATGTGGATGAGAATACTCGTAATATGTGTAGGCATGCTGCATGAATGGTGTTCGGTCGCACCCTCTTCAGTTCAGTTTTTGGTGGATCGCGTGGTGCCATGTTCATGAGTAGGAAGTAGAGGCTTTATATAATATGTAGATAGGGTGGTGCTGACCATCCCCTGCCACACGTCCTTGCGACGGATTGCGGGGTATTTTGTAGATGTGTAAAGGTCATAGGGAAGTGTTATATGTCGCTGTTTAGGCCTTATTTAGAATATGCTGCAAGTATATAGAATCCTCACGAAGTTGGATTAATTGCCGAATCGGATTGCGTGCAGCGTAGAGGAGATAGATTTGTAAACCGTTTTTATGATAAATTTAGCATATGTAGCGTGTCCAAAATATTAGTGTAGTTATCCTGGGGATCACTCACGGAGTGTAGGTTAAATTACAGATTGAAGCTCTGGCATAAATTGGAAGAGCGTCTCTTTGGCAGTGATGTTAATAATGTATTATTACTCCAATCGTACTACGGTAGGAGGGATCATGTTAGCAAAAATGGATAGATGAAGTGTAGAACAGATAGTTTTAAGGTGTCATTTTTTCCAAGAACCTTAACTGATCATAATAATATTGTTCGACCAGGGTAGGGTCATGTTCGGGTCAAAATTAGTCTGGTGTGTATTCACCCCCTTCCACACACCCTGGCGGTGGCTTGCAGGGCACTTAAATAGGAAATAAAACTGTAGACTGCTGAGAGCGTGTTGTCTAGGATGTGATTCCAGGTATCCTCAGTATTTCAGTGTTTACTATCTGCAATGTAATTTTCAGAAATAACTCTGTAGCACGCACTTTATTACATAATAGTCTCCAACTTCAAACCAGTAAATTTTTGTACTGTTCTTATTTCCGATTATTTAAGGGGGAAAACTTGGCATTTGCTGCTGCGTGGTCACCAATTCCTCTAATATTTTCCATAGTTAAAACGTTTTTTAGGTATCTTTGTTTCTGGTAATTCAGGAATATTAATTATCGCCTCCAATGGGTTAAATGACATCGGAGTTCAACATAAAGGAATGAAATAACGACTCGAAGATAGATATCTTTGTCTTTAACACCCTTTTGAAAACTAGATATGCTCCAAACAATCAATGGGACATTGAAATTTCACATTTTAAAGTCATGATCATTGTTTTGGACCGTTGATCTTGTTACAAATCTCTGCCCCTCTATGTTGCACGCGTTACACTGGCAACGTTCAAGGTTAATTCCAACTTCATGAGGATCCCATGCAGCTAGGGGTGTATGCAGGAAGAAATTTCGTCTGCGTTAAGTGAATATCAAATGAAAAGAGTAGATGATTTTAAAAGCAAGAGCGTGTCCCTTTGGCGCAGAGGATAGCGCGTTGGACTTCTAATCCAAAGGTCGTGGGTTCGATCCCCACAAGGGATGAAATTTTTTTCTGCTCTCAATTTGGTCAAAATTAAACATTGTGATTAATTTTAAAGATATGTACTTAATAATGGTGAGAGAAAAAAAGAATGTACAAAGAGTACTCTTGGATGGTGTTATAACGCGTTGGAAGTCAATTCGGGTTAATTAAAATTTGCAATTTTCCACAACATAAAATGTTTATTATTTGTGCCTGGTGATTTGGTGACTGGTCTGGTGGAACACCAGAAGATGATGTAGTTACATTGAAACCGGTCGAATTAATAAAAATTTTATTTTGTGGAAAATTGCCAATTTTAATTAATCATGATATTCCACCATATCACGCCTGAAACGTCTCTTTTTAGTCAATTCGGGTGTTACCCCGAGGTGGTGCAATCGGACTTCCTTTTATTCCTTTTTCGCGTTAATAACTATAATTCTTTGGGAAATAGCAGATACGTTAATGTGCCAACGATGCAGTGATTTACAGAGATGGCTTTCGAATTTCGTGGTACATTCCACCAGGCCTCCCCTTCTTTTCAGGTTGCTGCTTGGAACACCTGGTGTCAATTTTCGTAAACTTTAGTTTCTTAGTACCTTGAAGACACGGGTAATGGGTATCTCGCTGGAGGAAATGAGGGGGGAGGTATTAGACTTTCTTCGCAAATATAACATATTTATTTCATTTCTGTAAATGACAAAATGTTATTAATTTTTGCAAGAATAAACGCAAGAAGAATTGAAAGTCAATAGACCTGTGGCGTCCTTGTTTGGAAGAGCATTTGTGTAATATTTTAAAGATTCCGATTTTTTTTCCTTTATTTAGGAATCATCTAAAACAAATACAATAGATATTTTTCAATTCGTTTGCACAGTCATATATTTATTTATTTGTATATACTCTGCAAGCCACCGCTAGGAGGTGTGGCAGGGATTGAATACACACCAGGACATTTTTACACGAACAAGACCCTACCGCGGGCGAACAATGTCTTTATATTCCCCTATCTTTCGTGGACAAAATGGCATCTTAAATTTATCTGACAGGCTAAATATGCGGTCGTACTAATAAAAAATTGGGATTAGTGAAAAGAGTGCTAGGTTAATGCGACGAAAAAGTGAAGGAACGATGTTTCCTTGCCTTGGTCAGGCCCCACCTAAAGTATGCTGCCAGTATATGGGATCTTCAAAATATAAATTTGATTTCGGAATTAGATCGAGTTCAGCGGAAGGTCTCTAGAGTTGTCAAACATTGTTATGGCCAACTCAGCAGCATATCTACTTTGCTAGATAATTTAGGTTGGGATTCTCTTACGCAGCGGCGTTTACAATATATATTAAACTTATTAAAAACATTTAAAGATGAGCTCTTTTCCGATGACATCAAGAATATAATACGAACCCCAACGTATTACGGTCGGAGGGATCACGAATGTAAGATTAGAGAGATAGACTGCAAGACTGACAGGTTTAATATGTCATTTTTTTCCTGGAACGATAAGAGACCAGAATGATTGTAGTCGAAATCCCCCAGGAGTCAGTTCACCACCATAAGTATTAACGTACAGGTTAGGGACTGCGCGTGGATATACTATATATATATACTACACCCCCTGCCACGCACCTTTTTGGTGGCTCGCTGGGTATCTATGTAGATGTAGATCTGTTCTATACTTAATCTCTCTAATTTTATTAACATGATCTCTCCCACAGTAGTACTATGGGGGTAATAATATATTTTCAATATCATAACTATTTACATAAAGGAAATATTGCTAGCATCGGACCTCACTTCATTTAAAGCTACATAATTTAAATTCACTGCTTGGGGAGTACCTGTTGTGAAACTTTATGTAGTGCATGTGTGATTGATGGCGATCACTGTTAACCCAAATGTGAGCGTCTTTATTTTTTTCTCCATTCTCTCTAATTCTCCATGCGCCTGACGGGTTTGCTGGCTCAGGAGTTCTTCTCCCGTAAAACGCCGAATGTGAACGTTCGTTTGAGATTTTTTTTTGCTTTCTGCCTCTCTCATTCCCGTATCACTAAGAAGTAGTCAAAAAGGATATTGAAAGGTTGCTTCGCTGAATGCCGCAGTATCCTCCATGTTCGAATTGCTCTCCTCTTTTTGACTGCCTGAAACATGCGTTGTCATCTTAGAGGCTACGATCCCACTCTGCTACAAAGACTCCCTCCAAGCCCAACTCAGGATGCACATGCTATTCTGTCTCAACTAATTATAATTATTAATATAATAATTATTAAAAAACGTTTGACGAATGTGTCTTCTCTGTCTGAAATCTTTTCAAGTACCCTGCAAGTCACTTCTAGGGTGTGTGGCATGGGTTGAATGGGGAGAAGGCTTGGGCAGATCTAAGGAAAGAGGCGGGGAACCCGAATTTTATAGGGAGAAATGACCACAATTTTAAGGTAAAATTCCGGGCACAAAGAACGAATAAAAAAATTTTCTTTTCTAAATAAAACGATTGTTGATTGGAACAATTTACCTGCAAAAATTTTTAAGCCCTTTCCTAACAGAGTCCAAACTTTTAAGAAAAGATGTAAACAACTTCTGTAATCATTTGATTGATGTGTTGTATAAAATTAAATGTAACAGCTTTTTTTTCTTGTTGATTGGGAAACAAATGTTAATGAAATGGGGATTTTCTTTTTTTTATGTACTACAGATTGGTGTTTGGAAATTTCCTTAAAGTGTATTTTTTTCTTTTTTCTGACTGATTTTATTTATAATATTTTGTGATGTTGATTGTATTTCACACGAGACAAATTTTGACCCGAGTATGACCCTACCGTGGTCGGAAAATGTTATTCTGACTCCTTATAGTTCGTGGAAAAACGACTTCTCAAATCTATCTGTTCTACACTTAATTTCTCTCATTTTATTGACCCGATCTCTCCAACTGTAGTAGGATGGGGGTAATAATGCATTTTGAACATCACTGCTAAGGAGACCTCCTTCCAATTTTGCAAGGTCTTCAACTTGTAATTTAACCTTCACTCCGTTAGTGATTCCCAGCCTAACTCCTCTAATATTTTGTGTGCGCTACTAAGCTTAATATAACAACGTTTTTTAACAACCAAGTACTCGTCTAATAAATTCTAATTTTTGTTAGCTTGTTCACATATTCACAGTTTCACAGTATGTGTTTCACCCAGGAGAGATCGTGAGTTAGGGTAACGCCTAGGTATTTCGTTGAGTCTACACATTCCATTTCGATGTTCTCAACGCGGTAGGCGTTCTGGAGGGAAATGCTCTTTTTTCCATATAATTATGACCACACACTTTTTTTAGTTTAATTCTAATTGCCAAGTGTCGCACCAGCGTCGTATAGCATTAAGGACATCTGGCCAAGCTTCTGTGTCCTCAGGATCACGGATATCACGGCAAACCGCTGCATCTTCGGCAAATAAACGTATACGGAGTCAATGTCGTTAACGCAAAGCAGGAATAAAAGAGGTCCGATAACACTTCCCTGGGGAACACCTGAAGTAACTTCTGCTGCATTTGAGCCAACTCCATCTATTACCACCCTTTGAACCCGACCATTCCAAAAGTATTTAATCCAATCCCGAATATTTTTATCCATGTCATATGCTTCTAGCTTTGCGAGTAGTTTACTATGAGGTACTTTGTCGAAGGCTTTCTTAGACAAGTCGCGTCCACTTGAACATTACTTACTCCTGAAATAAGAATGTCATGAAGAAAAAGCGCAAGTTGTGTCTCGCAGGATCTACCTTTTCGGAAACCGTCGTGATTTTTCATGCATAACTTTTGATTATCGAGGTGTCTCGCGATCGAACTAGCTACTACATGTTCCATAACCTTGCACGAAATGGATATGAAGGATTACAGATCCGTAATTGCTCAGTTTCTCCTTGCTTCCATTTTTAAATATTGGCATTACGTTATCCGTTTTCCAATCTCTGGGAACCTTGTGATCCACCAGCGACTCCTTAAATATTATTTCTAGATACCGACAATTTCCGAATCTAGATTTTTAAATATATGAGCGGTTATTTCGTCGGGCCCGGATGATTTATTAGGATTGATATTTTTCAGCAAACGTGTTATTCCATTATATGGAATTAAAAAAAAATTTCTCCGGCGTAACTTTATGAAATTTGCATAACATATTGAAATGAAATTATTGACTTTGTAATTCCACACACTTTATTTAAAAACACGATTCAGGTTTCTACGTTGAACGTCGTCATCAGGTCTGAAATTTCAAATTAGGGCATCGGTTGACCGGCAAGATTTGGTGGGTCATCGGAGGTATTCTGTGAGATACTGGTGAAGGCGCTTTGAAAGAAGGAATTTAATAACTTAGCCTTTTCCAAATTGCTGGTTACTCTTTCTCCTTTATCATTTTTGATTGAATTAACAGTTGACTTCTCACCCTGAAATTTTCTAACGCATGACCAAAATGCATTTTGATTCTCTTTCAAATTTTACGCTAACCTTTCCCTTTTGAATTCACTTAACGCTTTCCGATATTCATTCTTGGCATTCGCCCTGCATATCTTATAATCATAAGTGATCTTATTCTTTTTGTCGCTAGAGATATCATCCCTAATATTTTCATCTTGGCGTGACATAGGCTTTGACGTCGTAATGCCTTTCTAACATCCGCGTGGTAACATCTAGGTTCTGTGTTATCTTTTAGAAATTTACTGGGAATGCTGATTGCTAAGCGCGTGATCTCAAGGAAGTGATTCCACGTATTCTCAATATTTCGGTGATTACTATCTTTTATAAAATTAGCAAATTGATTTTCTAGCACGTACTTTAGGTCGTTGTAGTCCCCTTCTTTAAACAAGTAAATTTTCCTATTAGGTTATAGATCCCGCTAGGCTATCCTCCGATAGCACCTGATACCTGTTGGAGACGGGGATGAGGTTTGCCGTCGCATCTTTTCCCCTCCCTCGCCGCAGTGTAAACTTTCCCCCGCTACTGCGCGAGGCAACCTTCCAATCTTCCGGCTTTCTGAATGGCACCTCTCCCCAATCAATGGATCGGGCTACGGGCGGCCTCTCGATCACTCCGCCGCATATTGCATTCGGACGAATCCGTGGTCCCATTGTCCCATTGCGCGGCGAGTTTTCGCAACTCCACCCAGAGTCACTTTTTTAAGTTTAATTCCCTTTGCCAAGTGTCGCACGAGCGTTGTATAGCATTAAGGTCATCTGACAAAGCTGCTGTGTCCTCAGGATCACGGATATCACGGTAAACCACTGCATAGTCGGCAAAAAAACGTTTCTTGCTAGTGACTACGGAGTCAATGTCATTACCGTAAAGGAGGAATAAAAGAGGTCCGATGACACTTCCCTGAGGAACACCTGAAGTAACCTCCACTGCATTTGAGCTAACTCCATCTACGGCAATTCTTTGTAGGGAAAGGGTAGGAAAAAATATAAACGGAATTGGGCTAAATTCAGGAAAGCTGAGTAAATTCAAATTCAATTAAATCCTCCGTTTACATATTTATCTTATTAAAATCCCTCTACCAGCTAGTTTTTAAACAAAAATTTTACGCTGAAGGTTTGAGTTTGATTACCAAATTTATCGATTTGAGATGGAATGAATTTAATTTGGTTATGGTTAGGCCTCATTTAGAATACTCTGCAAGCATATGGGATCTCACGAAGTCGGATTGATTGCCGAATTGGATCGCGTGCAGGGGAGAGGAGCTAGATTTGTAAGACGTTGCTATGATAAACTTAGTAGTATATCCTAAATATTAGAGCAGATAGGCTGGGAATCACGTATATTAAATTATCAATGCATCAAACCTTTGATGCTTTAGTCGTGAGCGGTACAAATTGAGGGGAAAAGTGAATTTTTGAGTCTCTTTTCGACAGTTTATATTTCAAATATTGGCTGTATTTCTCGAGCTACCAATGCAGTGTGATATCACTCTTTGAGTTGCTGTGAAAAAGCTATGGAATGAAACCTTTGTAATGAGTTTAATCTACTGATGAGTCTCAAGAAGCATCTCTTCTAGAGTAGGTTTTAATTTCATAACGGTTGTTCTCCTTTCGTGGTAGTGTTTTTCGTGAATCGGACAGAATTTTTCTGTATTTTGTCCAGCTCTTCATTCAGTGTTTGTACAGATATTCAGATGGCCATCGCCTCCAAAATGCTCGCAGCTTATTCGATGTAGGGTTTCTTTGACGAGGAATACCATGTTCTCTTCACTGTTTCGTGTTTCCAAATGTGCGTTGCACAATCGCGACACCGCTTGTACCACAAGTTAGGTTCAATGTTACCGTGATGCCCGAGTAATTTAAAAACATATCCGGGCCGTTGATTACATACCTCAGTTCTTCTCTTGGTGAAGGTTATTACAGTACGAGGGTTGCTATTTATATTTTCAGCCTAATAATGAAAAGACAGTAATTTAATGTTGAAAATGTCCTTTTGTTTTTCGAAATATTCTCCATCATAATTAATACACTTTTGCATTCGCTCGAATCAATTTTCGTAACCCTTTTTTCCACTCCGATTGAGTTACCTCCAAAACATGGTTTTTGAATGCATCAACGGCTTCTTCGGGCGCCGAAGAAAGTGGAAGTAAGTTGATCGATGCACTCCTGTCTTGATAATCCACGTCGAAAGTCGTAAAAAAAATCATCACACGAAAGTTTCCACGAGTTAACTCCATTTTTTCGCTTAGACAAAATTTTCGAGTCAAGTTATGATCAAATGACAAAATGTTCTGAAGAAAGCGTTAAAAGGGTCAAGCTTTCATGTGTAAACGTCAGATGGCACCTAAAGCACTTAGTGTTATCAAGGCTCAAAATATTTATAGAAAGCATCGTACGATATATATGTTAGTATTCAGTTCTAGCAAATGATTACTTAGGGGATGATCAGTTTGGGTTTAGGAAAGGAAGAGGTACGCATGATGACATTGCAGTAATGAGATCACTAATCGAGATGAATATAGAATACAATCAGGACGTTTTTGCCTGTTTTGTAGATTTCGAAAAAGCGTTTGATAGAGTGAATTGGGAAAAATTAATGCGTGTATTGCAGAAAATAGGAATGGATTGGAGGGACAGGAGACTGATCCGCAACCTGTACATGTCTCAGACTGCTCAGGTGCGAGTGGGGAACGGAGAGTCCGGATGGGCAGTGTTAGGAAGAGGTGTAAGGCAGGTTTGCCCATTGTCACCGGTACTGTTCAACGTATATGTAGAGGAAATGATTAAGGAGGCATGGGAAGAACTGGAGGTAGGAATGGAAGTCGGAGGGGAATTCGTAAAATCGGTTAGGTTTGCTGATGACCAAGCATTAGTTGCTCAGTCAGCCAAGGGGTTGCAAGCATTGTTGAGTGAATTGGAGGTTCAGTGCGATAAATATGGGACGAGAATAAATATTAATAAAACAAAAGTTATGCGATTTTCCAGAAAGAAAAAGGCTAAGCTAAATATTAAAATAGGCGGGGAAAAAATAGAGCAGGTAGAGCAGTTTAAGTATCTCGGAAGTGTTTTGGACCAATACGGTCAAAGTGGTAGGGACGTAAGGAGAAGAATTGCGCTAGGCAAGGAGGCTTTCTCAAGGAGGAGGGAGTTGATGACGGGAACGTTGAGTAGGGATGTTAAGACAAGACTCGTAAAAACTCTGATATGGAGCGTAGCTATGTACGGCGCGGAAATGTGGTCACTGAAACAGGAGGCTTTTGAAATGTGGGTGTGGAGAAGAATGGAGAAGGTGAAAGGAAAGGAAAACAAATGAGGAAGTACTAGAAATGGTGGGGGAGGAGAGGGGTTTGTTGAGAGAAATCCTATGGAGGCAGGAAAAATGGATGAAGGGCGTATTGAGCGGTAGTGGAATGTTGAAGAGGGTAATAGAGGGAAGAATGTTGGGCAAGCGAGGTAAGGGTAGGAACAGGATAGGGATGTTGGACGGGATGAAGGGAGGAAAGAAGTACACCGAGATGAAGAGGGAGCTGATATAGATTAGTTTGCTAGGTGGGGAGTCACAAAATGTTTATTTGATAGTTGTGTCCATCCAAAAACCTACCTTAACCGGTAGATTACCTAACATAATTCAGTTCTAGATCCCATTCAGTGAACGTTCGTGAATGAATTTTCAACTACCTAAAAGTATTCCGCGGTAATTTAAGTGGCTTGATATTTTTCTATAAACGAGGGAATACGTTCCGGAACCTTACGGTGAACAATTTTAAGTCCTCTGTAAATGACGATAAACGGTATTTCTTTTTTTCCACCTATGTTTTCATCGCGGAAACTTCCGATGCTTTGCATCATCGCACTTTTCGAACTCGATAGTATGAAAGTGATATAAGGCGTCAAAACTATTTTTCATAAAAGCGGTATTAATGGGGAAATAGCGAGTTCGTATCTTGTAATGTAAGCCCTTAATTTAGATACCGAATAATATATTTGGGCGAAAGTTAGAAGAGAGAGACTCGGGAGATAATATTTTCGGCAGTGGGTGATCGTTAAAGCCATTCGATTGCGAGGGGCCTACCCCGTGGACGGTAACAAATTGTTGATTGTGGGCACGAAGCTATTAATCCGGCGACCGAATGGTATCCCTCCTCCCTTGTGCAAGAATTGCAGTTGATCACCCCTGGAGCGAGCAGCGGCAACGCCCTCTTGCAAACCCCTTGTCGGGTGAGGAGTGAATTACCCGCACAGGTTTTCCATCAACCCCCTCCCACCTCCATCTTCCCTCATGAGCCACTTCGGCCGCGGCCTCGTTGGAAGGGAGAGGGAAAGAGAGAGAGAGATAGAGAAGGAGTCCCTTTCACCGCCTCGGGTGAGCCATTTTCTCATTCGCGCGCACGTTTCGTAGTCGGGAGTTTTCGGTTCCCGCGCGCGACATTTTGTTTGTCCGTCCGTCTCGAAGTCGTTAAAATGTGGTTATCCTCTCCCTGAAAAATCCCCGAAGAGCAGTTCAACTTAATTCGACGTCTAAAAGAGTGGAATTCGGTTACAAAGATACGGGTAGTTTGGGGTGGCTACGTGATGCCGTATCCTGTAGAATCATCCAGAGAACTTAAGTCCAGTTGAATTCTCCCCCGAACCGTCTCAAAAACATTACCGGGAAGCGAAAGGAAGTCTGGAGGAGTGTTTCCACTCATTCCTCATGTCCATCTCATAAATGGAACGGTTATTTGGAACGCGCATAATTTGTGCTAATTCATGTAGGCATGCTTAATTATGTTTACCGTCCAAATTTAGAAGCATCCGGTTTCGCTCGAGTCTAAACTTCTGTTTCATTGGTGAGTACTGTATTTTTGGGCGGATAAATAAAATTCTTGGAGTTATGCACAGACATTTATGAAGCCTTTCCTCACTACCAGTCACTCTCTCAAACATTGGAGACAATGCCATTGGGCAGCATTAACATGCGTAAATATGCATTTAGACGCTTCTTCTACCATGAATAAATTTATATTTGGGTATTTTCCGCAAGGAAATAAAGAAATATACGATTAAAAATTCCAAATTAAACATTTGTAAGTCTGATTTATAAACCCTTTTATTCTGTGTTGCGACAACCTGCGTAACTTGGAAAAAAATATTGATATCCACTTTCCAAGGTAAGATTGAAACTTTAACGTGGACTTACAGCTCAGATAGTATTTTATCTACTATATGCTCCTTTCTGTTAGTAATATGGAAAAATTATAATTTCACCAATTATTTAAAATAAGTGGTAATTCAATTTATGAATAAAATTGCCTGAAGGAGGAGGTAGGAGTTCAAATATTTGTGTGTGATAGACCAAATGGTGTGGTGTGGATATACTTATTTACTTGTATACTCACATATTATTGATAGGGAGCGCGTGGTAGATCACTCAATGAAACATTCGACTACCGGAGGGTACCGGGTTCAAAACCCAGTCTTTGGGTTAATTACTGTGGTTGTATGGCACTTTTATGGAACATTTTTCCTTTCTTTGAATGCTGTTTAAAGTTCTAATTCGTCGATGTGCAATCATATACTAGGCAGTTAATATTTGTGTAATCTTTATCTCATCTAACTTCAGTTTTTGGCCTTTTTACTTACAGCTCGTCTCAAATGCGTAAAGAAGTGTGTCTCACTTAGATACCGTAGTGTATGCACCTGTAGTTGTAATGTGCATCTTCCTTGTTTGAATTATTTTACAAAAATATTTGTCGGTAAAAATTGAGAAAAACTTCATTTTTGATGTTACATATTTGCCGTGTCATCATACCCTGCCACTCACCCTAACGGTGTACTTCAGGGTACCATGTAGAAAAATGGAATAGAAGTGAACTCATTGTCTTTCTATTCGGACGTTGGTGCGGAGTTTACATCTACATAAATACCCTACGAGCCACCAAAAGGTGTGTGGCAGGGGTTTAAACAGAGTTCATCTCGGAAATGTTGATGACTGGCATATATTATTGGTTTTGACTGCGATTTAACCAGACTATCCCCCTATAAAAGTTTTACTTCTAGCCATTTCCACAGTTAAAGAATACAACAAAATCAATTGTGTCAATATTTGTTTTAGTATTGCGGAGGTCTTGGGTTGTTCGTTTCGAGGTGCGCAGTTCATAGTAGCTCAAAGATTGCTTGCATGGCAAATTTTTCATGCTTTCCCATAAAGCAGTCCCTAGCGCCTATACAAATGGAAAAAAATTGCAAAATCAGTCAAAAGTATCTCTCTAGTAAAATCGCATAAAAAATAATTATAGCAATATCTTGAAATTGAAAAATGAACAACTTGGCTTTTCCACATAGAAAAGTTTTTGTTCACTACCTAGGTTTGGTTATGTTATAACATCATCAGGTCGTCGTCATAATCATAGTTAGTGAATAAAAACAATTTTCTATGTGGAAAATCCAAGTTGTTTATTTTTCAATATCAATATGAAGATTTTCCATCAATTCACGCCAGAAACTTTCATTTTTTTATATATCAACATCGTTTCTCCGACTATGCTTCCTGCATCTTCAAGTCATAAGTTTGTACCTTCTGATCAAGATACGATGATGATAGCACAGTCATATAAGCGTAGTTGATGTAAATATTTTGACGCTAAATTACACGAGAGATCATTTTGACTAATCAATAATCCCCACGAAAGCATATATTCGAAGAATTGCATCATCTGTTGATTAACTGCCAACCTGTGTTAATAATTGAATTTTTATGGTAGCAATCAGTTTATTATTATTATTAAAATGTACATGTGCAAATAGACAAATGTCAGGTGGCACACAAGTCCCAAGTGTTGCAATAAACTTGCCTTGGAAAAATAACATGGTTTCTGAAATACAATCAATATCACAAAAGATAATGAATAAAATCAGTCAGAAAAAAGAAAAAAAATACACTTTAAGGAAATTTCCAAACACCAATCTGTAGTACATAAAAAAAAGAAAATCCCCATTTCATTAACATTTGTTTCCCAATCAACAAGAAAAAAATTAAGCTGTTACATTTAATTTTATACAACACATCAATCAAATGATTACAGAAGTTGTTTACATCTTTTCTTAAAAGTTTGGACTCTATTAGGAAAGGGCTTAAAAATTTTTGCAGGTAAATTGTTCCAATCAACAATTGTTTTATTTAGAAAAGAAATTTTTTTTATTCGTTCTTTGTGCCCGGAATTTTACCTTATATTTGTGGTCATTTCTCCCTATAAAATTCGGGTTCCCCGCCTCTTTCCTTAGATGTGCCCAAGCCCTCTCCCCATTCAGAATGCGGAACATTCCACAAAGTCTGCTTACTTTCCTTCCAGTTTGTAAAGGTTCCCAGCCCAGCGTTTTTAGCATGTCAGACACACTATCCATCCTCCTATGCTTCCCCGGTACATATCGGGCAGCCTTTCTTTGCACCTTTTCTAGTTTTTTGATTTGTCCTTCTTCATAAGGGTCCCATACTAGAGAAGCGTACTCCACAATTGGTCATACCAGGGTCTGATACGCCTTCTCCTTAGTTGCTTTAACGCTCCCTTTGAGGTTTCTCATCACCCAATGAAGAGTTTTCAAAGCTTTCTTAAAGATGTAATCCACATTTAGCCCCCACCCAAAATCCTTGGTTAAATATACACCTAAGTATTTGCAACTATCACTTCTAGGAATGACATTTTCTGAGAATTTATATTCCCTATTGTTTCCATTTACCCTGTTACTAAAGGTGGTGGATTTGCATTTGTTAACATAGCATTATATGCATTATATTTTATTTTGCATTATACCGAATCAATTTATATCATAACGTATTACATGATATTATGTCATATCGCATGTTTCGCATTTTGTATCGTATTGCATCAGAGTATATTGTATCATATTATAAGCAATTACAGATGTAGGCGAATGATATTCTGATCCTAAACCATGGCTCATTACCGCTAGGATTCGAAAAGGTTGCCCGCACTGTCCAGGCGAATTAATATTTCTGGCAGCATGCAAGCGAGAAATACTCGTATACGCATAAACTGTGTTGCCATGGCAATCGAGGTCTCAGAAAGCATGAGCCTGGAGTTAGCTCATCAAGAGAGGCAGCGTGTAGCGGGTAGCGTGCTCGACTTTATGCGTGTATCTACATAAAATGGCGGTAACATTGAAGTTTTTATGGATCATAGGATTAAAGATCCCTTTCGAAATCATCAATGATGCACTTTGGAATTCTTCCTCCTAGTGAAATAGTTACTATACGACTCCTGTGTTTCCTCATCATCTGCGCATTTCCAGTAAGCATTGCATAACGGCCGCTGTGAGTCTTTTCGCCAGTTACTTTTAAGTGTAACTTTCTGTTTTGAAAGAGCATTAATGCTCATTTCTCATCGCGAGCCCATTACGTGAACATCTAGAAATGAATGTTTAATGAACTAGAGCAAAGTGCGGTATGACTCAAGCTGTCGTTTTACTTAGCTTTAAATTAATTCTGCTTATGAATACTTGAATGTTTGAAGTGATATGTCGGATATTCTCTCAGTTCAAGTGAAACTGGATGAGATTTAAAGTAATCCATACTCTCGAATAACGATTAAATCCAGTGTGCTTTTCGATCTTAATAATCATTCTTTTTTTTCCTTTTCGGGACATTTTGGACATGTTTCGTTTGATTTTATGTCTTCAGTGGTTCCTTTGCCGTGTTTTCTAGTAGGTTGCATCCTGACTTCCTGGTTTAGGTGTTCCGTGCAGTTAGTCAACTATAGTTCGTTATTATGCAAGAAGATTCCTGGCTTTGTAATTGAAGCTGGTCGTTGAGAAGATATTGTGCTTTCATTGATTATTTTATCTCCCGTGTTATCCCAGTATTTGGGGTAAACTTCGTTCCTTTGATACAAGGTTGTTTGTTAATTATATCAGTCACAGTACATCAGGTAAACATCAGTTTCACTCAGATGGTAAGAATTTTAAATAAATAATATATACACAATTCAAATGAGCGATGTTGAAATGTTAAACAGCTTGAGTTTTAAAAGTTTTCAAATGGATTTAGTATTCAAATTGAATCGTTTATCGGCTTTATACAAAATTATATTTAAATGTTGGCAAATCAGCTTCACTTTCTCCATGGATCCCCTGAAAATGTATGCATTAATGTCAGAATTAAAAAAAGCACATGTAGGAAATCGATTCGTTTTTGAATTTGCAAGTTTTTCAGCTCGTCAAACAATTTTCCTTTCTCATAGCCCGACTTTAATTAAGGGAAGTAACGAAAAATCTCTTCTCGGATCGTGTGATTTATCTGTTTGAAAATACAGAAAAGGTGACCTTATCAACAGTCAGAGAAATTTAAATCTCTCGTTTTTGGCGCTCGAAAAATTATGATAAATTATATTAATTCACATTTACTTGCAGAATACGTACCATGCAGTGCTTTGTGGTTATCTCTTGGTGATTATTTTTTTTTTAATTATGCGTTAGCTGAGTGTTAAAAAAAACTTTGATGCATTTATTTTGTCCATGAAAGGTTGAAATAATTACCCCACGTATTTCATTTGGAAGATCATCGTTTTCATAGCAAATGCTCCTACGAAGAGAGCGCTCTCACGGGGAAAGTTTTGAGAGAAAATCGCAATAGAATGCGAATAAATAAACCGTCGTTTACCGTAACTTGTCCACATTCATTCTTGAGTTCTGAATATTTCCCAGGACGTCGAGAAAAACGCTCCCGGTCTTGGATATTGTAATTTTTGAGCAATGTAAATCGCATTTCGGACTGAGAATATATTTATATTTAAGAAATGGCGATCATGAATAGAAAATGTCTCATAAATTGTATTTTGTTGAATAAATCAAATTGATGTAGTCAGAAGAACAAATTCACAAACTCTAAGGAATTGTTCCCGATGTTAGGCTGAAATTGTTGTCATCCTCTCAGGTTGTAATGTTGTTCAAATTGAGTAAAAAGGTTGTCATTACAGGGAGATAAGATTTCAATGAAATTAAATCAAATTTAATTTAGATGAGGCGATCAAGGTTGGAACTCCCATTAGCGTAAATTCGACTGCGAAAGCACAGTTTGGTTTCTGAAGTCAAAGTTCTAGGGATCTAGTATTGACGCCACGACAAATGTTTTCTGCGGATTTGAATATTTTTTAAAGCCATTTCTCCGAAATTCACTGTTTTGGTTATTCATCTTCTTTGTTAATCAATATTAGTATTTATCAATATCTTCTTTCAGCAAAGTCAAATGTATCACCTCATTCCTCTTCCCAAGTGACTTATGTTGTGTTTTTCAGCTTTTCTCGCCATTTTTTAAATAAAGACTTTTTTTCCAGAAAGAATATTCACGTATGTATTTTTTGCAATACTTCACCGCCCTAATGTCTGTTTAGTAAATTACATTCTGCAGATTCCTTGTGGAATAGACGACATTTATTCATGCTAATTGCAAAACGATTACTATCGAAGGATGTACACTTGGATATGCAATATTTTAACGTGTTAATTCTCTTTAATTTAAAATTCATAATGAATTACCTTCGAACTTAATATTTTACTACCCCTAACAAGGATTCACCTCATAAAGATCTCAATCGTGGGACTTGTGAGTCTACATGACTCGGAAATTATTCAGAATGTGAGAATTTAGACTATTGCCGTGGAGTAACCATTTAATTGGTTAGTACTCTGTTGTATTAATTACTCCTAAGATTAGGAGAATGGGCGAATCCAGATCCATTAAATCTATTTTCCCATTACTGTCGTAGTGGTTCCACTTATTTTTTTCATGTTCACAGCGTAATGAACAACGTAACGAGAATATCTTTGGCAGTCTGGTTGCTGACTGGACCAGCTTGGCAACTGCTCCGACGATGGCAATTGGGAGACCAGAATGTACTTCGTGCGAACGGTGATTTGTAGTCAGCTGTATTGACTTGAACATGCATTGTACATGTCAGTTTGTTTACCTGATTTCGACTAAAAAACAAACATTGCCTGCGATATATGTTATCGGATTGTAAGCTGATATTCATCGCGTTTGCTAGAATGTGGTTTTCAAGGCGTCGAATTCGTCATAAATTATCGGGAAAATTTCGTTGAAAATGGACGTCCTAGTAGCTGCAAAATATGTTTTCCAAAACCATGTCTTCCCTTTCGTCCATTTTAAATTATTATATTCGTGTTAAAATATTCATTTATGGAAAAGTACTTTTCTATAGTGCAGCATTTTTGGGATCTTTAATGGCAGGTGAGGAGGAGGGAGTTGATGACAGGGACGTTGAGTAGGGATGTTAAGACAAGACTCGTAAAAACTTTGATATGGAGCGTAGCTATGAACGGTGTGGAAACGTGGTCATTGAAGCAGGAGGATAGACGTACATTGGAGGCTTTTGAAATGTGGGTGTGGAGAAGAATGGAGAAGGTGAAATGGACCGAGAGGAAAACAAATGAGGAAGTACTAGAGATGGTGGGTGAGGAGAGGGGTTTGTTGAGAGAAATCCTATGGAGGCAGGAAAGATGGATGAAAGGCATATTGAGTGGCAATAGTGGGATGTTGAAGAAGGTAATAGAGGGGAGGATGTTGGGCAAACGAGGAAATGCCAGGAACAGGATTCGGATGTTGGACGGGATGAAGGGAGAAAGGAAGTACACAGAGATGAAGAGGGACTTATTTTGCTGGATTGTGTTTTGCTAGGAGTCACAAAACATTTATTTGATAGTTGTGTCCATCCAAAAACCTGCCTTAACCGGTAGATTGTAGGTGTTACGTAAGTGTAAGTCAATTGAATTGACCTAATCTTGTGTTTCATATTTCAGTTTTTTAACCTGATATCGACCAACAGACAAATTATGAGAATCTGAGCGGATTCCTAGATGGTTCTGAATGCATTTTCTGAAATTTTAATTTCATAATTTCGTATTCATCATACATTATTTGTTTTTAGAATTTGAACATCCCTTGACCTTCCAAATGTGCTGTATAAAACGATGCACTCAAATTAGATAAAACGTTTCTGCAGTGGATCAATTTTTGCTTGTTCAATGGCAGATCCTACTTTCTTTGCGTGCGCAACCGTTTTGATATGAGTCTAGTTTTGTGTGGCATGGAAACTTGGTCGTTGAGGCATGATGACAGTCGTAGATTGGACTCTTTTGAGTTGTGGATGCAGAGAATAATGGAAAAATTAAAATGACGGAAAGAACATCAAAGGAAGTGTAATGAACATAGTTAGGGAGGATAGACGGTTGTTGGGATAAATCCAAAGGAAACAGGAAAGATGAATGCAGAGAGTTTTATTTTGGATGGAATGTTGGAGACTGTCAAGAAGTGAATAGCTTGTCCTTTAATAGCTTAACTTAAATGGTAGACCACTGTTGATGACACTTTCTGAATACACCTCGAACCTTAACCGATTTCCTATGACAACTTCCTCTATCTTTCCCTACCATTATTTATTACCTACATGCGTCTGTATATCCTCATCTAAAAGCCTCCAAATATACGCATTAGTAATTCTATTTCCAATGCCTACAATTTCAAGCTTCACATCGAAATATGTTCTTCCCTGGTTAGCACTGTTTTAAATCTTATAACGGCCACTAGCGGGTCTAGAAAATCTCTACGACAGTCTATACGAGTATTCGGGTCAAAATTTGTCTGGCGTGAATTCGCCCTCTATAACGGTCAATAGCGGGTCTAGAAAATCTCTACGACAATCTATACGAATATTCGGGTCAAAATTAGTCTGCTGTGCATTCGCCCCCTGCCACACACCCTAGCGGTGGCTTGTAGGATACTAAAAGATACTAAATAGAATAGAATGGTACTTATTCGCGATTATGAAGTTGTGAGAATTATGTTTCTTTAGGACGCTTGTAGTACCGATCACACGTGCGTTGGAATAAGTGTTTTTGTGTTAATATGACCTTATATATAAGGGCACCTTCTTAATAAATGGAGAAACGTATTTACTAAAGAAGATATTGTATGAATGTATAGCGAATCAAGAAACTTATGAATCTGAAGAGTTGATCTAAATTTGTCCTTTTCTTTTTTACATTATTTTTGAACTCACGTAGTACCCTGAAAGCCACTCCTATGGTGTGTGGCAGGGGGTAATCACACACCAGAATACTTTTGACCTAAAATACTTTTCCCTCTTAGTGCGGTCGGGCAACGTTGCTCTGATCACATATCGTTCGTGGAAAAAAATAACATCTTAAATCAACCCGTTCTACACGTAATCTCTCTCATTTTACTGACACGATCTCTCCCACCGTAGTACGATGGGGCTAATAATATATTTTATAATATATTTTCAAATTCATCATTAGTCTTAATTACATATTTCGCTTTAAATATCTTTATGACCGTGAACGTTTTTCCCTGTGAAAGATGTTGGGTGCGCAAACTTTTTTTTATCCAATCCTTTTTGAAAATATGTTTTCCCAACAAGCTTCGTGAGATTGAAAATCCGGATTTCACGATGTACTTTACTGGCCTTTCCAAGAAGGGAAGGAACATCCCATGGATGTAACTGATGATTTTTCATTCGAAATACCGAGAAAAATAAAATAAAGTGACAATGCTGAAAATGTAGGCAAAAGGATCCACTGAATGCATCAACTTAAACTCTTGAGTTTTCTAGTAACGTATTGAGAAAACAAACACGTGGCTGTTAGATATATTCACAATTTTACTGTACAGTTCAAAGTAAGCCAACGTTTGAGCTGTATTCTGCCAAGCGATGAACACTAGTTAATTACAACTCGTTCACACGGCGACTACAAGAGAATAATGATGTTTATCAGCTATATATGTAGCTTCAGCGGCGCATTAAATTAAATTCCGTAAATATGTGTTCTTTGACTTTGAAATGTAAATGGCCGAACTGCCATTTGGGATGGGTTTCCGATTTACCTTTACCAATGGTTACAAATGATTATTTAATTGAAGGTATCATAGAAGGGGGGGGGGGTAAATTAAAGAGGAAAGCCGTGGATGAATTGCGGAAAGTAGGTGGAGGAAGATGGCATCGGAAGGAAATATGAAGAAACAAAAAGATTGACAGGTAACACAATAACCTGGAGGGCAGCCACGAATCAATCCTCAGATTGATAACCAATGTTGATGAAGATAAACTGAACGCTATCAGTCATTAAGCCGGATCAGATTTAACGTGTTATGAGGTACAAGCGGTTTATTTCTTTTTGAAATTTCATTTTTGATACCTCTACTGAAGAACGATATTTCTCTTAAATTAGCCGTAGCATAATTAGGTGTCTTTCCTCAAGGATAAGACTCTGTTAGGAAGGGTTGATATCCTCTGTTGTGATAGTATACCAAAATTTATATCTAGAATTTATATTTAGAAGTGATCTCATAGTTTATCATACGCAGTTTGTTACTTTTTAACACTGTGCTCATGTTGACCTATGTATATAATTTAGTTGAATGCTCTAAATATGTTGATGTGACCAAACGCTATGAATTGTTTAGCAGTAATCAACATCTTGGGTCGTTCTGCCGCATGGCAGGTCCATGCCTGTCTGTCCAGAGCCATTCTCTTGGTTTCTTCAAACTTTCTTCCAATCTTAACTTTGTAGTATGTTACAGTATTCACCAGTCTTACTTATTTTACAGTAAAATTCGTGAATATGTTCATCCCAGCTGTTTAAATAATAACGTGGTAATAACTCCAATCTACGTCTATCCTCCTGGTCACTGAAGCAGGAGGATAGACGTAGATTGAAGGCTTTTGAAATGTGGGTGTGGAGAACAATGGAGAATGTGAAATGGACCGAAAGGAAAACAAATAAGGAAGTACTGGAGATGGTGGGTGAGGAGAGGGGTTTGTTGAGAGAAATCCTATGGAGGCAGGAAAAATGGATGAAAGGCGTATTGTGCGGTAGTGGAATGTTGAAGAAGGTAATAGAGGGGAGAATGTTGGGCAAGCGAGGAAAGGGTAGGAACAGGATAGGGATGTTGGACGGGGTGAAGGGTGGAAAGAAGTACACAAAGATGAAGAGGGACCTGATGTAGATTGGGTTGCTCGATTGGGTTTTGCTTGGAGTTACAAAATGTTTATTTGATAGTTGTGTCCATCCAAAAACCTACCTTAACCGGTAGATTACCTAATAATTATAAGTAGGCCTATGACTTGATGGGAGAATGCAGGAAGGAAAGATTTAGTCTTCAAATGTATGAAGACATATTTCATTTGTAACACGTTTTTGCGCAAAATGACCTTAGCTGTTGATGCATCCTTAAAACATAAAACAACACGTTTCACTATTTTAAATGCCAACTATATTACAGATTAAATCTCTTGCATGAATTGGAAGGATGTGTCTTTAGCATATTATGTTGAAAATGTTTTATCAGCCCCATTTTATTGCGATAGGAGGGATGATGTCAACAAAATTAGAGAGATTTAGTGTGGAACAGATAGATTGAAGATGTAAGTTCTCCCACGAACGATAAAGGATCAGAATAAAATAAGATTTGTCTGCTGAACGCTAGGTGTTTTGTATCGAAGATAGTCTGGTGTGTAATCACCCCCTGCCAAATACCTTAGTGGGTGGTTTGAAGGTTACCAAATAAAACTAAAACTACGTTTTAACTGTGTATCAGTAAACCTTAAGCTGCTGCAGTATACTATAGTGAAACTCTGTAAGAGATTTCTTTATCCATTGGAAAGTTAAAGCCGTCTTTATTTCGTTAACCGCATGAGTTTACACAATTTATCGGCCTCAATCATTTTTTGCTGCTTTTATGATTTGGGTAATTTCAATATGAATAGTCTGGTGTGTAATCAGCCCCTACTATGCAATCCAGCGGTGGATTGCAGGGTACTACTTATAAAAATATTTAAAAAGGAAACGTTCAGGAAGTAATTTAAATTACTTGCCATTGAAAATGAATCATCGCAGAATGTTAGGAAAAGCCAAGTCGGTCAATATTATGTACACACCCTAGCGGTGGCTTTCAGGATACTAAAATAAATAAATAAATGTATGTGTGCACACAAGTAAGTACGTACGTAATCAAAAAAAATAATAAGTTTGTAAAGAACCATCTATAAAATTGCATCTTATAATTGTAAAGCGTTTCTTTGCAATGAACTTAATTAGAATGTTATTTGAGTGTAATTTTTTCCCAGAGTTACCCAAGCTTCCTCGTTCTTAGTATTGGTAATTACACACATTGTTATCAGCTTCAATTTTGATAGAGGTAATACAGATTGCACTAATTTCAGTTTTGCAGGTACGACTCCTGGACGCTTTATCATATCTCTCGTGCAATCCAATCTAGAAAGTTGTAAGTCGAAATTGAGATTAAATTTAGAGCTTGACTTATATGCGAATTCAATATTTCATGAAAAATAAATAGATTAGTCTCAAAGAAGAGGATTATGAAAAATATTTAAAAGTATTATTTTTAGAGGACAGTTTGTATTTTGTTAGCTGCCTCTACGCCGGGTTTAAGTTATTTTAACTTTTAATACTTGACATTGAAATAACAGTTCCAACAACAACAATATTGGAATTTTACAGTGCTCTCTATTGAGTTAATCAATAAACATGTAACTTTTGATGTTTATTTTCCATGTATTTCCCGGACCGCTAAAATGTCATTCACAACGATACGAACAAGTTTTGTGACACTTTTTTGAACCCATCGTAAGGAGGTATGTAAACGAGGCAATGGAGAATCAGTGGCTTACTTCCTAAATCTGGCAATGATTTTAATTCGTTTGGGAATTTCATTCTGTGCCAATCGGCCTTAAATATTTTGACATTTTCGTGACGGCTTAATAATCCTCAACGTCATTTGTGGCCACAGCATCTTTCATATCTAGCACTCACTACACAAATTACCTATGAATTCCTTTATTTTAACATTCTCTCATGTAAATTCCATCGTGAAATATTTTATTCGTCAAATATTTTATTCGTGAAACTTTCTTCTTGAAGTCTTTCATCATTTTCCAAAATTTTGAATTAACTGTGAACGCGTCCATTGAGATAGCTTTTGTCTGCGTTATATCGCTTTGGTGAACCCGACGTTGAAATATTAAAATAGTGTAGCGGGAGAGTAAACATAATTTTGGCCTTCATTCGAGTACGTTGGAACACAGTGGAACTATGCCCTTACACCCAATCGGTGATACCTACGCATCTTGACTCGCAAATTCATTACCTTACCCTGACAGGCACATCGAGGGACTCAAGAACACTCATGGAATGGGTGGCAACCAATGCACTACGAGGCTGGTCCCAGAAGTACCCCACACAACAAAGAAAAAAAACAAAAACTTTGGAAAAAAATGTATTTATATTTTAGCATAATCTCCTTTTTGCTCTATACACTTTTCCCAGCGATGTTCAATGAGTTCCATACCCTTTCTATATTGAGAACTGTCTTGCTTCTCAAAATAGCCATTAACTACCGACATCACTTCTTCACGGTTGGAAAACCTTTGACCACCGAGCCATTTTTTCAAGTTTGCGAACGGAATATAATCCGAGGGGGGGGCTAAATCTGGCAAATAGGGTGCATGAGGTAGCAATTCAAACTTTAATTCATGAATTTTGGCCATTGCAATAACGGATTTGTGAGCTGGTGCATTGTCATGATGAAACAACACTTTCTTCTTAGATAAAATGCGGTCGCTTTTGCTTAATTACTTCGCTCAAACGTTGCAATAAGTACGCAAAATACTCGCCGTTGATGGTTTTTTACTTTTTCAAGATAGTCAATGAAAATATTCCCACGCTTATCCCGAAAAAATGACGCCATTACCTTGCCTGCAGATGAAACGATCTTTGCCTTCTTTGGAGCCGGTTCTCCCTTTAGAATCCATTGTTTTGATTGTTCTTTTGACTCAGGTGCGAAGTAATGGAAGTATGTTTCAATCATGGTTATTAAACGGCGCAAAAATTCTGCTTTTTTGCTGTGAAACTTTGCTAAACACTCAATTGAAACATCTTCACGACACTCTTTTTACTCGAGTGTGAGCAAAAGCGGCATCCATCTTGCACACAGCTTTCTCATGTCCAAATTTTCAGTTAATATGCGATGTACAGCACTCGTTATTCTTACTGCGGAATTTTTCAGCCTCTTACGAAGATTTATTGACGTTTCGTCATAGTTACGGATCGTTATTCGTTGTTCGATGAGAACAGAATAAAGATTCTGTAGCCTGGATAATTGAATTGTTCAGGGCGGTCGTACTGAATGTTTTCAATGTTATACCGCCAGCAAAAATGATGCCTCTTTTGATTAAAATATTGAAATAAGTTTTGTCAGCAATAATAAGTAGTGTTATTTGTAAAAAAAAAACAATGTATCCAAGCAGTCGTTCAGTTCGAAATGGGAAGGATATTTTTGTACTTTTATGGAAATATTTTTTTACGATGTTAAAAATGCAGAACATGTGTCTGTTATGACTTACGCATACACGTATAATGTTTTAGATTGGGAATTCAATGTCCCAATGTTCAAAGGTTCCAATGTCAAAACAAAAGTCATTGGATGGGATTTTGGACAAAAATATTGAATAGAATAAAATTTATAGTCATTTAGCCGAATCATTGAGGAAACCCGCAAAATGAATACAATTTTAACAGCATGTATAAGTGATACTGTAGAATATGCCAATTTACCATTATTTGGGTGGCTTAAGAATAAGGAGGATTTTTGAGTCCGATGGGAGGTTCATATGAATCAAGTAATGCTAAGACCTTCCTTTAAACTCTTCAAGGTTCTATTGGATTAAAGAGAAAACAGGTAACGGCCATTTTATCGGTAACCATTCCTAAAAAATATAAGACATTTTAGGTGTCTGGATGTCAGTTCAAGCTCTTAACTTACAGCGGAGTGGGTTTCATTTGGTGGGACGATAGCTTTTGAAGCTTTGAAGATTCACAGGCAAACATGAAAGGTCAAGGTCAGATCGTGAATCATTATAAGGCGGGGGTACATCAACTCCAGACGTGCCCCTTCGAATCATGATAGCGTTGCCAACAATCGTGTAACTGCCTAAATTTACGGCTTCTAAATTACACCCTTCATCTTTGTTGAAAATCGAGAGAGGTTTTAATTATCGATTAATGATATTGTTATTTGGATATTTGTTGAATACGTGAATCATCGGAGATCATTTTTTAATTTGAGGTGGTACAGTGATTTTGTGCAATATATTTACGTCCAAGTTGTCAGTTGCTGGTTACGGGAAAATCAGAAAGCCGGTATTTTTGTGATGTTAAAGAAATGTGAACATTCGTTCCTTTCCAAGTAGAGATGTCGACTTTTGGAATTTCTACTTTCAACTTAATAAATTTCATTTCAAGGTGCTGCATCCGGTCAGTGATAAGATTGTAAGTTTAATTGGTGGTTCTAAGTCTAGAGAAATTTGATTTTTATTGGCATGATTTACCATTTGATTTCATCTCGTGATTTTTTTCATAAACTTGCAGGAGACAGAATTGCGAACGAACTTACCTTAAACGTGATTTTTTAGTCAGTGGCATATGATTTCATGCTCTCATTTTTATATGTTATCTTGGAATTTTTTAGAAATTTATTGTAAAAATAATAGGTTGATCAAGCAGAATCTTAATTAAAAATGCACATTTTTCACTTATTCACGTATTTTTGGGTTCTGCTTGATGATACGACAGAATGGGCCACCTCCCTCCTGCTGGCTTTTCCTTATAGTATCCAAAGAAGGCAATAAGGATCTTTGGGCCAAGTGTGCAGTCAGAAAGTTTTTTTAATTGGGTTACAAATACCCTTGGGATACACTTTACACATAGAAATGTATGAGGATATGGCACCCAAGGAAACCAAGTCTTGAACCCGTGGAGGTGAACAGAGCACGAAATGGTGATTGAGCAAGTGAATTTTTTCAATAAAAATAAGAATTGACACCCGTCAAATAAGTGTTTGAAGGTGGTTTTCAAGGAATTACGATGTTTGTGCACAAGAAGGCATAAATACATATAAATGTTACATCCGCAAGCGACCAATTAGTTACCTTAAGGAGTATATCACCCACGATTATATTGACATGCCTACGGTGGTGGTAAATTTCATCTCCATTGCATTCTCATACCATTTACTCCGAGTGTACATTGCGATTAGATAATGATAATGGTGCACAAAAATATAATCACAGTTATCAACCCTAAGGTCGATTTGATAGGAGATAGTAGAGCTCACCCAATACCAAGTCCAAAGGCGTGTGAAATTCAAACATCAGCGTAGGGGGGGGGGCAGTTCCTCTCCCTGTGACGTCTATGGTTTTCCAGGAAGATCTGGTACCCGAGAAATCATACAACTCGGTTGGAGCTGAGGGTGCCCAGAGAGGCGTGCGCAGGAATCGAACCAGGGTCCTCCGGTTAGTAATCCAATGCTCTAACCACTCCCCAGTGATAAAGATAGGAAGTTGAAATAATATCCATTGGAATGTTCCCCGCTGTTGACTCCTGTTACGCCTCTTGTCGTTTTCGGTGGTTTTTTACCTCTTCCCGGTATCCTAAGGACGGAGTTGACGGTTGGCCATAGGACCGACTGACGAGGTAGGTATTTAGTGGTGTCTAAATATTTTCCTCTAAAAATTTAAACTGAAATTGCATTGTCTTACATACAAAAAAATGGTACACGATCTTCATGCATTGCACCAACTGTATCAATAAGTTTCCCTAAATACGGAATTTCACACTCCTATTTAGAAGCCATCTTTACACTACATGGTACACTGCAAGACACCGCTAGGGTATGTGGCAGTGGTTTCCAGCGAACTTTTTACATAAAATTGGTACCCTCTAGAACGGTCGGATAAAATTATTGTGATCTGTTATCTTTCGTGGGAAAAATGACATCGTAAATCTGTCTGTTGTTCCCTTTATCTTCCTAATTTTACAGAGTATGCAGTCAAACAAAAAATTAATCCTATTCTATTTTAATTAGAGTTCTGGCATTCTTCATACCTGAAACGAAAGAGGAAAGAAAAGTGTGTGCTTGGTCACCGCACGCTTTAGAAATGAACTTCTTCAGGGAAGTGCGATGGAGAGGAAAAGGTGTCATGAAAGGAAGAGTAGAACTATCGGATTATCTAATTGATACTTTTTATTTTATTTATCATACAGTTGGATCTGTTTAATATACATTCATTATACATTATCGTGTTGAATGTTGAAGAAGGTAATTGAGGGGAGAATTTTGGGAAAGCGAGGAAAGGGCAGGAACAGGATAGGGATGTTGTACGGGATGAAGGGAGGAAAGAAGTACACAGAGGTGAATAGGGACCTGATGTAGATTAGGTTGCTGGATTGGGTTTTGTTTGGAGTTACAAAATGTTTATTTGATAGTTGTGTCCATCCAAAAACCTACCTTAACCGGTAGATTACCTAATAATAATACATTTTCGTGGCAAAAGCGAATTACTTAAATTAAGTTAACATTTGGAATAAAGCGCGTTGATATCTATAATATTAATGATAAACGATACATCTCGTTTTCGTTAAATAATGTAACTATACAGAATACATACATACATGTACATGGTACCCTGAAAACTACTGCCAGAATAATTGGGCAAAGTGTGATTACTCACTAGCACAAAACATAAATAAAACAGTTTTTTAAATATCAATTGAAATTATTGTTAGAAAAAGGTAGATAGGTAGAAAATGGAAACTTGAATTTAAGGTATTCTATTCACCAAAGCGTTTTAATTTCATACGTTCCTCTTTCTTTCAGTCTTTGAATTCATTAAAAATTAAGGCGGTTGTTCATTTATTGACAATGCAGGCCGTGCAGATGTATGAAAATATTTCTGTCGCTGAATGACAATCGAAGTGAGTCTTTTTTTTAGTTGCATGACGGTTGAGTAGATTGATTACCCTATTCACAAATAAAAGTTTCCTTGCATAACCACATGGTGTTAATGCTAAACTCGGATACGAACCCATCTTCTTCGGCCCACCCATCCCACTTAATTAACCCGATCTGTCGATACACGCTAAATTTACCGCGTTTAATACAAGATATCGTATTAGATGCTACCCCTTGTGTCACTATACGAATATTTCTAATATCCATGATAACAGAACAAAAGTCTGTAAATTTTCACACCGTTTTTTCAAAGATTACCGACAATGGTGTCGAAATTTTGAGGTATTATTAAGGTTTTTGTGTAATTTCTATGAATTAGTTCGTTTTTCCCTATAATTTATGGTTTTAATATTATTTTTGGAAAAGTGAAAGAGTTTCACTATTCAAGCAGCAAGATCCCTATCGAAGGAAGAAACAAGTATACATGTAGAAAACCAAATGGCGAAGACAGCTTCCAATGAGAAGGTACATCTAGGTACTAGTGGAAAATATTACTAGCATAGGAATAAGGAAAGGGTTCATTGAGTGTCCCTTCTCTGCAGATGTGGACGTCAGGGGGGAGCAGTGAAAAGAAGTTTGGTGGCGATGGAATTGTGGTGCTACGGAAGAATGATGAAAATAGAATGAATAGACAAAATAACGAATGAAGAAGCACTTTGAAACGAGATTGATGAGAGAAACTTATGAACGATACATGTAAAAATGAGAGAGAAACTAATTGCAATCGTTCCGAGGCACGATGACTCACTCTAGGCTATGATTGAAGGTAACATAAGTTCAGGTAATCTACCGGTTAAGGCAGGTTTGGATGGAACCAACTGTTTCTCTTAACAAAAACACAACCCAACATCCTACTCTACAGCAAAGTCCCTCTTCATCTCTGTGTACTTCCTTCCTCCCTTCATCCCGTCCAACATCCCTACCCTATTTCTTCCCTTGCCTTGTTTGCCTAACATTTACCCCTCTTTCACAGTCGTCAACATCCCTTTGGAAGGTAACACAGGAAAGAGAATCACTAATGAGGAAGACCAAGGATGAACTCCGTGAGGAAGCGATGGAAAATGTCGATGCAAGGAGCTATGGGGAAACGAAGAGATTGGCAGGGAACAGGATAGATTTGGAGGTCTTCTCCAAACCAATGCTCAGACTGACAACCCATGATAATGATTAACCCCCTCAAACTCATAACTGCATTGCAGTTTCTTTGCTATACCCAGTTCTGTTTTGTTGTAACGGGTTGAGGAATTTCTTCGGCTACAACTAGAATTCCATGCTTTATCATAATTTTCACATTGAAGCTCCGTTCAATCCACCATGGCGTGGAAACTTACTTTAGAACCAAGCAATGCCTTCTCTTGTACTCTCAACGATTTTCCTGAAAACCAACATTATCCCATAATTCGTATTTGGCACAGGTTAACAGGCTCTGTGACTCTCGGGTCAACTGCCTGATTCTGTAGCCGCTTGACCAACAAGCCTTTATTTTTAACACGTATTCCAACGAAAAAAACAGCTGGGTGTGACCATGCTAAAGCTGATATACGAGCTTAAGATCGAGGTTATGACCATCAGGTTGAATTATTGAGACCAAATTATTGATTACTACTATATAAAGAGTGAGGTCTTCATGTGTTGAACTATAATCTAATATGATTGAGAATATTTGTGATCCAAAGTGTCGCATAGTTCAGATTATATTTGTTTTGAAGATATAAAGGCTTTTGATTTAAAAGGGATAGGAATATGGGAAGACAACTAAAAAATATCCTTTGGCTACCTTGTAGGCCGTAATAAATTCCTTGCCATGGTTTACTACTATGGCCGCTGTCACCTCTTCTCCAAGTCAAGGCCTCAGCTATTGATTTTACGAAAAAAATTAGATTCATTCCCCAGTCAGGTACTTTTATCCCTGGAGGCGCTGTACCACATTTTATATGTAGATATTTGGTCATAATAGCCTATTTTCCCACTCACCTTAGTGCTTCGTGCTTGAATTTAGACACCACTAATTGTAAGTATTTCTAAATTTTAAGCGGCCATAAAATGCAACTCCGAATGACCTTCAAATAATACTTATAATAAGAACACTTTTAAGCATGGTGGTTTTTTGAAATCGAGGTCTGAAGCTATCATTCTCGTTTTACCTTTCAGCTGTGGTAAAATCTTAGGAGATAGTGGTGTTCAGTATGGTCCTTTGACAACACTTCTCACTGAGTCTTCTTTAAAAAAAAAAAGAGTTAGAATTCACTAGCGCAGAGTTCGAAATTTCTTGAGATTAAGAGTCGGAAAGAGTCTCGGGGATTGACAATCGTGGAGTCAATCAAAGAAAGAAGATTCGATTTTAATTTCATGCTCTAGCCTTCATTACATGAGCAACCCTCCGGAGAATTGTCTAAGAGCGGTATCATTTCACTAAGAATTATCCCGAGACCGATTATCTCATTTTATCTTCTTTCGGTGTGTTTCCCAACGTGTGATCCTTGGACTGCCTGTGGTTCGTGTGACGCTATCGGGCCGCGGAAAGGCAAGGCGATTGCTTCCGAAATATCGTATACTCAGCCCACGAATAATGGAGCCGAAGACATTTATTTCCATGCCGAAAGCCTCGCTTCGGCTGTTGCGTCCTTTGAAATGGCGGATCATTGTTTGAGAGTTATGTTCACGATGGCACTCGAAAATCTGTTTTTTTTAACGCATGTACACATTTTCACGTATTGTCTTGGAGGCAAGACTTCTCATTAGTCAGTAATACAGTTCAAAACATTGATGACTATGCGAAATGTCGTGTTTCCGTAAGAATGAGTAATTCCTTTTTGTTTATATCACCATAATTTATTGTCTTCCAAGAAAATAATTAAAGTAATTTCGTATGGTTTATATATTGATAAATATGCGGCAGTCGTTGTTATTTAAATGGCGTTGATGTTTAAAATAACCTTTTTTGTATTTCGGATATGTTTATTTCGCTCCAACTGGTTGATCATGTGGGAAATGTCGTTGGAAAGATCTGTGGGAGAATTAAGACATTTGGAAGGTAAATTATGGCTTGGAGAACTTCTACAAACTAATTCTCGGTTGATTAGTTTAATAGCGTACTTGTCATGATCTTAACTTTTGGATCGCTGAATGAGAAAATACAATTTCGTCACGCGCAGATGAAATTCCTGGATTTTACGACCGTTATTTGCGTTGTCATGATATGCACGTGTGTGTGTGTGTTTATTTGATATACATGTGGAGTATGATATGATGGTGTGTGTGTGTGTATATATATATATATATATATATATATATATATATATTATTATTATTATTTTTTTTTAGGTAATCTACCAGTTAAAGTAGGTTATTGGATGGACACAACTATCAAATAAACATTTTGTAACTCCAAACAAAACCCAATCTAGCAACCTAATTTACATCAGGTCCCTCTTCATCTCTGTGTACTTCTTTCCTCCCTTCACCCCGTCCAACATCCCTATCCTGTTCCTGCCCTTTCCTCGTTTGCCCAACATCCTCCCCTCTATTACCTTCTTCAACATCCCACTATTACCACTCAATATGCCTTTCATCCATTTTTCCTGCCTCCATAGAATTTCTCCCAACAAACCCCTCTCCTCGTTCACCATCCCTAGTACTTCCTCATTTGTTTTCCTTTCGGTCCATTTCACCTTCTCCATTCTTCTCCACACCCACATTTCAAAAGCCTCTAATCTACGTCTATCCTCCTGCATCAATGACCACGTTTCCGCGCCGTACATAGCTACGCTCCATTTCAGAGTTTTTAAGAGTCTTGTCTTGACATCCATACTCAACGTCCCCACTATCAACTCCCTCCTCCTTGTGAGAGTCTCTTTGTCTAGCGCAATTCTTCTTCTTTCGTCCCTACTACTTTGACCGTATTGGTCCAAAACACTTCTGAGATACTTTAACTATTCTACCACTCTATTTTTTCCCCTCCTATTTTGATGTTTAGCTTAGCCTTTCTCTTCCTGGAAAATCGCATAACCTTCGTTTTATTAATATTTATTCTCATCCCATATCAATCGTACTGCATTTCCTATTCACTCAGCAGTGCTTACAACCCCTTGGCTGACTGTCAAACTAAAGCTTGGTCATAATCTCATGAATGGAATAGTAGATAATATGCAGCTAAGGCATAGAAAAAAGGAACGACCAAGCCTCAGGATTCTCCTAAAGTAAGTTTGTTATTTTCCCTCAGAATATATACTCATTGGACAGGGGAGCACAAACGAGGCTCCGTGGGTTTGGAACTTACTTTGGCGAACCCTACATTCTAAACGTAACTAGTCGTTAAGCACTGGAGGCCGGTGAGACCGATGCTAATGCAAGAAATGTTTCATCAACCTCACACTCGTGAATTTTGTAAAGAAGTGTTTGGATAAAGAGTTATATATGTACATGCATGATACCCTGCAATCTACCGCTAGGGTGTGTGGCAGGGGATGATTACACACGAAACTACTTTGATACAAGACTTGAATCGAGTTAAGCATTCCGGAACAGGTCAAATGCTTGAATGTTACACCGACGTCAAACATTTAATGGGCTACACACATTAATCCCGTTTTTTTAAAGAAGCTTGGATTCATCGGACGGAGGGTTGTAGAAAAATGTGATGAAAAATTGAGAGAGAGAGAGAGAGGTGTTAATCCGCTTTAGTTCAGTGAAATTTGAAATACGCAGTAATTATTTGGAATCCATGAGAGAAAGCGCTAATTAAGGGCTTGGAAAATTACTGGGGAAGGTTAGATAGCGCAACGTGCAATACTTTTTTCCAAAAATTTCATTTCATAAAAAAATTCGTTTCTGCGGAGGATAAAGACTGGGAAAAATGATCTCTTCCTTCGCGATCTGGAGGCATTGCTGGAGGAATTAGGCTGAGAAGCGTCTATTCTAGAAATGATTGTAAGCCCGAGACTATGGTCCGATTCTCAGAGGTGACGATATTTTTATTGATATTCTCCACTTGAGCGACAGGTGGAGAGCATTTCCAATTTCATGTCGCCGTCCTTTTGAATGGAACTTTTGAATCATGGGCCCAAGCCTCATTTTAAGAGTAGGTTTATGTCTGCCCCACCGAACTGAAAATTTTCGCTGGAGTAATAAAAGGGATCACATTTAATCCTCTAGAAATCTAGTAGACATGAAAACTTAGGACATGGCCTCTTGCGTATCACAGAGAAAATAAGAATGCGCCCTGGTTGGAGAAAACTCCATAGACGTGGAACATTCGGAGTTTCAGGAACGCAAGAACACGAGTGAAGCAATGTATAAAGGTGTTAGAGGCGAAAGAAGCATGCAAATTTATTCGGAAATTAGTAGGAGGGAGAGAGTAACTTGGTTTTCCTTTCGTAACTTAATATCAGGCTTTTCTTGCAAACCCTACTCCGAGAGGGGACGACGTGATCGGTATACACGAATGTTGGCATCGTGGAATTGGTAGGAAAATGGATGGATTGACGGGACAATTTTTCTGCTCTGCGACATTTATGTTTTGGATGATGCTCAAAATCGGCAGTGTAAGCTCTAAACGGGATCGATTTTATGAAGTTCTCCCTCCCCCCTTCACATCGCTCTTGGTTCAAAATAACTGCATCAGGGTACGGTGTGCGCGACCAAAGAGAAAACGAAGGATGATTCATGAATGTGTGGAGTATTTTTTTTTTAAATATAACCACAGATCCTGTGAATGTGTCTTCCTTTCAAAGTTTGCTTGGACATCATCTTATTGCTATCAGATGCATCTCAATCATATGACTTCTGCTGAAGAGAAGGTTATATTTAATTGTTCGTTGGACCTGAATTTAGTTTTGTTGGGACGGTATGCGATTTATATCTAATTACTCTTGAGAGGCGAGCTGAGAGGGTAAAAAATAATGAAGAACGCCACTTTCTTTCGATGATGTCGTTGTGTGATTTTAAACCACATTGGTCTCGGCTTTTATATTCGTTTGTGCACAAAGCCGTTGGCATATTCCTCCAGTTGATTCAATAAACTTTATATCAAGTCAATGATTTTGACTTCTTTAATTAAAAACTGTGGTTGAAGACAGTGCCATGAACCAGATGGAATAAGAGCAAAACGACTAGAACGTACGCTTTCAGATTACTAGGCTTTATTTACCGCTATTTATCCAATATATCTAACAATTTGCTTAGCCAGAAAATGAGGGTGGAAGTTCTTTTGGTCGTGCCTAGGACGCGCGCCTGCCATGTCCCGTTATGATTCGTATGAAGGTGTATGCTGCAACTGTCACCGGGTAAAGTTATGAAACTGTTCCATAAATAGGTGAATATCGCACAATTATGCTAGATGGATTTTGGGTAGGAGTTGGCCTGTTTGAGATCATAAAGATCCTTAGTAAGCATCCTTGAAACTGAGCTTATTAGTAGTCTTTGTTTAACTCCTTATGTATGATATGGGAAGAGTATCTGTTTCCATCATAAGATAATTATTATTGCGATAATTTAGATAATTATTTTTGCGATGTGCACGTAGTAGGGAGGCCAATAAATTGGCCTATATAGATGTCATTTGGTTAATAAATGCTTAGCGCTCGTAGGCTGAATGACCTTAATATCTCACTACCTACTTTTTGAGTATTGATTATAAATATTTCGTTGTACCTAAAATAAGCAGGAGGATTTAAGGAGTTCTCATGGTTCCCATATTGTTTCGAAGTTATGCGGAATGTGAAAAATGGATAAATATCCTAATGACCAGTTTTTATCACTCCCACATGGTTGAGATGGTGTGGTTTCATTTTTAGATGCATGCATTATCAAAAGGGTCAAAGCGCCGTTTAGTAAATGATCCAAGTTAAGTCTCTAGCCATTTGTACATTAAATCTTAAATAAATAGATACATTTAATATGCAATCATTCGTGCCACTTAGATTATGAGAATACTATTTTCCACCATTTTATCCTTGGGTAAAATAAAGAATCGGAATTGAGAATATCTTTCTTTCAATCGCACTTTTAAATATCGCATTAATGGGCTCTCGTTTTGTAATTGGCGAAGGAAAAAAGGAACAGTTAAATTCCTAGGAAATTGCTGTTCAACGAATTTAATCGAGTTTTTACATTTGTGCCAGTTTTACTGTGTACTTTTCAATATTCAATTGTAAAAAAAATCATTTCACAAGTGTACGTTGATTGTGTGGAAGTAAACCGAGGGAGACGGTCGACAGATGAGACCATTTTCTTCATTAGGTGCAAGCGGCTAATTTGAGAATTGATGGGTTTTAGGGAGTTGAGGAAGGGAGGAGAAACCCGGTGTTAACATTATCCCACTATTAACGTAACATGCCAAATGGTGCACTGTTTCAAGTCCCATTCGACGAACCTATTGCTGCACTTGAAATGCCCTCCACGTGACGCCAAAGTAGGGGGTCGGAATGTCAATGCAAAATCGACGACAACCGCCAGGACTTGAATTCAGACCATCAGTTTGGGAAGCTATTATAATTGCAACCTCACCAATTCCATCCGCTTGTAAGTGAATGGGTCTCATTGGCATCATGACAGGTATACATGGCATCAGGAAGACGTGTGTTTGGAAACCATTGTCATGCTACTCTCGGGTGACAGTTGGCTATATTTATTGCATGCATTCCGCTGACACAAAGTGTAATCGGTAGTCTTTAAGTTAATTAACACTAAATTTTCCGAAAGTGAAGTCATAAGTTTTTCACCGACAGGAGAAGATTCTGTAAGCATCTTAAAAGTAATCGGAGCATTATTGCTGCCTCCCCAAGGATGAAAAAAATTGTTGCATACGTAGTGGGTGTCATGGTAGGCTTTCCTTCAAAGTAGACTATATAGGTGATAGATTAATTCTGGAGCAAGCTCCTCGGGGGTCGATTGCGTCAAATGTGAGCGAAGGACGCGCTCCATGCTCAGTATGCAACTCATGCCATGATAAATAATCTTTGCATGAGGAATGGTGCATTGGCCGCATTTTTTTTTATTTTTGGCCGAATCCGCTGTGCATGTGGAATACTAGGCCCTATTGGTGTGCTCCTAAAATAACTACTCATGCTCGGAAGCAAATCCCTTCGCCTTTATAAGTATTGGTTCGAAAAAATATGTTCCATGACATTTGTTTTTAGCGCCATTATTACATGTACCATTGTCCTAGCTCCCCTAGGTAAAATTTTTATAAACAGTTATTCCGTTCATTTTGACGTACTCTACTGTACTTCTTTGCTTAAAATTGGTTGTCGTCGTTTTAAAACTGAATAGTTAACAATTTTACAATAGCTTAATAACTCAACTCAAATAGGATATCATCCTCAAGGGGTGTAGGATGTAGATGGAAATGGTTGTAAGCCACTCTCATTATTACTGCTTTTAAATGTATTATTTTATTGAGAAGGAAATGCTATAATGCCGTGTTTTAAGACTTTTCTAACGTTTTCTATCAAAAGGTGTGTTTTAGATACTTATAAAATAAACTGTTTTTTTTTAGATTAATGATCGCTTATAGTTTTACAGTAGCATAGTATAATATATCGCTTATTTTCAATTATTAAAAGAATAATCTGGACTAACTTGTGGAAATAAAATACTATAAGACAAGAAAAATGTATCCAGAAACAACTCAGATGCACGTATACGTTTAGGTATCGACTGGATGATATGAAAAAATAAAGATACCTGCATTCCCACTGGAAATTGAGCACAACGTAGAAATTTGTCATACCTTTAGTTCAGAAGTGTTAAAAATGTAAGTTAGTGTATTATAGGATGCGATTTATTCCTTCTAGTTTTTTCAATAAACATGCCTGAAAGAAAAAATAATCATGCGCACTGTTAGGGACAGGAGTATACACTTAGGAAAAAAAAATTAATATACACGCTCTTAGGAACTCGACTACGTGGTTTGTTGATAGTTTATTCGATCTTTTTTTTTGGTAATTATCTGAAAAAAACAGAACCGTCAAAAAGTCGAACCCGCTCTTGTTTTTAAAATTTTTTTGGATCCATATCCAGCACCAATTAAAATATGTAATCATATTTCAACTATTCTACCGATTTAATTGGTGTTTTTTGTCTTCAAATTTAATATGAACAAAGTTTTTGTCCGGAATGCGAAAAACGTATGCGACCAGGTAATTCGGATCTCCATCCGCAGTTTGGTTTTCGCGAGCCAGATCAAACATCTGATTACCTAGGCCGGGTTAACCGGATTTTCCGTGTCTAAGTTATAAAGACCTTTATTTGGAGGTCTTTAGTATAAGATGAAGGCTCGTCGTTTAACCCTCGCCCGTAATCTTTTAACCCAATCGCCCTGCACAGGCGGTGGTGAATTTACTCCTTTTTCCCGACTACATAGAGCGACCGAGCGTAAGTGCGGCTGGAAATCCTTACCGTCCCAAGAGTTTTATATCTATATCCGCTCTTCCCCATAATCTCTTATCTCTTCCTCGGGAGCTTTATCGTGCGGAGTTCGGCTCAGCGTTGGGGGGCTCCCAAACGTAACGTGCACGCGCCCCTTCGATTGAAAATTCTCCTTCCCCCAAACTCTCTTCCTCTCTAAAACCCCTTGCATCCACCCTCGCTCTCTTTTAAAGTGTCAGGATCAGGAATATGATGATCAGGAATAGCATGATGGGCCGTCTGGTGAGTTTAGACGGAACTCCAGTCCTTCGGGCTCGACAAAGTTGACGCGTCCCAGCAAAGTTTCTGCCATTGTTCTGTATCCAGTGAGTGTAGTTTGGTGTTAAAATTCAAGTGGTCCTAACTATTCGTAAATGTGGATGGTTTTGTCAGATTATGGAACTTTTCCAGGCGATTTTTAAGATTTTTAAGTCGGAATTTTTTCCCGGTCGCATCCGCGTCTCCGCCGTCTAAACTGACAACTCATGATGACGATTTATCTACTCGAGAAAGATCCGGATGAGAAGTTATTTTAAGATATTTATTATTGAAGACCCAGTTCAAGACAAGAGATTCGATTTACAGAGTCTAAGGACACGCTGTCTTCGTGATGGGGATCAAATACCAGTACCAGCAGTTAGCGAATATCGAAATTAAGCCCGAATTTATCAAAGAAAGTGAATGCAACTTTGTTTTGGATGTGCTCATAAATTTTTATATGCATAGTCGATGAATGAGTTATATACGTGCTTGTAGTATGGGGTTTAGGGATATTTTCTGTCATGTTAGTTAGAGCTCATGGATGCACTACTATGTAGTTCGAGGCTCCATCAAAAACTTACCCGAAGTCAATAAACAACCGCTAATAATAGTGAAGTGATAATGTCTTTTTCTCAATAGCATACACATTTTCGCGTCGCTCTCGTTCTGAATTGAATTTCACTTGCAGAAACGAATCCTACGGAAACATCACCCAGAAAATAATATCCACAAGCTGCCCAATGGATAAGTTCACCTTCATTTCACTTAAGAATGCTTCTAACTTTCGACCTTATTTTTTCAATAAAACTCTCTGCCTCAAATTGGCTAAAATTTATCAGATAAGTGCTGTATTGCGATGCTTTTATCCAACATTGTAAAGATTTCCTTTTTATCTAAATGTATATTCTTTTAAATGCGTTCCAATGAGAGTATGCTGCAAGAATATGTGAACATCGTGAAGTTGGATTAATTGCCGAAGAATTGGATCGCGTGCAGCGTAGGGAAGGTAGATTTGTAAAACATTGTTATGATAAACTTAAAAGCGTGTCCAAAATATTAGAGCAGCTAGGTTGGGAATCACTCATTGAGCGAAGGTTAAGTTGTTGAAGCTCTTGCATAAATTGAAAGGATGTCTCTCTAGTAGTGTTGTTAAAAATTTATTATTGCCCCCATCATACTACGGTAGGAGAGATCATGTTAATAAAATTAGAGATATTAAGTGTAGAACAGATAGATTTAAGATGTAATTTTCCCACAAACGATAGGGGATCATAATAATAACATTGCCCGACCGCGGTAGGGTCATATTCGGGTAAGAATTAGTCTGGTATGTATTCACCCCCTGCCACACACCCTAGTGGTGGCTTTCAGGGTACATAAATAAATTGATACAAAGTAATTTAATATACAGTTTGAAGGAAATACTACGAGTTTTTGGCATACCCTTTACTGAGTTGTTCAAACTGCCCATTTTTTTAAACTAATGTAGAAATCTTCTGATGACTAGGTCATTTCGTACATTTCTGAGGAACTCGTCTTACTGTTTATACTCATTGTTATTGTTACGTAGGGTAGTGGGAAGGTGCCTTCTCGGCGCATTGTAACTACGATTCATTTGTATGGTTTTCGTCGACTTCACGCGGGCTGCATATCGGTAATTCATTTTCTGATGTTTTGCTAACCGAAGTGTATATCATAGTTGAGAATTGTATACCTTTTTCCCGTTCTCAATTTCGGTTTGATTACTTTGTAGTAGTTTCCTGACTAGTCGCCTTAAGAAGAGGAATCCACGAATTTCTCATTCATTCTCAGTGAAAGTTTTATGTTGTTTCATTCGTCTATCGACTTCATCCCAAATGTTTAGCGTCCATAAAAGTTTGACCTCGGCAGATTTTCTTGCTTGTAATCATTATTAGTGATGCATTAGGAGTTCGTCAAATTTGGTGAATTGTAACAGAGCAGCAGTTTGGATATTTTTTCGCAAAAGATGTAGGAAAGAAATTTTCAAAGACTTCATTTACACTTTCTCTCAGCCAAAAAAACAATGAGACTTGTTCGACATAAGGATTCAAGGATGAAATAGTTGTGAGTTTGATATAGCATTTGTCAAGCCCTATGTCTAATAGCTCAACTTAGTTTGCTTTATTGCCAAAAAGGATAGATCAGCTTTACATTTGCTTTCGGGGCAATTTGATTCTTCCTTTCACTAGGACACAAATTCACCCGAGTTTTTTTTATTTCCACGGTGAAACAGCAATCTTAGCTAAGGAGCTCCAATCGTTCGTTACCGTCCAGTACATTATATCCACCGTCGTTTATACGTCCTTCAGTTACTTCAAAACAGGGTAAATCTCGAAATTATGCCGTGACCTTATAATATTCCAGTTTAACACCTTCAACTAGAGCTTTAATCGCCATGGAAACACAATCACGACGAGGATTCGCGTGTATTTTTCCTCCACTCAGGAGAGAATATGCGGAAATCAAGACTTATTGAGTACGGCGCCATTTGGATTTTAAAAATTTTCCTTCATAGACATCAGCTCATTCCGCTATTCCTTCTCATCACGTATGACATTAATCAGTAGCGTAAGAAAAAAAAATTGCAGTGGATTTGGCGTTGTAGGCATCTTCGTCTATTCCACAGCCAATGCGAAAAGAAGTAGTGGAAAAGGAGGACGCTGTGGAGAAGGAATGGAAACCACACAAAGAGGAGAGTACGTGGCGTGGGGGTTTGAGAGAGAGAGAGAGGCAGGCAGCAGCACGGAGAACGAACGGCCTGGGGAAGGGGGGTAGGGGGCCGTGGAAAAGTCTCCCCACCCTGCCACCAGAGGAGCTTCCACTGCCCCCTCCCCTCCGAAGCCCGTCCCCCTCCGCCGTCGCCTCCCACTTCTCCCCCGACCCCTTCCAGCTCTCGGAGCACGAGGATCCCCACCTCCTTGCCCGCTTCCCCTCCAACTGTTCTCCATTTCCCTTCCCCTCCGCCCCGAGCCTCGCGATAGTGGCGTGAGGGGTCTCTGCTGTACGAGAGAGACTCGTGTGGATGTTGTTTCCTATTGCTAGAGATTCGTTGCGTGTTGTTGGAAGGTGTGTGGGATATTTCGTGGCGGAATTGTTTCAATTCTGGTGATTTTTATATTGTGGAAGAAGAGTAAGTGGTTTGGGAAGCGGAGGTGAGTCGGATTATTCGCTTCCCGATGAAGAAGGAATTTTTCGGGAAACCGTTGTCGTGTTGAACCCGGAGACGCGAGGCCGGCCGTGTGGACTTGGGAGTGGGTGGGTGGCTGTGAGTGCCTTGCCTCTATCTTCTTTCTCTCCCCTCTCTCCCTTTCCCAACTGGCTGAGGGTGGGTTCTTTCTCTCCCTCTATGCCCACGCTTTGTATTGGTGAACCCCCAGTTCCTCGCATATACACCCTTTCGCTATATTTATGGTGAAACATTATGTTCGGCCCAAATGGTTTGCTCTTAAAAATTTTCTCGCGGACACAAATTTTTGTCGTCAGGTTCATCCCTTAGTGCATTATCAAACTTTCTTAATCGTGTTACCTGACGTCATTACATCGAATGAAGACTAAATATATGTTCCAGTTTCGTGCGAAAAGTTTTCAAAGAGCCTTTTTCCATCGTAAGTAATTTCTTTCCTTCTAATTCACTCCACTTCATTTTAGTATTGCGCAATCCTCTCTTGATATATCCATCGGAATTCGGTGTATAATCTATTTTGTGAATTTTTATCCGTGAGAGATTTTTCTGTAGAAGTTCTCCAACTAACAATTCAAAGGGCAAGTTTTTGCGTTCGCTAGTTGCATCTGTACACCAGTCTTACTTTGTGCTCACAACATTGTAGAACTCGAAAAACTTGTCGTTTAAATGATACAAGTTTTCATATCTTCACAAAGGAAAATAACTGTTTGTGGCATTGGACGGCAGTGTAGGTAATGAATAAAAAAAACAGGGAACTCTTTTGGGGGATTGCAACTTTACAATCTGTAACAATGTCGATATTTTACGTTTAGGAAATACTTTGGTTGCCTTTTTTTCTTTTGATAGCGTACCCACGGTGCATTAGTTTCCGAAGTTGTTTTACTCCCATCGCAGTTAGTGGTTTAAATCAGTATTATTCAGTGAAATTTCACTTGCATTCACCCCAATTTTTCTACGAGCCAAAAGTGAATATTAATTCCGTTTCAGTACACCTAATATATAATAATTTTATCATTTGTTTTACAGTCTTGAAATCAATAAATGCCTTGAAGTAACAGCTTGGAGCTTTGTTTTTGGTAACATCTTGACATTTAGGTCTTTTATATTTAAATTACGTTAATATGTATATCTTGTGACCTCTTCTCATGGAATTTCCATTGCCTATTATAATATAGACTTTTAGAAAAAAATTTCACCCATGGCATTTAAATATTTACATTTCAGCCTCATTTTTTTTTCACCTGTTTCAAAAAAATGTACACCACTTGGGAAATCATGTTCAGATGGGAAAACATTAATTTATTTTTGTTATTTGTTAAAATTCCGTTTTTCCAATTTTCATGTGATCAACCAATTTAGTTTCTTTAATATTATACATTTATAAGTCATTAATTTTCTAGAAAGTTAATTTTGGCAGTGATAATACAATTATGACAATAAAGGTTTATTTTTTATGTTTATTCAGAATTTAAAAGAAGAGGTGTTAGTTCAGGGATCCATTGTCTATGCTAACTCAAATGTGATTGAAATTGAGAATCAGAATTTATTTAATGCTCATTTTACTTCAGGTGCTGGCACTAAGACAATCAATTACACAATGCAATGAATGATGGAGATGGAAGCCGGAGCAGCAGCTACCACTTCAAACGAAGAAGAAGATGGACAATGTGCCAGAAGACCAGGTTTGTGAGGAAATGGTTAATACTGTCATGCACCTTGAGGGGTGATGCTCTTCCTCCTCAATTAAGTTGGGCTGAAACTTATTTCTATTTTCCCTTACATACGTTATTCTATCTATATAGGTTAATTGTTACACTGTATTTTCCATTAATGGATCATCAGATTCCGTTTATATGCGTACATTTACTGGTAAATATCACTTAATAGCATAAGTTTCTAGCTTGGGTCACAGGTTGGGTACAGCTGTTGCATATACTGAATTACTTTCTAAGTATTTTTCTGTTTTTAATGGCTAAATATGTAGAGAAAGAAAAGTTGGCCTTTTTGGCTAGGTTTCTTGTAATAGTTAATTTGTAGTGTTCAATACTGAACATACACAGAGATGAAGAGGGACCTGATGTAGAGTAGCTGGATTGGGTTTTGATTGGAGTTACAAAATATTTATTTGATATTGTGTCCATCCAAAAACCTACCTTAACGGGTAGAGTACCTAATAATAATACTAAACATTCTATTAATTCAATTTTATTAGCATTTCCTCCTTCTTGGATTTTTTTACACACACTGTAATAAGTCTTGGATCGACTGGAAGTAATTTATCATTAGATTATATCCTGCAAATTTAGTTGGATGGCATCTGAAAATATTTATAAATTAATTAGAGATGAAGAGCTAATTTCCTCTTCTTTAAATTAGTTTGCCTAGGACATTACACACATTTGCCCTCCTTCTCCTGTCAAAAATTGACGAATATTTTAGTCATATGCAATAAATAATTACAATGTTCTCCACATGAGCTTAATCAGTTAAAATTAATGACTGCTTAAGTTTTTTTAGAGTTTTATATTCTGACCTTTCTGGATAGAATTAATTTACTGGGAATGTTATGCTTTTTTCATTAAGCAGCAAGTTTTTGGGTTTGTTTCATGTTTTCATCCAAATGTTCCATTTGTGGCAAGGGTTTTGAATAGGGAAAAATGTCAATAATTGGAGATGAGTTATTCCTTAATTTTAATGTCAACTAACTTTAAAGAATGATGAAATTATTTGGACCAGAGTTATTCTCTTAAAGTTTCATGAAATGTATTTTTCTACAGAATCGTTAGATTGCATAATGTTCAATAAGTATATTCCGTGGGCTTTGTGATGTCCATAAGCAGACCAGTTATAATTTTTTTATACTGAAATTAGTGGAGTTCTCTGTTTCCTTAATTGCTTTTCAGACTAAGGGTATGGCATTGGAGAGGAGGCTGTCCTGCTAATTTTACAAGTTATTTATCATGGTAACAATTTTTGATGAATTCATTTGGAAGTTAAAGGGAAATAGCAATAATCATCATGAAGAACAGAAGTTAGGAAAATTATCCATGCCACTTCCATTTCTTTCTCTCTTGAGAAGTTGTCAAATACCACAATGACTGTAGTTCACAAATTATCTCCTGGAATTTCAAGTATTCCAATATGGATCACTGCTTCACTGTTTCTCCTGCATCCATTGAAAGATTCCTTCCAATTTCCCTGAAGTTTTGCATGTAATAATAATGTTAAAATATGTATGTTCATTCCTTGAGTCTCTGGAAATGTCACTCATTGAGAAGATAAAAATTTATTTCAATCACAACAGGATGTCATTAAATGGTGATAATTATACTGTATAATTAAAAAAAATGCCCAACTTTGAAACATGCAGACTTAAAATTTTAAAAAACAATTAGCGGCAGTTTACAACTGGCTCCTTCTTCCTGCGGGCCATTATTTAATTTGGTCTTGAGAAAAGGAATAAACCTCTTATATGTCTCCCATATGTGTTGATATTATATTTAAATCTATTATAAATTTTACTTTCCTTTTTTGCATTGCTCCAACTTTTATTTGTGTTTCATCTAAGCATCTCTCTACAGTTTGTTCTGACTCTACCATTTGCTCTTGGTATTTTCTGACTCTAATCCCATTTAGTGTCAGTTAAGGCTACAAGAGTTGGTATAACATTTATTGCATTTTATTTTCCAATGAGAATTCGTTAATGATGTGAAAGTATAAGTAAATCACTACTTTCATATCATAAATAAAAAAAAACTTTTATCTTTTAGTTGTTTGCAGCAATTCTTCTCCTGTTTCGTCTATTAGCAGTTTCTATGCTGTTTTTTGTGTAGAGGTTTACAATTTATAGTAATATAGATAAAGAGGAGAAAGGTAGCCTTATGTTTAGGGAGTTTGGCTCCTGAATGGTGGTTCTGGGTTTAGTTTCCAATGATTTTCAACATCCCCAGCTTCACCAAAAATTGAGTGAATTTTTAGGAATCATATCATCCTGAAAAACCAGATGTTTTACAGGGATAGGAACTAGCCCTTCAAGTCACAATCCTGATGTGAATTTTTCAAAATTTAGGGCCTCATTTGTCAACTATCATATCGAACTTTGAGGTTAATTATTGTCTTTATGGGATATATTATTGGAAATACTTCATATTTGTGCTCTGTGTTATACTGGGCAATTATATCTCAGTTAAAATTAGTGTTGAATAACAGTTCATATTAATTTTGATTAGTTCAGTAATAATAGGTGGGCGACATCTTGTGTCATAGATTTTCCTTTGAAATATATTCTTCTCTAAGTTGTGCCTATTTTGAATTATAAAATGCTTTAGGCTTTCATGGGACATACACTACTGTGAGTTGTTGGAGGTTAAATGGAGGGAGTTATTTCTTATCAATGACAGTAGCAAACCCTAATATAAGGAGAAATTCGTTGTTTTCCATATAATTTGAATGAATTAGTTGTAGGCCCCAGTCCAAAGTTTGCCCACACTGCCAAACTTTAAAGACATTGTCTGTCACGTATGACATTGTTTTCAAATTTCCAGCCAGGCTTTGCTTTTTTCCAAATTTGAGCTTTTTCTTTGGAAGGTTAACAAAAATTCATCAAATAGGTAATTTATCAGTGATATCAAATAGTTTTCATCTTAACGGTTTAAAAATGTTTGTTTTGGGAATGCTCAAGGATGTCACTAATCTCTTCAGTAGAATCTCAGAACTAAGTGTTGCTTTTTCGTAGAATAAACTTTGTTAATAATTCTGAAAACTAAAAATGCATTACTGTATCATTGTATCATTTGTGCCCATCCAAAACCTTACATAAATGATAGAATATCAATATAATATTGAAATGTTTTTTCTTAACCTTTGTACAAAACAGTTTTATACATTTCATGGAATCCTGGATCAATTTTTTAAATTGGTGTTGCTTGCCTCTTAAACCATTCCAGTGCTCATAGATACATCAAAATTGTAAAATAATTCTGCTAGAGGAAATTTAGTTATTTACTATTAATTGTTGTACAGTATGATCCTTGTTCTTGAAATTCAAGCCAATACAGTGGTCAGGACATTTTTTTTCATAGGTAAATTTCAATTTCATAAAAGTGTTTGGTTTGCAATTCTGTCCAATAACAATATTAATGATAAAATTATACTCATTAATTTTATTAATTAAAATTATTATCATATATATATTTTAATTAATTCACTGACTATATTTAGGTTTTATTACTTCCAGGCAAGCTCATTCTGTTCAAATGGTGTGAACATAAGGTTAAATTTGCTATAACTACTAGTCAATAAATGTTATTGGAGTAATAAAACCGTTGTCATCAATCTGATCAGAAAAATGATTTAAATGGAGAATAAAAATAATTAAGATAGGGTTTCGAGAAAAACTGATTTCAACCTAGACGATTATGTTAATGAATAGGGAGGAGAAAACTGCTGTAATAACTAATAATGAGAAAGTTATGCAATTTAAAATACACTTCCTTTTCCACCATTTAGTCAAACATGCATTAGGTTATAGTATGAATTTAATTATTGAATTATATTATTAATGAAAGAACTATATGCTTCTATATGAATATATACATATATATTTTTGTAATTATATTCATATATGTTGTAATTTATGCATATATATATATATGTATATATAGATATATGCATATTTCTGATATGGAGCATAGCTATGTACGGCGCGGAAACGTGGTCGTTGAAGCAGGAGGATAGATGTAGATTGGAGGCTTTTGAAATGTGGGTGTGGAGAAGAATGGAGAAGGTGAAATGGACTGAAAGGAAAACAAATGAGAAAGTACTGGAGATGGTGGGTGAGGAGAGGGGTTTGTTGAGAGAAATCCTATGGAGGCAGGAAAAATGGATGAAAGGCATATTGAGTGGTAATAGTGGGATGTTGAAGAAGGTAATAGAGGGGAGGATGTTGGGCAAACGAGGAAAGGGCAGGAACAGGATAGGGATGTTGGACGGGGTGAAGGGAGGAAAGAAGTACACAGAGATGAAGAGGGACCTGATGTAAATTAGGTTGCTAGATTGGGTTTTGTTTGGAGTTACAAAATGTTTATTTGATAGTTGTGTCCATCCAATAACCTACTTTAACTGGTAGATTACCTAAAAAAAAAATATATATGCATAAATTAAAATATTTACAGGATTATAAGTTTTTTTTTTAATCTCAGCTGATAACCTATTTCATAGGACATGTATAGGCTAACTCCCAAGTTTGCAGGTTTAAGTTCTTTCGCACTGTTCTGTTTTTATGTGAACTTCCCATTGTGTAAAATAAGTCTACATTCTGAGTAGCTTAAAGGCTACTATATTTTTTATTTAAATAATTTGGATTTGATCTGTAGTTTATTACTCTTGAATGCACCTCCAAATATTGATGCTATGAAGAAAAAGTTGAAATTCTTCTGGGAAGATGTAGTTTAAGACAAATTAAGATAAATGAAAACATTTTTCCTCAAAGTAAAGTTTAGGGTTTTTGAAGTACATTTACTTGGTATGCTAATAAGTTTCACAGTTTACCAAATATATTGTCCTATTTCTTTATGTAGTACCTGTTTGACAAAGAATATTCCTCCCTGGCTCAAAGGTTACTGTTAGCTATATAGATTTTAGAACTGAGTGGTGGAGATGTCAAGCTGTAATGGAATAGTAAATTATGTGAAAGAAGAGAGATTTTTACAAGAGTGTTTGAAAAAGGAGAAAACAATAGACCTAGATCATTTGAAAATAATGTTATTCGATAAAATTATGTGAAGTTGAAGAAGTTGGGCATTTAAGTAAAAGTTTATCATAAGTTTTGAAGTTCATTCCTTGATTGTCAGGGATCTTTGAAAACTCACTAATATGTGGTAGAATATAGTAATTAATGATATTTGGAGTCTATGGTGTTGGTTTTTCATTTGTTTTATGTTTTCTTGTCTTTAGTTTATTTTATATTTTCCCTCATGTAGATATCGTAACTATAAATAACATAAACACATCGATAGAGTAATAAGACATTAGGGGCCTTTAATTATGCCATTGGAAAATACTGAAAAAGTTCTTCATCCATGTTACTGTAAATTTGAAGCATGGGGTTATTCTGAACAGTATTGCACAATTGGTGTTGATACTTAAAAGTTATTAAATTCCATAAAGTAATGGCTTGGCCAATCTAAAGCTAATTTTTAACTTGTGATACATGTCATTTAAGGAATTCACAGGTTCAATGGTGGTATTTCCATGAAGCCTTTTCACACCATTTGCATAGTTTTTTATTCACTTCTTTTGATTCACAAATTGTATCCCTGTCTGTATTTACTCCTAGGGTGTTGAGTGTCAGTGGAATTATTCAGCATATAGTTATGCTTATTTTCTTGCTAAAGAATCCTTTTAGTGGCAATTCACTGTTTCATGGAAAATAAAGTAATACAGGTAAATGTACCATCATAAATAGTTGGCACTTTTTTCATATGGTATATTTTTAACATCATTCATTTTTTTTGGTTGTCAGAAAATAATTAGATGCTTTTGAATTATGACAGTAGTCCAAAGCATTTGGATATGGCCCTTATTTCTCTTGCCAATGGTTAAAAATGCGATGTTCTCTAAAGGAATGGAATTGAAATAATTTGCACCTTTGTACATAAAGTCAAAGTTACATGATAGGGTTATTTAGATACTTATAGCTATAAAAAGGTATTATTACTGTGAGTCAGGGGGAAAACCTTGAACTGAGTCCCCAAATATGCTATTGAAGTAAATATATGTTATTAAGAAGAAATCTGAGAAGAATTTAACATAAAGCTTAATCCTTTACTGTCCTAGAAACCATTAATAATTTTATTAAAATTTTAAAAAGTGTATTACTAATTAGACATTTTGAATCATAATGAAGCCATCCTTGGTCCCATGTAATCCTAAAGTTCCAGCAGTAATGTCCTTCTGATTGTCTCTTAATTTCATCAAAATTTAAACACTTCAAGTTTCTAACACAGGCCCACATCCTAAAAACCGAGATTCTTGACTTTTTAAGGTGACAGTTATGCTTTAAATTATTTTTAACTGGAAGGGTTTTTGTGAATAATTTTTTAATATGCTTGAAATGCTCTTTGGGTGGGGTTTTGATTGCATTTACTTGAGATTATTGTAGATTTGATACAGGAAGTTTCAGTATTAATGGAAAAGATCCAAGTTCCTATTCCTTTGCCCATTTTTTGGCATTATTGAACATTTTCTTTATTTCTCTGTGAATAATTTAGTGCAAATAGAAACATGTGGCATTCATGCAAACACCACAGGTATTTGTCCTAACTTTGGTGCTTTTAATTAGATTCGTTGTATTGTTTTGTAAGAAAAACGAAAATGGCAAAGGAATTAAACATCTAAAGTATATGTTACAACTCTACAATCCTGGAGCCAAGCAATCTATTCCATGTAAATGTTCAGTGTGAAAAGCTGTGTTGAGTGGTGAAAGTTTCAAACACATAACAGTTGCAATAAAAAATGGAATATAATAACAGTAATTGTTAATTGATCAGTTATTGTCCATTGCCCTGTATAATTAACTTAGATATGTGAAATATACTCAAGTTAACAAGAATCATGCTATTTCAATCAAATATTAACCCTTGTGAAATGCTGCAGGTTCTCATTGTATAACTTCTTTCTCAAAGCTAAAGGTGAAATGGATCAGAAACAGGGAGGTGGAAGCAGCCGTGAACCATCAACTTTTGGAAAATCAGATGCAGGAGGTAATACAAAGGTTAGTAAAGTTTAATATCTAAATATATAAAATGATATATTGGGAGCGGTTGGTGTTGAGATCACATTCTATGCTCTCCCCTTTGCACCATATGTTTTTGCATGCATCTGTGATCGTTATCTTTTCAATTTGTAAAAATGTTATTTAATTTATCCAAGTATTGATCCATTCACTTATTAAAGTATTGATCATCAAATTATCCATGGTAGTTTAAGGATATTTTTAACCGTTTGTGTGTAGTTTCAAGTTATATCTTGTGATTTATGATAAATTTTATATGGTATCAGTATGTTATTGCACTTCAAAAGGTGGGAGCTGTTAATTGTATTCTTGGATGAAACATTAATTTGATAAAGTTATTATCAATGAATATTTGAAATTTTATGTTACTAGAGTCAAATGTCTTATTTAATGGTCAAATATTGTATACAAGTATTTGATGACCCTAGGTCAGGCTTGTTTGATAAAATATCTTGATTATTTCCAAAACAGTGATTAATCACATCTACAAAAACAATTCTAATCATAGTAAGTAGCTTAGAAAATTAGATTAAGCTAGTAACATTAGATTAGTGGCTAGAAACATTAGATTAATTGCTTTAGGACATGCATTAACCTCATAATGATTTGGATTGATGAAATTGATGGAAAACTTTTAAAGGAACCAAGTATAGCAATTTACTTCACTCTTAGATGATCTTTTTAATTAATACTGATGGAATTTTGCCAATTTCCATCATTCTTAGCTGTATATAGCATAACATTTTTATTTTGGTGTATTCAATGTTTTCAGGCTTAACTTTGTGGAAGTCCATTATCACTGAAGTAAAAATAACAATATATCTTTCGCTCAAAAGTGCTGAATAAAATTGAGAGGAAAGATGCATTGTTATTTTTACTTGAGTATTTTTTATTTTACTTTCACTAATGTTGGAAGTATTATTTCTATGTTGGAATAATTATATTCAATGCATAAAGCTGCTTTATCAATCTCAATCATTTGAGTTTTTAACTGGTAAAACTTCATGCTTAATATGTTCTAAGGTAAAATTAAAAAGTTTATTTCTAAGACAATACATTACATTTTATATGCATATTTACCATCTCTTCTATCTTCTTATCTCCATGTAATATTATTCATCGCAAGGTATATTTTTTATGAATGGACCTTATTTTATGGATGAGTGTTGTTAAAAAAGTTAAAACTCAATATTATCATGTGTTGAAGTTTTTATAGTTATATTTGTTTGAATAATGAGCTCAGAAAATCATAAAACATCACTCCATTCAGCGACTAAGTTTAGAGCTGCTGTACATCTGGTACTCTGTGTATAATGTGGTGAAATTTAACATGCAGGGAGTGAATAAGCACAAATAACATTGATGAAAGGCTTTGCTTATAATCTGCTAACTCCTATCATTTGAATAGATACGTAAAATCAACCTGTTTCATGACCAGCTCAAAAGGTGTAGAACATGATTAATTTAATATTTTTCTGTTGAAGTTATCTTTTATAACATACTGCCAATGTTTTATGCCCCTGCCGATTAATTTAAAAGCCCCTATTATTATCTTTTTACAATTATGCAAAATGAATGTTTTCTTTGATGGTATTATTTTTATAAATTTTCAAAACAAAGGAAGTGTAAGTAAAGGCTTACCCCAAATTATCAGTTCTTAGTTGTTAGTTCTGCACGTAAACATGATGTATGAACTGGCAATGTCAATGAAAAATGTATGAATAAATAGTCTCATTTTTCAAGGAATTTATTTAACCCTGATATTAAGATGTAGTTTTATTTATATTCTAGCAAGTTGTTTTCTTCGCTTAATTTTTAGGCCATTTAGTCTCATATAAGCATCAAGTTTTTTCACCAGCTTAAGCTACAATATTTATAAATTACAATTATTTATTTAATTTTTCTTGAATTTTATTTACTATTATTATTATTTCTTGTTTTTGCAGTTGACAGAGCCTGCAAAGCACTCAACTGTAGTAGTACAAAGTACTGCCAAATCCATTGAATGTCAAGATGTTAGTCAAATTAAGAAAACAGACCCTTGTCATTCAAAGACCGCTGCACAGATTGATTCTTCTGACGGGAAAAAATTGTCTGCAACAACTGGCAGAACTAGTCAGCTGGAGACTTTGGCACGGGCTCCTGAGCCTGCAAAATCTCTCATGTTGCCTGACAAAGTTTCCTCAACGCTTGTGTTGCCATCAACAAAGATTACTGTACCATCCTCTTCAGTGCCTGCCGATTTGCCTGGACCCAGCAGTGAGGTTCCATCTAAACCTGCCACTACTTGTCCTTCTCTAGCCAAGGATGCCACCAAAACCTCGATTTCAAATGTGTCATCATCCACTTCTGGGAATGTACCTGCATTGTCAGGGAGGACAGTTGAATGCAGGTCATCAGATGCTCAGTCAAGCTCCAAGAATCCTTCTTGCCAAAGCTTATCGACTGAATCTGGTGTTACACCTGCTGTTGCATCTAAACCTGCTGGTGATAAATTACCTGCTAAAGTTTTGCCTAGTAGTTCACATTTGAAACCTGCTGGGACTTCGACAACTGTATCAGGAGCTAATAACAGTGGCTTATGTGAGAAGAGCACTGGGAAGACTGAGGCTGTTTCGAAGACGTCATCTGTGGTTCAGACAGCCCCTAAAATTCATGTCAGTCAACCTGCAACTACATTGCCATCATCCTCATCCAAACCCATCCTTTCCAGATCACCTACAGTATCCTCTCCAGTGGTTTCGTCTTCTACCTCAAGCAAGCCTGGAGTTGCATCCACCATTGTTACCAAGTCTCCTGCTCCTTCTGTCCTCCCAACAGTCACCCATTCCAGTAGAAATGTACCTTCTTCTACTTCCTGTTCCACCACTTCTTCCTCATCCATGCCCTCTAAAACTCCTCAATCACATGGACCTCCCTTCAAACCTATACCTAAAATTCCACCTGTGATGCCATCAGTAAAACCCAAGATTAATCCACCAAAGTTTTCCTCTCTTGTTTCCAGTTCCTCCATGCAAAAACCTTCTACTACCCAGGCATCGACTTCAGCTGCATCAGCTTCCAATGTGCCTAAGTCGCCTGTCCCATTAGCACCTAAACCCAGTACACAGACCACCAGTAGGCCTTCTCTTTCTCCCAACATCCGCCCCTTGATGTCAATTAAGGTAACATGTCCCTCTTCTTTCTCATCATCCCGGACCTCGCTTCAGTATTCTTCCCATTCTCCCTTTTCGAGTGGAAGCAGGGCCGGACACATGGTCTCTTCTCCTGTGGTAACAAGTTCCCAAACAAGTGTGACCACAACATCGCCCAGAGCTGTGCTCTCTTCGTCACCTCACCGGGCTCCCATTGGATCTCCAAGGACACCTTCCCAGCCAGTCCATTCAACACCTGGAGCCCATAGGTCAAACTCTTCTTCCCAATCTATGTCTTCATCAGCAGGTAATTCACTGCCATCTCGATCTCCTGTTCTCCCGGCGAGGCAGTCCTCTTCCCAGCAATCTCCCCAAGAGCCATCAAGGCCTTCGTCAACCAGTCGGGCTAACGAACCCCAGGCCACATCTTCCCAGAGGAGAGAGGATGAGAGAAATTCTGCACAGCCTGCGACAGACTTCAGTGTGCCAGATGTTCGGCGTGATTGTCCGGCCGGTCCAAATTCATCTACTCCTTCTGCATCCCTGGTTCCAGATGTACTGCGTACCGGTTCGGAGGAAGAAGACAGGCATTTGGAGAGAATGCTCCGACCTACTCCTTTCGGGCCGGGCATTCCTCCACCACACATACCAGATTTGTGCCGCAGGGGAGGGGAAACTTCAGTTGCCCGAACACGGCCCATTTTGCCCTCCTCTGCAGAGGCCGATTTAGACCTTCTCAAGCCTGCTGCTGCAGGTGGAAATCCTCAGCCAAGGACTAATGATGTGGCAAATGTGGAGCATCATCAGCCACAGGCAGCTGATGCTGAACCCGTGGCTTCTGCCCCAATGGGAAGAAATGAGGAGCCCAGGAGCAGTGAGAGCCAAACTTCTCATGGGGAAGGCAGTCACAGTGCAAGAGAGGAGGTGAGGGCTGCCTCTTCATGCGTAGAAAATATAGCCGAAGCAGTAGTTAAGGATGATGGTGCTGTCAAGGAAAACAGTTTAGGTGATCCAAGTAACTTGAAAATGAGTGCTCATAAGGCTGGATCTTCACCAAAAGATAGCATTGATGGTGAAAATGAATCCGGTGGGGTGCAGGCTTCAGGGAGTGAAGCAAGCTCAACTCAGAAGAAGGAAGAGACTCCCATTGAAAGTGAGAAACCAAAAGGGGATGGTGAACGACTTGAACAAGGTATTTGCAGTGGAGAGAAGACCATTACTGACCCAAAGGAGGGTGGTTCTGACAAGGGTGTCAAAAGTGTTAAGTCTGATTCCACTGCAAGCTCCACCTCAGAGAGTGTCAGTTGTGATGCAGAGATTCTTAAAGAAAGGACACAGGATGAATCAAGTCCCATCTCCAAGAGTTCGTTGCCTTTGGAGAAGGCTGCTGCAAAGCAGTCCTCTGATGGCAGTGGGGTGTCAGACAAGTGCTTGATTGCAACTCCATCAAATAAGCCACCAGAACAACCTTCCAGTTCTTCAAAAGGTCAGTTGAGTTTTTCTAATTCCATCTCTTTAAACTTACTATGTTTGTTGTTGTTTAAACTACTAGGTCCTTTTGTTAGTTCATCTAAGATTGTGGGAGCCAATATTTTAAGGGTTCCGGAATAATTTCTTGAAAAGTTTTTTTTTAAAGCAGCTGTGATTACTGGGTAATATTTTAATCTCCTCTTTTTGGTATAGAGACTCGATAAAAATTGTCTGAGGTATATGCATATTACCATGGTATCATTACTCATAGTTTTACAGTTGATGTAATTATAAAAGATAAAATTGGAGGTCTTAGATTACCCCTGTAAGTTTTCCTGCCTCCTCCAGTTAGTGTAACTTAATTGAAGGTTAACTGATATTGCTTTATGGGAAAACTTAACAAATGTTAATCAGTTCTTTCTTTTTAAGGAAGAACTGAGAATTACTAAGTACTAGCAAAAAGAAATAGTATAACCTTCAGAGGTTAAAAATTATTTAGACTAATTTGGTGACATGCAGGAGGCAAAATTGTGACTTTTTGTGAAGAATGTATTTTATGTAGAGAAATCAATTCTTTTTCTTTGGGATAGCCATAGTTGAAAAAACTATGAGTAATGGACCATTAATTTTTGTGACACTTGGTTTTTATGATGACATTTCCCCCCACTAAAATAGTGTTTCGTTGTGTGAATTAGCCCATTTTAGAGTTTACAGGAATCTCCTTAAGCATTTTAAAATGAATCTGATATTTCCATTTCTTATTTCATGAAAAATTGTTAATTATTAATGTGGCCGATGAGAATGTTTAACGAGTTAAGTTAGACTCTAGATAGTGGAGATTTGATTGAATTTTAAGGCTATAGTTTCTGCCACTAAATTGCATCAGGTTAACTTTTGTTTCCACGAAAACTTGAGGAACTTCTGAAAAAATTATTCTAGTGAAATGTGAAGGATCCCTTAGAATTGATCTTTCATTTCTTATAAGAGAAAATTACTTATCCAAGAGAAGAAATCCAATAGAACTACAGCATTTAGTGTTCCTTTACAAAGTTAGTGTATTGGCAAATTTCTGCTTTGGGTGTGCATTGAATTTGCATCAATGTAAAGTTGACCTTTTCAGCAAATGACTTTTATTGATCTTTTCACATTTTCTAAGCTATAGTTTTGTACTTTTTAAATTTTGTATCGAATAATGTATTTTTTTCAAAGGATCTTGTGGGTTGATTACTATTTTAATCTGATTTATAGGCTTCTTGTGCAACGTGGAATAATCTATCACTGAATTTCAAAATGTACTGTATCCATAATCGAGTTGGTCACTTGCTCTCTTTGGACAATGATTATTTGGATGTACATTCTAATATACCACGGGTGTACATGTATTGACTCTTTTTGTTATGTCAGTTAGATGAAATTTAGCCTAATCTTGCATTAATATCCATTGACTGTCATGAGTTTTATGTACTTGATTCATTAGATAGAATGAGTGCTTACTTCAACCATTTTCTATATCCTCCACAAATACTTAAGCGAACTTAGTATTATTTTGGTGCATTCTGTCCACATGATTCACTGTCAAGAATCATTAGTAATTATGACATGGTATCTCTGGAGTAGGGGCGACAGTAGTATAAATTCAAATGGCTCATTTCAATTGGGATTCCGTAGATATTTCAAATTTTAGACGTACAGGAAGTTAAGGTTAGGCTCAGGGCAATACAATATTTTCACCTAATCAACTCATGTGATCCCGTGTAGCTTTGTTGCCTCATTATACTGATTTCCATTTACCCAATTTCCACTTGAAATCGTCTTGTTGAAACTAAATCCCGTTGGGCTTTCGAAATGCCTTTTTTTGATACAAGTGATTTTATTTCATTTTGTCCACATTCCTTTCTCTTATTTGATCGAAGAGTTTGTTTGCCCGTATTTCTCTACGCTGGTCTCCCGGAGAAGACATTTTTGATGGGTAAATCGTCGCGAGCGGGGAGATTATTTTTTATCAAGGGTGCGCGCACCCTGCTACATCTCTAGGGTCCGCAGTAACTTTCAGAGGCGGTTTCGTTCCCCCAACCCCGCCTTGCCCGTCATTCATAGAGGCGTGTGAAAACGCCGAGCCAGCCCCATTCCGCGGTCAATGACATCATCACCACCTGACGTATTTCGTAAAAGGAAGCGGAGTAGAGGCATATCGAAGTGCATGCGCCCACGTAGTTGGAGAGCTCCCCTGCAGCCACCTTCACAGAGCGTCTGTTCGGTGCGTATGCACAATCCGATTCGTCGTTATCTTCCGTGTTCCTCCCTCTTCCCACGCATGTGGGCCTTCCTCCTTTTCCGCGAAGGAACGGCCGGGCGGCGTGGACAGTAATCCACGTCGCGTGCGTGTTTTTCGAGCCATCGCTCCACGAATTCCCGACTTCCGGCCTCAAAATGTGCGTTCCCCCACCTTTTCCCTACACCGCCCTCCCTTCAAAAAGCTTCTCCCTCTCTCTCTCTCTTCCCCTCCCACCCCCGTCCTCACTTTCGACTGCTCCTCGTCGCCCACCTCTTCCGAGCAAGAGGATAGCCATGGGGCGGGTTGCCACGGGAGAGAGAGAGAGCATACCTATAAGCGGATGGCGTCCTCCCTATATTTCGATTTCTCCACGAGGAGCACATGTGGGTGGGGGTGCCTCTCGGAATTAACCCCCTTGCGGACGCGAGATGGCGCGGTGTAGGACTGGAGAGAGGAGAGCATGAGGGTGCATTCACGTGCACCCCCGTTGGTCTCCCTCCAAGGGATCCGGGGAAATAAAAAGAAGAATTAATAAATGCGCCTCCACCCACGAACCACCCCCATATTCCTCCATACATCCTGTTGCACGATCGTCACATTCCCTCCCTCCCTCACTCGTCCTCTCCTCTCTGGCAGCTGAGTCATTCCCGCAGTCTCTCTCTCTTCCCCATTTCCCGTTCCCCCTTCTCGCGCACTTCTCTGCCCTCTCTCCGTTCCCACTCGCTCGCCTAGCTCCCCCCCTCCCCTCTGCCCTCTCTCTCCTCCTTCCTCGTCGGATCGGTTCTTGCTGCTTTCTCTCCGCCCTTAGAGCTCGCTCCCCGCTCCATCCTCCTTTTGAGGCCTACTCTTTTCTCGAGTTCCGACCTAAACTTCCTTCCATCACCGTCCCGCGGAGGGAAGAGGAACCCTACCCTTCTCCGATTTCCACCTTCCTCGCCTTCGGTGCGGGGGACAAACCTCTCCCGAAGTCCGATGCTTTTTACTTTGCAGGGTAATAATTGTGATCTCGGATTACTTCGCTTTTCTCTGCTTCGTCCGAGAGCGGAGGGATTCTTTTTTCTCCTACTCCTCCCCCTCTCTCCCATGGTTCCTTCGCTTCCTCCTCCCCACACGGCGCTCTGCCACGGTCGTCGTTTCACGGAGAGCTCATTCAAGATGGCGGCGTCCCGAGCTGGCAACTTGGGAGAGCTCACGCGGTTAGTTCATTGCCGAAGTTTTATCTGTCCTTTGGACGTAGGCTTTTATCATCGTTTTGTTTCTTTCCGATTACTTTCCTTCGTAATGCTGCAACCTATAACTCGTGACGCAAGTCCCGTCGGACTTGTGTGATTAATTCTGAAAATTTGTGAACGTTTTGCGCCGTGATATTTAATTAATGGGAATTTTCGGTTCCTGTTTTTTCTCACAGCCCTCTTAGTGAGGTGCTAACTTAGGTTAGTGAGAGGTGCTGTTGGCCAGATATAATCTTGTCATCCCCAATTTTGATAAATCATCATCAACCTTACTTACCTTTCGATGTATTTACGCCTGAGAGTTAATTTTCCAAACTTTTGATTTTTTTAATGACCTGCAACCTGTTTTTAATTACCTGCATTTCGGTCACTTGATTATTCCGAAATATCTTCTGCTCTTTCCTTAACGATACTAAAATTGACCTATTTAGATTGGCCATTTTAGCGCGTTTTGTGAACGCTGATAGGTTACGTCTCTTTATCAGTGATATTGAAAATGTATTATTACCCCCCATCGCACTGCAGTTGGAGAGATCATGCCAATAAAATAAGAGAAATTAAGTCAGGAACAGAAAGATTTAATATGTAATTTTTTCCAAGAACGATAAGGGATCAGAATATCATTGTCCGACCGTGGTAGGGTCATATTCGGGTCAAAATTAGTCTGGTATTTACCCCCTTCCACACACGCTAGCGGTGACTTGCAGGGCACTAAAATAAATAAATAAATAAAAACGGGCCAATTAGGAAGAATATTCCTTTTGCTTAATGTTCGACTAAATGTCCTCTACTAACCCTTAATCATAAGTATACAAGTTTTCGTGTTTTCTTAGAATGATAAATACGACTCCGAATTATTTTTTCAGGATTCTCAGCCAAAAGGATTCATTAAGTTTATGGCCGTGCCATTCAAACGATAATATTCCTCTCGTTTTTTCCCCTTTCGCAGGAGAAAATAACTATTAATGAATGTGAATGATATATAAAGCTCGAAGAGAGAATCAAAGACTTTGCGTTTCCACAGGAAATATATTATCCTTTTAGACTAATTTCGCTACATTGTTGCATCATCAGTCCTGCTACAGTGTAGCGAAACTAGTGGACAGCAGTGAATTCTATCTTGTGGAAACGAAAAGTCTTTGATTCTTTCTTTGTATCTTTAAAAGTGGTTTTCCATGAAGTTTCGGGCTCAACCACCTCTCAAATAAACGAAATATGTTTGTCGGCGTCGGGGAGGGCCACATCCCAGTGTTTGATGTATTCGATCCTCGCTAGCTTTTGCGATTTCGTAAAAGTGCTGTCTCCTCGCAGACGTCCCCTGCCACACACTCCAGCGGTGGTTTGCAGGGTTTATTTATTTATTTTTCTTTATTCATGTAACCTGCAAGCTACCGCGAGTGCGTGGCATGTAAATGTACGTGGAATGTAAATAATGTAAATGAATAAATAAATGAATTTTATCTTTCGAATAATGGTTTGAAGTAATGAACGTAGCGAATAACTGTTGTGAGACATAGTTACATAGGGCCCTGCAAGCCACCTCTCGGGTGTGTGGTAGCAGGGTGATTACACACCAGACTACTTTTTACTTAAAATACTATCTCCCCCTAGTTCGGTCGGGCAACGTGAATTCCAGCAAGATAGGTGCATCAGAACCTCTGAAATAAAATGGGAGATAAACCGTTGACCATTCCGTGGGGTTGGTGGTAAAATATCATTACATAAACTACCGATTAAGGTAGAATTTTGATGGACACAACTACCGAATAAATATCTTGTCTCTCCTAAAGATTATCTAATTACCTCCATAACCTACATATCTTAAATAATATTATATACATATATATGTATGTGTATATAAAATATTGTTTGTTTATATTATATATTCCATCCAAAAACCTACCTTAACCGGTAGATTACCTAATAATAATATTATTTATTATGTATATATGTTTATAAAATATATTTATAAAATATATTGTTCCATAACTTAAATATTGTAGTAATGGTGGTAGGGCACAATGCCCAATGTCCACATTTGCTTTCTTATGGAATAACCATGAATCTTTTATTTCCATATTGCATACTTTTGTTAAAAAATTGATCAATTTCGGGAAGGAAATGTATTGGCTCGTAATTCATTTGGGCATAGAAGGGCAGAGCCGTAGTGACACTTCTCAATTATGAGTATCCGTGCAATTAATGTTTTCCACCATTTTGATGCCGAGGTGGTCATGCTCCAAGGCAGTAACGTGACCTCTCCCAGAGATTACGAATTTACGATACTTCCTCCGGGATGTGAGGCTCTGACGTCTGTTCACACCTCCGCTTGCAATCGTTGAGGTTGCCACACTAGCGATTAGCTGGACGACCCCGTAGAAGCATGCCTAGGGCATATTTCGCAGTCAGTTAAACTTTACGTAAGGATAAATATGTTTTCCATTGGATGGAGATGACAACTATGGAAAGATGGTTTGAGCGGGCATTGTGACCCGGTTCATGTTGTCAGTGCAACAATTTAGTTTGGTATTCCTCTAATACAGTCCATTTTCCCCTTACCAGACTATCTGTCCAATCATATCAATTGTTGGACTGTTCATCTCCCGCGGCTGAAATTGGAGGCAATATCCTCGTATTCACGTGTTACCAATTGAATCCTTGTCGTTCATTCAGTTTTAGACGAAGAGAGAGAGAGAAGAAATTATACCCCACGTGCCAGTGAGCATTTTTCATATTGAAATGACCTCAATTCGATTTCAGTTTCAGGAGTCTACGAAACGTAAGTGCCCAAAGCGGTCAGGGATACGTAAACTACTGTAAAATTCGACATGGAGATACTTGTCCGTCCGGGATGGCTGGAATGTATACTCACTTCCGGGCCGTTCTCTCCCATCGCGTCCCCTGCTTGGAAGTGACGGAGACCTCCGGGGATCACTTAGTAGTTTCAAATTCGCAGGCGACCTTTGATCCCCGTGGGACTTTCCGTCGTGACCTTGTTGGCTCGACGACGACGCAACCGGCTAACGAAGAGGTTTATCGCTTATTTTTGTGGAATGTATGCTTATTTATATGCAGGACGCCTTGAATCCCTTATCTCCCCTCGACCGCCCAAAGATGAAGGCCCCACAGATACCGTCCCTCTTTATCTCCAAGAGTCGCTTACTTCTCTCGGTCTTTGAATGGCAATTGTTATCGGACAAATGGCGCATTGCTCAGCATAACACCTCCATGGCAATGTCGTCTGCGTTCTTCAATTAAAGTGTTATGAGTTCATCTGTGTAGGTTTATTGTCTATTACATTAGACAGCTATTTTACCTGTAGTACCTTGCTATTCACCGCTAGTATGTGTGGCAGGAGGGGAATACACACCAGACTAGTTTTGACTCGAATATTTTTACCCCTACCGTGGTCGGACAATTTTCTTCTGATCCCTTATCGGTCGTGGTATTTAATGGCATCTCAGTTATTTTAACTCTCTCCAAGCCACCGCTAGGATGTGTGGCAGGGGGTGAATACACATCGGACTAATTTCGACCCGAATATGACCCTACTGCGGTCGGACAATGTTGTTAATATGATCCCTTTAGGTTCTTGGAAAAAAAGACATCTTAAATCTATCTGCTCTACACTTAATCTCTTATTTTATTGACATGATCTCTCCTACTTTAGTACGATGGGGGTAATAATACATTTTCAACATCACTGCTAAAGAGACTCTCTTCCAACTTATGCAAGAGCTTCGATCTGTAATTTACCCTTCGCTCCGTGAGTGATTCCCAGCTTAACTCCTCTCATATTTTGGATACGCTACTGAGTGTACCATAACAAAGTTTTACCAATCTAGCCCCTATACGATGCACGCGATCCAATACGGCAATTAATCCAACTTCGTGAGGATCCCATATACGTACTTGCACCATATTCTAAATGGGACCTAACCAACGACAGATAACATTTCTCTATGACTTTGACATCACATTTACCTAGTATACTTCTAATAAATCCCGATTTTTTGTTTGATTGTCCACATATTCCCCGGATGTGTTTCACCCAGGCGAGGTCTTGAGTTAGGGTTACGCCTAGGTATTTAATTAAAGTCTACCCATTCCATTTCGGTTTTCCCAATACAGTAGGCGTTCGGAAAGGAATTGCTCTTTCTTTTCAAAATTTATGACTACGCTCTTTTTTAACTTCAATTCTAATTGTCGCACCAGCGTTTTTTTGCGTTTAGGTCATCTTACAAAGCTGCTGTGTCCTCAGGATCACGGATATCAAGGTAAAAACGTATATTGCTAGTGACTATGGATTGAATGTCGTTAACGTAAAATAGAATTAAAAGAGGTGCGATAACACTTCCCTGGGGAACAGCTGAAGTAACTTCTGCTGCATTTGAGCTGACTCCATCTATCACTACTCTTTTACACGACAGTTCAAAAAGTCTTTAATCCAACTCAGGATATTTGTAACTATGCTATATGTTTCTAGCTTTGCGAGTAGTTTACAATGAGGTACTTTATCGAAGCCTTTCTTAAACTCTGGAAACATCGTGCCCACTGGAACATTGCTCTGTACCGAAATAAACAATATCATGAACCCAAAAACGAAAATTGTGTCTCGCAGGATCAACTTTTTCGAAAACGGTGCTGATTGTTCATTTATAATTCCTGACTGTCGAGGTGTCTCATGATCAAACTAGTTACTATATGTTCCGTAACCTGACACAAAATGGATGTGAGGGAAATAAGTCTACTATTAGTCAGTTCCTCCTTGCCTCTGTTTTTAAATGTTAGTATTGCGTTAACCGTTTTCCATTCTCTGGGAACCTTGTGATCTACTGGTGACTTTTTAAATATGATTTCTAGATATATTTCTCGCAATTTCCGAAGCTCGTTTCTTAAATATACGAGCGGGTATTTGATCGGGCCCGTAGGATTTATTAGGCTTAATATTTTTCTGTAAACGTTCTATTCCATTAAATGAGATTTCAATTTTGGGCATTAGTTAACAGGCAGGAATTCGTAAGCTAATGGAGACATTGCGTGAGACATTTGTGAATGAGTTTTGGAAGAAAAAATTAATAAGTTAGCTTTTTCCAAACTGCTGTTTACTCTTTCGCCGTATCATTTTAAAGCGAATTAACAGTTGACTTATTACCATGAACCTTTCTGACGCAAAACCAAAATGCTTACGGATTCTCTTTCCAATTTTCCTCTAATCTCTTCCTTTTGCATTCGCTTAATGGTTTCCGAAATTCCCTCTCGGCATTCGTCCTAGACATGCCCAGCTGAGCGCGTGATCTCAAGGAAGTGATTCCACGGAGCCACAGTATTTCGATGATTACTATCTTTCGTAAAATTAGCAAATTGACTGAGTATCACGCATTTTAGGCCAATGTAGTTTCCTTCTTCGAACAAGTAAAGTTTATTTTTAGGCTTCTTATTTATGACCCCATGTAGCGAAAACTTCACCAGCATTTTACTGCCCTGTGGTCAATAATTTCTTTTATAGTTTCTATATTTAAGACTTTTTCGGGTATGTTCGTTGCTAACAAATCAAGAGCATTATAGCCCATACTTTGTGAAGTGACAAGTTGATGCAAGGAGTTCGACGTAAAATAACAGTGACTCGCAGATATCTTTGTCTTCTCCCCCCTGTTTAAAACTGTGTGTGCTCCAATCAATAGATGGGACATTGAAATGCCCACCGATTATAGCGTCGCGATCGTTGTATTGGGATAAGAAATTGTTGCTTTGCATTTTATATTTGAGGTTGGAACACCTTAAATGTTTTTCAACATTGTTACTCCACTATTTTTTATCGACAAAGAACCTTCAACTTTAGAATGCAACTTTCTCCCCTCCTCTTATATTATTGTTTGTATTTCCCTTGTTTCATCCGCTTTTCTTTCGTCTTTTTCTCGGCGCCACTCGAGGCTTCGGATGACGCCTAAGTTAATTTATTCAGTAACACAATCCGGAGCATGAGTGTATGTAAAAAAAATTCCCATTACGGTCAGCGAAAACCAAGACTTAAACGAATAGGTTCTGGTCATGAATCGACGTTCTTCACTCCTGCTGTTTGCTCGTTTGCGTACCATTAATAGCCAAATGGACGACGTTAATCAAATAATCGCACCGATAGTGGCAGAGTATGGCCAAATGTCAATAAAAGGCGAATCGATTTAGTGTGTTTAACGCTCTTATTTTTAAATAGTGACACGAGACTCGAGGGTTAAATTACTCGGCTCACAATTGAAACTCGAACTGCGGTATTTCATGTGTAGTTGAAACTCGATTCCAATGATGTCACCTCAGTGCGCCCTCAGTTTTTCTTCTTTTGGTTTTCCCTCGGTCTATTCTTTCGAAGAAGGTGTTTCGAAAGGAAGGTTTTCAATACTTTTTGGAGCCCTTGAGATTTGTGAAAAACATTGGTAAACTCAAAAACCTGTCCTTTTTGGTTCGTTCCGTTCTATCTCCTTTATTGTGAAATCAGTCTCCTAAAGGGAAGTTTATACACCTTTATCTAAATCATATACGCTTTTATTAACCAATTGTTTGTCAACTTATTATTTAATTTTGGCTAATAATTATTATTTAAGAGAATGTTTTTCAAAGTGCATAGTTGGAAATGGGTTCTTACTTTTTTCCCAGGGCTTACTTTTAAAATTTAGAGAAATTAGATCCTTTACAGTCTCTGCTCCACAAATTATCGGACTGCTAAGTAAACTAATAAGAAAAATATGTGTTTGTAAGTATGGCTATTTCGTATCCATGGAGGTTATCAATCTGTTCTTTGACTAAAAAATTGAGCGATAAATTTTGAATATGATATCAAAATTCAAGCCGTTTTCCCTTGGGAGAGGTCTTCAGTTACAAATAATAGAATCATCCGTTGACGGCTTTTATTAAAACTGTGAGAAGGCGCATTTTATCTTGGAGAATAAGTGCCTTAGGTGTAAAAATCCATAGATATATATAATACATAGGCGAATGCATTACCCCCTTATCCATCCGAATGAACAATCACCGCTACTCATGTAATTCTGCTTCATTCTCTTCTCTTCCTATCCCTTTACACGCAAGTTCACACAACCTATCATTTGACGAATGCTTTTCCCTAACAGTTCTAGAATCCCTACCCGATTCAGCGACCAACATAGAGGTGAGAACTCGCGAATCCGCATACATCCTATACTATATTTCCGATCCTTTAAAATTCCCACCCTTAACCGCCATCTTTAATTTCTTTCCCAACAGTCCCTAAACCTTCCGCCCCCCCTCCCCTCCCCAGGCACTTCCCTCAAAACCTCTCAGTCTGACCTGAAGAAGGCCTCGGGAGTAGGCCGAAAGCTTAAATCATCTACAGTGTGAGTGTCCTTTTACGTGTTATCTGTTTTATTCTGTGTTCTATTGTGCCGTCCAAAAGTTATATATATATATATATATATATATATATATATATATATATATATATATATATATATACGTAGATATACCTTATGTATATCTAACGTGAATAATCTTTGGTTAGGTCGTTATGGTTTGCAATTAGTATTTTAATCTTTCTAGACACTGGAAACTGTATTACCTACTAATGGCTTGAATATCTTTCCTCTCAGAGCTGGTGAATATTATGAAGCATGGCAATAAAGACAAATGTGAACGAGTCGTTATTTTAATCTTAGTAAGTGCACTACGGTTATAGTCTTACATCTACGTGCTTGATTCAGATGTTGGGTTTGTTTAATTTTATTTTGTAGTGTCCATGTTTACATGTAAATCCATACATTTTAATTTTCTTTTTAGAGTTTATCTGCGGTGCCCCTTTAAGCTAAGTTGGAAGCCTCGTATTGAGGGATCATAACTAAATTTTACCTATATTCAATGATCCGTATTCTGCTCGCAGTGCTTCATTTGAGTGTCAGTTTCGGATTTTCGAGTGACTCATTCGTCCTGTAAAAGGAATTCAATTGACCACACGTGCTCTCATTCCCTTGCTCCTCCCCCACTCCCGCTTTGTCAAAGATTTATTTCGGGTTCCGCAAATTTCCGCGACCGTTTTCTATATTGCGAATGGTATTGTGCTCCTTGTTTGTTTACGTTAGTTCGGATTGTTTTGTTTTTTTTGCTCGTGTTGACTGGAAGCCACGTCACCGGTCGTCCAACCCCCTGTTCTCATTTCCTTTTGGGGAAAAAAGTGGAAAAGTTTGACGATCAAAACCGGAATGGCGACTCCCCCGTCTCCCCCCACCCCTCGATTCCTCCATCGTATCTTTGGGGAGTATCGCTGTACGTTTTACCCCGGCTCGCCTCCACATTGACACCCTTTAAAGGGCCCTTCAGAGGTGACGCTTTTAATGGGAAAATATTTTTGTGCTCTACTCCTATCCCCTCCTCGAGTTTTGTCTTCCGATCTCTCAGTGTTCCACGCGTCATTCGGAAAAAAATCGAAATTGTGACGATCGACACCGCCCGAAACAGGTTTGATTAACATTTAATTATTTTAATCAGGAAAACAAATCTGATTTTTTCGCACGTGATGGATTCAGTGAGGAAAACAGTACGAAATGCATCAACTGAGTTCTCGAGTTGTTTTCTCGATTACTTAAGGTTTCTCCTTCTTCTCCATGGACACACATTAGTGCTGAAAAGACACTCGGGTTTGTGTTTGTCTTATGTTTTCCTTCGTGGTAGTCCAGTGAGTAGATCTTTGGACTTCTGACCAGATGGCCCCGGTTTTGGTACCGGGTGACGCCTCTGGCCACCCTCAGCTTAACCTAAGCTGTGTGATTTTTCTGTTAACATTTCTTCCTGGGAGACCACATGCGGCACAAGGAAAGAAACTTGCCCCCATCCCCGCCTACTGTAAAAGTTCGAATTGTACACAAAATGTATTGGGTGAGCTCTTATTCATTCTTATCATGCCAGCCTTCGGGTTGGTTACTCTGGTTTTCTTTTCCTAAGCTTTCCTCTATAGGATTAGAATCCCCCTCAGGTCCTCACCTCCTCGTTCTTAACCCCGAGGAGATAATTTCTAGAATCGCGGCTGCGTTCCCCCGAATTCGCGCCCCCGTGCGTTGGGAAGGCGATCTAGCTGGCGGGCTCTCCGCGTGTGTACAGGACTACGCCCGCGCGTGTGGCGTGGGGGGAGATGGGAAAGGTTGCAGGGCTTAACGGTAGCACCCGGGATACCGGTTCTCTTCGCCACACTCCCTATTCTCTCCTCCTCCCTCCACCCGGCCTCCTCTTCTACTTATCAATCCCCCCTCTCAGCCATGCTTCCCTCCCCCTTTCTCTTTTTCCTCCTCCGACCAACTCTTCCCGTTCCGCCGATAGTCAAGCATTCTCCCTGCATATGTATTCTCATTGCCAATTCTCGTTTCGTCGCGTTTGCACCCTTTCCGTTGAGCGTCGCTCGCACAGATGCGATCAAGTGTTTGTGTTTTCACACTGCCGTGCTTTGGGCCTCGTGATAAATATGCACGCAGAATGAGGCGACGGTAGGGTTCGTAATGGTTGGGAAAATCACGCGCATGCAATTAAGTGCATCGGTGAAAGTAAGCGTGCGTACATTTTTGAGCTGTTTAAAGTCTAATATGCGAGGGTACCTTCGTAAACAGATATAAAATGGCTCGGCCGCCGCGAAGTATTTGCAATCGAAACGGACATCGTTGTGATTGTGTGGTTGAACTAGGTGATTAACAGTTGATGATCTATGTATTCAAAGCCCAAGATTCACGTTTTCAGTATCGTCATGCTATTCGGATGGTTTACTGCTAACAAGGTTGCATGTTATGGCATCCTTAACAATTTTATTTTCTTCATTATTTTAATGATAAATGAGGAGCAAGGGCTATAACCATGGTAGTTAATATTTGGGGGATGTCGTTGGTCAATGTTACTTTCATTTGCCATTTAAATCTCTCCTAAAATATATCCCTAAAAATATTATTATTAGGTAATCTACCGGTTAAGGTAGGTTTTTGGATGGACACAACTATCAAATAAACATTTTGTGACTCCCCACCTAGCAAACTAATCTATATCACCTAAAATTATATATATCTCCAAAAATGTATTCCCTTTGGCCAAAGTCAAGATATCCCTTTTAGCATTAACATGGTATTAACACAATAAAATGAAAACTCCTCTAGCCGTAACAAGTGCCAAATGGTCTGACAGATTCTTCTGTGTGAGCTATTAGGTCCTCCATGAAATACTGTAAATATGGCTGTATGCTAAAGTTTAAACCAAGGATATGTAATTTTAATTCTTAAGGGGTGAAATTTTCATCTGACAAAAAACAAACATTAGTGAAATCACGTTTTTCAACATAGGAAAAATTGGTTTGAAAAAAATATTTTTCCTCAATTGAAAAAATTGATTTCACTTACGTTTTTAATTTTTCCGATGAAAATTTCACTTCTCAAGAATTAAAATGACTTAACTTTGGTTTAAACTTTAGCATACAGCCAAATACAAGCCTCATGGTGGACCTAATTGCCCATATAGAAGGATTTCTCAAACCATTTGACACTTAATACGGCTATAGGAGCTTTTTTTATTTTTTATTAATTTACGAGGCCGTAGGTCTCAATTTCTTTTATTTTATTAACACGTTAGATAGGAGTTGATATACTTTAATGTCCAATTGTAATAAAAGGATATATGCTCCTTCTTAGTGTTCTCTTTAACAAATTACATATTGTTTTACGATATGTTCTTGTCTGCTTCTTTTTCCGTCGCAGTTGGAGTAAATTTTCTGTCATGCCTCGTGCAACTACCAGATGTAGGGCAAAGGTAATGGGAATGTTGGAAAAATGGACAAAATTTTGTACAGAAAGGGACACCCTAGGTATGCACTGTGCCTAATATATTTCCCTTCACGGAAAATTCCGGACTCCACATAAAACTCATCTCGGATTTGGGGTAACTTCTGCTATTCGTGCCGAGCGGGCATCTAACCGTGAGCTTCTCGTAATTGCAATTAATCTTCTCAGAACACTTTGTGGCAGTGACCACCACGCAGTTTGATGCACAAATATTTGCCACGGATTCACCAAAGTATTTAAAATTAAAATCCTGGAGGCGAATTAGGCCATCCTCCTCCTCAGAGCTCCTTCTTGAATTAGACCCCATACTTTCTTGCCATCATTGCCGAACAATTGACTGTGTACACTTCTGTTAAAATCCCGGCCTAAATGCTGTCAGAGGAGAAATTGAAGGTTTTTAGTGATGAAACTTGGAACCCAAAGAATTTTCGTGGTTTAGTATCTCACTCTCGCCTGTACTATTTGTCTGGAAAAGTTTCTTTTTTTAAGACCAACCCATTGAAACCCACGAGAAAAATGGGCTCTTTCCGTGAGAACTATACTTAGGCGCCTCCCCTCTTAGCCCTTGAGGCAAAATCTCTCAAAGGGTGTGTGGCGCAGAATTGTAGGATAGAGGGGAGGATAAGGAAAAAAAAATGGGTGGAGGGAGTCATGGTGTCCTCGATTGTTTGATATCCGCAGAAGGGTCAAGGGGATTTAGCGTCCCTGCCTCGTAACTGCCCAGCTTTTACATGCAACGTAGAATGTTGTGTCTTCGTCTAGTGTTTGAGATCATTGTGCTATGAAGGTATTAAGAGGGCTTCAGCTAAAAGTATTGATCCCATCTTAGCAATACTTAAGATTTCCATTGGGATGTTAGCATATTGTTTTCGTAAAAGTGCAAGAATATATAGTCGCGTTTTGGTTTGGCGACATGGGGGGAGGGGGGGGAGTGAAGAGATTGAAACATATTCTTATAATTTTTGGTAGAAGCGTTCCTATTGCTGTATGTGTTGGGAAATTCCATTCCTTTTAGCCTTAGCATTTGGTTTAAAGTGTGTCCCCTAGCGGAGGCTCCCTCATCGTAAACTTAGTTTTATCCAGGGACAGAGAGAAGGGTCGATGGGTGGAACTCCACAGTCCAAAAAAGTATTATTATATTGAAAATAACCACGTTTAATGAAGACTTCAGAAGTGGATTAAAACCCTAATTTTCTCCCACCTTCACTACTCGCATGTTTTTGATTCCTCAGAAGATCTTATTGTTTTCGACAAGTTCGTACACAATGCACACAATATGTTGGGAGAAAGTGGAATCAACAGTAAAAAGTTATTAATGACCCCTAGACTGAGCGGAATTTTATTGGCGAAACCATTAACAAATGGGGTACAATCGCACTTATTCCGATTCTATCAAGTGGGAGGCTAATTCTCAGTTTTCACAAGTTATCCGCAATATCATTTGCAAAATAACGTGGAATCTCATCAATCCGCCATCTTCAGGACCATGAACGAGTAGAATTTTGGACAAACCTACTTGTTCATGTTTCCGATGATGCCGAATTTAGGAGATTTTTTTAGGAGAACCCTGTTTTGAAATGGAAATGTGGAGTTTTGAACGATTTTAAAAAAATCCCTATTTAAAAAAATAGTTTCTCATTGCATACCTGCTCTGGGGGCAAAGTACGTGAATCTGCGACGAGAAGGCAGATACGCAGCGTAGAAATGCATATCCGTTAGTTACGCATAAAGAGTAGAAGTATGTCAATTATTTTCAAATTTAAAAAATGGTACGGGACAAAGTTAAGCAATATTTCAATAAAGGAAATGGATTTATGGACTACAGTTCATTTAATTTTCCATCTAAATGAACATATACAATAAGATTATTCCAATCTTAATTTTACGGGCTTATTTGATAGACAAATAACAACAATAAGTAACAAACAACAGAGTGAAACAAATACATTTAGCCGACAGTTTACAAAGCAACGTTGTTGAAGGAGGAATTTGAGGAAAAAGGTCAAGCAAGGGATTATTTGCTCCGAGGAAATTGAATGCAGCGAGGATTCGGTGGAGGAGGTAACGTTGGGGGGGGGGTGTGCGGGGGAAGAGAGAGAGATGGAATTTCGAAACGTGTGCAGGGTTGGTTTTACGGGTGAAACGAGAGGAAACGAGGATCGAAAAAGAATGATACAAGGTCATTATTTCGAAAAGAACCATTGAAAATATTACGTAATGACTTCAAGTCGGCTATCATTCGGCGATGATGTAGGTCACGATTGCCGAGAGTGGAATGTGCTTGTTCTCGGGATTAATTTCAGAGGGATGAATCACGGTGACGGACAACAACGAACTAGAAACTTAAGGGACTTTTGGAGGAGTTTCAATGTCGTGGGCCAGGGGGTTGACCAAAATGGGATAGGAGTATTCCAGGGTACAGAAGAAGAAGGCTATGCAAGAGAATAGCTGATGTGCAAATTTGAGTCGTAGTTATTGGGGAGAGTGTTTCCTAAACGGGTCCACGATCTTGTAGTGTGTATTTCTAGGGTAGAATAATCTCGTTCCTAATGCCTTCAGTGATTTCTGTGACTTAAGATGTGTGTACCTATAGTCGGTGGAAATCAGCAAAGGATGGATCCCTAATTGCTGTAACTGAATTCGCTTTTGATGCTTGGAATCACGTTTGTTAAAATAAATTTTTGGGAATTTTTTTTCCTGGTTTCGGGGAAATTTCATTCTTCTAGTCGTCCTTGGAAATGTACTTTTTGCTGGCCTCATCGTACCTTTATCAAACGCACGGTGTTTTTGCATTTTTTCCTCATGATATTTTTTGATACGTGTTATCATTGGGGGGAGGGGTTAACCTAGATACGAAGACGTGTCCTTCCTCATCCTGTTGCTTCTAAAAGGATGTTGTTTGTTTACTTTGTGATGTTTTCGTCATTTAGTTTTTCTAGTGTTTTTAATAAAGGTTTCCGGTACAGGCACACACAGTGGAATCTCCATCTCCTGTTGTTTTAATAGTAACAATATTTGTTGTCAGTTATCTCTTATTCTTTCATTATCATGGCACGTTTCAATTAAATTTACTCAGTATTCTTATCCCTTAGGTGAAATTCGTTGGTTCACGATAGCTCCAAAGTATTTTGATTCCCAATGTAAATAGCCACGTGTAAGTCTTAAACCTCCGTCCATCCAAGTCTTAAATCTCCGGAGGGTTTCTTATTGAATAGGAATACGAGGTTTGGTTGATAATTAATGGTGGTATGTGCGAACATTTCCATTATCCTCCTGATACGTTGATCAAAATCTCATTCCAGTCCCAAAAGAAATCGGTTATCACCGAATTACTCGAAGGAAATAAAATTCAAGGTTTATTCAAGTTATAATGTTACCTGCATCCATTTGTTGAGTTTAAAACCTCCCATCTCAGCCAGCCGTACCACAAAATAGACCATATTATTATTTGTCCTTTTAAGTGACTCATTTTGTCTGTTATCCGTTAAAGGTAACATTTGAAATTTAGATGCTCGTAAAGGAAAGTACGTATTGTGGGTACTTGATAGGGTGACCAGATTAAAATAATGTTGATTTAGGGGTATTCATTCTTGGGCTTTAGGTTAATCACACAATCAAATATAAAAAAAGAAACTGTTTTGATGATAATATTTAATGTTTTGTAGTTGTTTTCCATGGCAAGCTTGTGCAGGGAAGAGAGATTTTCAAATTCTGTCAAATTGAATCAAAATGATAGCTGGTCTTTAAACCTAATTTCAAAATATAATATTGTGACTGGTATGAACAGATACGGAAACTTTTACTAATATTATTGTCATGGTATATTTTGGATAATTACGGACTATGTGAATTCTTTGTATCTGATGAATTTTGTCACAATAGCAGTACTCATCCAGCAGTATTTTTCATCCGGACAAATTTATATAATGAATTTTTCATTTCTTCTGTAAACTGCGAAATATTCTATGGATTACATATTTGAATTTGTGTTCATCAAGTCATTCTCCTGCTTTTAGGTTTGATATGTTCCTCATCTTCGCTAAAAGATGAACATTAAAATAATTATTCGCACACCCATGACACCTGAGTGAGAAAAAGCAGAAGCATAATTCTTATTTTTTTATATTAGGTTCATCGTATGACTTTTTAAAATTTTATCCAAATGTCTGTGATATTTTAAAATTAATTTTTTTGAACGTTTGTAAAGGGACGTAGGTACTCTTCTTGTGCCAAATCGATATTAATATTGGTGCTTTGACTGAATCAATAACCTTAAATAAAGATGAAAATGTGCCACTTCTTGTAGTTTGATTATATTTCGATACTCATTATTTTAAAAAAAAGTTTTCCAATGTGCATTTTGAAGTTAACGTAAATCGTCTCCTCTTCTCTCAATGCACATACATATGCCTACGAATTTATTTCCATTGGTGCGTTTTCGTTATTTTCTCTCATATTTATAATTGACGTAGCTAGTGTAGCTACGTATAACATAATCATTACACTACATTAACTCTCATTTCAACCCACGAAAATGTGTTTATTTTCACTCGAGAGTTTCGAAACATCGTCAAAGTTTCCAAAAAAAGTGCATGTTAAACTTGTTGCCATGGCGTTGTTGAGATATTGTGTTCATCTGGCCGCCCTACTCCCAGTTAAAACAATATTCGGGATATATTCACTAAGCACAGAACACCGAGCAAATAGTGCAAAGTAAACCGAAAACCTTGAAAAAAGGTATTTTTAACGCACCAATTCAGAATTTTCAAGAAAGTAAAGTTTTACGAATTTAATTCAGTAAATGTGGTAAAAAAGGGTGATTCTAGCTACCATAGTTCGGACTCGTTTACCCTGCCATTAAGGTTCGCAACGGTGAAGTGAATATTGGGGAAAAAATTAGTCATTGAACTAACTGGGGAGTCGTCAAGGGTTCTCTCTCCATTGGCCACGCCCGACGCCCTTACTTCCGGTAACGTCGAGCCAAAGACCCGGAGGTCCAGTATTAGGGGGTCTCTTCGTTGTGGAGTTTCGATTCCTCTCACGAACACTGTTCCTCACCGATCCGCGAGAGCGGTTTAGCGGGCGCGTGGCGGAAGGTTGAGCGTCTTTCAGCAGATGGCGTAGGGCGATAGAGCCCAGCTTTTTTTCCGGACCATTTCTCCGCCGTCCTCTTAAACCAGTCGAGCGTTCGGCGATGCGATGCTGCTCTCTGTTCGATGTGGGAATCTCGAGCGAACGCCGCGCCGTGGAGAACCGTTCGAATTTTAATTAACATGCGCGTTCCCTTCTTCTCTCTTCATCTCTCCCTCCCAGCAAATACGTTGTCACTCCCCGCCGCCTCCTTCCTCCCCCCTCCCCATCTCCTCCTTCCTCTCCGCGCGTCAGTGGCCGTGATGCATCTCTATTACCGAGTGATAGTCGAAGTCGCCCCCGTGCGAGATAAGAGGGCGTCGCGACGCAGTGCGTTCTCGGAAGTCGCAATTCGAGACGCCGTTCGCGACGCCTTTTTTTGAACTCAAATCTTCCGAATATGGCGTGCGCAGCCAGGTGGTGTTTTTGCGGTCGGAAAGGCGTAATTTTCCCGTCAACTGCTTTCGTAATTGCGCCGCGAACAATTAGGGAATCTCCTTTCATCTCTTTTTCTCCTTGTCGGCGTGGGATGTAAATATCTCCGTACGCGTGACTGCCGTTGTATTGGCCACTCCAGTATTCCTAATGCACTACTACTCTACGTGCTTAAATAGTTCGCTTTTATGGAGTTCTGGATCGCGGGAAATGCGTCGTCATCGTGACTTCGATTTGCCTTGAATTTGAATTGAATCGGAGGATCGTAGTGGTGAAAATATTTCACCAAGGTTGTCTGTAAAAAAGTTTAATATTCGTGCAGAAAATATTTAAATTCATTTTCGTCGAGGGGTCGACGTTATTCCCATTGTTTTTGTTGACATTCAAAAGATCGTGTTTCACTGCACTTCTCGTTTTGAAATGCTCTGATCAACCCACTAACTCTTCTCGTTTCACCGTCCACGTAAATTTTAACTCAAGGCGCGCAGACTCGTTCCTTTGCAAAGTGAGTTATGTTCTCGGAAAAATGTGTGATTTGGGGAATATGTTACGGCGTTCACGGTCCATTTGTCACAGTGAAAGTTAATACGAGCCAAGGGGAGTCGCTTTTATTAGCATGGCTAGTTTCGCAAGGACATCTTTAATTCCTATTAGGGAAATAGGATTGAAGGGACCATATGATATCGATCATTAGGTGTTTTTGTGATGCCAAACAATTTGTGTGGACACGCGTCTTGCAGCAATACTATATTACCATAATGAATAATGGCAATGGCAATAACTATTTTAAAATTGTTGTCCATTTTTGACCATTGGAATTGTCATAGTTGTATCTAATTACAAATTTAGGGTGAAATCCACAGTACTCGACCCAAATGTTTTGTTAGGCGAGGGTAGAATTCGTTTCGCACTAGGTAAGCGGCGGGCGATATTCACAAGTAAGCGTTTCCCAGGAAGAACTGCAAATTGAAAAATGATCAAATTTGTGCGAACTTGAGGATAACCAGATATACCTCACGGGTTTCAACTGTGGGTCTCCATGCAGTATCTCGGCGTTTTACCATTACCACGCCCCTAATGCTAGAGTAAATGTCTTATTTTAATTGTTTGTACTCGTTTAACATGTTTCTTGTATAAGGCCCTCTGTTATTCATCTTTCCTCGTGATGAAATCGAACTCTTAACATTAAATGCGTACTTCAGTGTTTGCCGTGTATGATTAACTTGCGAAGAAAATTGTCGTGAATAAGATATAAATCAACTTATAAATAAAAGAGTGCGGTTTTGTACCAAATACGTGTACGATTTTAATGCCAACCGTGTCAGCCACCCAGATCGAAGAAAAAAAGTTCCAAAATCATTTTGATCCTGATTTAACCAGACGGAGATAACGGGTTCGATCCCATTCCAGATCGGAGCTACGGAGTTTAGGTTTAAAAATGTTTTGCATTTCAATATATTTTATCACTGACCGAACCACTCTGCTTCCCAACTGCTATGCGGTGAAGAATTCGGTTTGCGAGGTACTTTTTACTCAGGTCGTACCAAATTTACAAGTCATTCCTATTACGCCGGTCAGACAGCGGTCGCTGCAGTCAATGCACATAAATTCGAATACCAATTGGCTCAACCTTTTAAGGTTCATTCATGCCAGCGTGAAGTCTCTTATGCTCTCTGTCCTTCCGCAGAGAGCATAAGCGGAAGAATTAGGTTCGTGAGTGCTAGTTGTTTCCTATCTCCTTTTAGCCGGGAGTTTTGTGGAGATAATGGCATGCCATTTTGCGAAAACTAGGTGGGAATTGACTCCCGCTTCATTCGAGAGAGGGCACGGAAGTCCTTTCCCAGCTCCCCGTCCGCACGAAGTGGGAAGGGGCGAGCCGAGGATTGCGGAGGGGAGATTTGAGTCGGCACCGAGGTGTTCTTGCCGCGAGGGCGCTTGGTTTGCACAAGACATTAGCGTGACCTAATGGCGAAGAGCCTTCGGTGATTGAGCTTGCCAGGAATTCCCCCCCACGCAAGAAGAGGAGGGATGTTTCATCTCGCGATTGTTGTTACATCCTCTGGCGAAAAAATGTCTCTCCTCGAGATTGGAGGAAGAGGTAAAAATCATGCATTACATCTCTGAGAATTTTTTCTTGCATTTCTATCTGTGCGTGAAAAACATTACATGGCAGTTAGTACACTTCACCTTAATATTGATTGAAATTCTTCCACAGTGTTTCTTCATTAGATTCTTTAAATCCAGCCCCGGCTCAACTTGTACGGATACTGGTACAGACAGTACTGAATTATATTTCTTAATAGTAGGATATGTATAAATAATATTTTGGAGGAGACTTTCTGAAAGAGAGGAGTACCTACTGTCATTTTTTTCGTTATGAGCTGTTTTTTTGTAATACCAACTCTATAGAACGCAACGTAACAACAGCAGAGCGAAATATAACCAAAATTAATTATTTCTCGGGATAAAATACATAATAATGGGTATTGCGTAATATTGTTTGAGACTATATACGTCTGTCAAGTAATGATTTTCATCGCCTGTTGTGAATAAAAGGCAGTTGGAAGTGTTGCAATGGATTTGGTACAATGATACATCCGCTACATTTTGAAGATGTTTACGCATTATCTCTAGACAATGTTTAAACTGCTTTTTAACAACATTTTATCCTTGCAGCTTTCATTGACCAACCACTAAGCTGGCCGATTGTTGGACAAATAGTCTGCTGAACGCCAAAAATTTTATTATGGCCCAAGATAATGAATATTTAAATTTAAATCAGTTTCTTCCTCGATGGAAATTGAAGGAATAATATTTCAGAAAGTGTCGGTTTTATAATGAAATTCAAAATACTATTGAAATTACACCTGAAGCGTCTCTTTGGGCGGGCCTTTCGAAACTCCTTTAACTTTCTCACTCAACATCCCCCGAGTGAACCTAAAACTTGCGGGCAGGAGATTAGTATCCACTCGAGGAAGTTGTTCCAACATTCCTACGCGTTGGGACGTTTAGGCATATGCTCGTAAGAGTTAAATTCTTTTATGCTTGTGCTAATTCCTTTCTACTTGCCATGCTAGTTTTATTCCGACGACTCCCTCATCGTCATCGTTGGATTTTTAATGAAAAACGTTTGTTACATAGGCACCAAGATGTAGTTCTTTTTCCATACCCCTGCGCTCACCTATGCCGCAAAAATCTATTGGGATGCTATATTTTATCAAAGTACTGTAAATCCGTTATGGAGATAATTTTTATATGAATGCGGTTGTGCTAGTATTTCCTTGCTTCAACAATGTGGTCGACATTCAATGGCTGATAGTTTTTTTTCCTACATATTGTGTTCGCATGTATTGGAGAAAAACCAATTCATGCCCTATATGGCATTATCTTCGTAAAATTACAGCGTGCTCACCATCTTAAAGAACTCCATATTCACTCCTATGTAAGCGTTTCGTGATAATTGAAATTATCTCCATGTGTTCTCTAAAAGTGTTTATTGGCACCGATCATGGTTTCAATTAGTGACAGTCATTTATAAGACCTTGAAAAAAACCGGAATCTGTAGTAACCGTGGTCGTTGTAGAAATCATGTGGAAAAATATACAAGAAGTACATTAATTTATAATTTAAGTGTGTTCCTTGAAGTAAAACTCGTCAGGTCGTAGGTTTATCGACCTTTGATATAATGATTACGTGACAGGTGTTCCAAGAAGAGAAGGATTCTGATCGAAGGTTTGAAGAACCGTCTAATTAGTTTGTTTAAGGCTTCCCTTATTCACTCATTTCTTTTATGTAGACAGGGTTGTATTGACGCAAGAGTATGGCTTCGCTATTTTGAAGCTGAGGAAACCATTTTTTGTAGTCCCACCACCTATTTGTCTTTCTGAATCCACGGAACACTACTAGTTAGTCACCAAGGATTTTTAACTGGCGGTCGTCTTCGGAATCGGGTTAATTTATGTAAATTCTCCGGAATTGCTGTCGAAAATGCATTCGCAGCCGTAAGTAAAAGGATAAGCGTTTTCGGAATGTTTTCATGGATCGTTAATTAATGGAAAGTTATCAAAGAATTACATTGTTACACTTTGCATGGGGAGTTATTGTAAGAATGTCCTTTTCCAATATCCCGTGTCGATAACAAAGAGGAAAATGTCATGAATGTGGATCCGAGGAAAGTTGATACGTTTTCAGCGGTTTATTATCCCTGAAATAGTTTCAATTTATAATTTCCATTATATAGAGGGTCATTTTCCAGCTGGCGATTTGTTTTCAAATAACTGACTTCGTTTTTCGAAATCATGGATGTGAAATAGTTCCACTAATTGATTCTCCTTACTGTGAAACGATGATTTCCTCGCGGCGATCCGTGATCAATGGAGAAAGATTTAATTACCATTATTCGAGGTCTTTGAATAATAAAATCACATGTTTCTTCATAAATGTATAATGCTGTGTGCTATGCTGTATGTTCATCTTGGATCTGTTTTATTTGCCCTCGCATCTCCTGATTTAATTGGCATGGTCACAAGTCGCGGAATTTTTATGCCAGGCGAATTGCTATGGTAGGTGCTAATATCAATCAGTGTCACCGAACGGGGTTTTGAGCTCTGTCCAAATGAGCCTTGATCTGACAGAAATCATCCGCATGGTAATTTCGTCTCTTGGTCTGTTGTATCTTAATATTTTTTTACCGACGTTGTGGATTCTGAAAATATCTCTCAATTCCGATTGGAGCTCTTGTTATGTTATCAGTAGTGCTCCAATTTCATTGGTTATTAATTTTAATGCATGCTATATATTATACAAACACACACTAAACGCACACCCATATTTAGATACACTAGTGGAAAAAAATATGATAAAAAGATGCGGAGGTAACTCAATTAAGACTTGTACGAGGAGTAAATCCACGTATATATGCATGCGAGAGTCGTGTCCGGGAATCGAACCCGGGCCCTCCGGTTGGTAGTCCAACGCTCTAACAAGCTGATTGCTATGGAAAATTTTGGTAATGGCGAATTGGACTTGGATTCAACTTGTATTCCGTTTTGCAAAAAAGATTATTCATTCATGACACAGGTTTTTTAACGAGTGACTTATAAAAGTGCCTTTTTATTAATATTTTGTATTTTGAACAATCATTTAGTTAAAAAAATTCATCCTTCAAGGATGGGAAAATATGCATCACGGTTTATCGTATTTCCAATCAATTTTCTACCAGTTCACTGCTGTATTACAGTGACTCTGTCTGGCCATGTTACTTTTCATCGGGACCTAATAAACGGTGTTGTTAAAGATAATATGTAACTCAACATTGGGCTTATCTTGTGACTAAACTCTCGCCATTGAATTTCTTGTCGAGGAACTTCGCATCACCTGAAGTTAACGTCACTAAATATTTAAACATTTTATTGATGTAAAGGTTGCAAGGGATGTAATTCAGTTTTTTTCTAGGAATGGTGAATCAAAGTTCTGGCATAGGTAGGAGCCTGAGAGATTCTTCTTTCGGGCATAACCATTACATATTGGACGCACAAATGTCAAGATTCGGCACCAGTAGGACCGGGAAGTCATGAGTGACATGCAGGGAACTGAAATACATTTCAATCTTGAAAGGATGGAAAAGTCTCCGAGTCCTTTCTGAAGTTCTGAATAGAAAATCAAAGACCGCACGTTTATGGTCCATATAATTTTATGTGGCGTAATATCGAAATTTCACCTTCTTAGAATATTCACATATCTGGCGTGTTTTTTTTAGTCCCTTTACGATTTCAGTCCTGCAAGACTGGGAAGTCTAGTGAGCTCCCCGCAATGTAGGGAAAAGTACCGCTGCCGGCCCTGTCGTCGGGTGCCTCCCGCAACGGCAGACGCAAATGCTCACATCCCGACCCCTCCTCCCCCCTCCTCACTCGCAGTCTCTTTACCCTGTCCCATCCTCCTCTCGCCCCTATTCATCCCTGCCTCGTGTTAACCCTCCTACCCTTCCATCGCAGTTCCCCTCTGAGCCTCCCACACCATTTCGCCCCTTTTTCCCCCGATCGATTTGGGTAGACCCCCGCTTCTCTCTTTCTCCCTCCCTCCCTATCTCTCTCTCTCTCTCCTTTGGAGTTTTCACGGCCAAATGCGAGTGAAAGACGGTAAAGGTGGGTGTATAGGGAAAGACCTTTCTTTGGCCCTCAGCCATGCTCTTCACTCCGGTGACTTGGGGACCTCAGAGATGAGATGTCAGTGCTTCATGGCTCTCGGCGCGGAAGGAAATCGGGGGGGGGGGGGGGGGGTCGAAATTATTAGCGAAGTTTTCCTTTTGTGGGTGACATTTTATGTATTCGTCGGGAACATATTATTTCCTGTCCCTTTGAAAGTGGAATATCGTGTTCCTCCTTTGGCGAAATGCATCAGATCTTCGTTTCCGTTGCTCGAGAGTGATGCGAACGTTGATCACCGGAATGATTTTATTATTTCTCCGAAACGATATCAGAATCCATTTTTATCAATCTAATTTGTGACCAGTTTCCTTCAGGAAAGTTTTCTCTTTGCATATTCGGTGCGTGTTTCCTGCAGGCTTTATTTTTTCCAGCTACGGACAAATCTGCCGTCAGTTTTTCAACCAATATCGATGGAGAAATTCCGCCGTTTCCCCGGAACCTCTTGGATGCGAGAAAACAGTAGTAAGGACCACCCCAGTATTGATTTAAGTTCTGCATTTTGGCCTCTCATTATACTGTTGAGTCTTGCAAACCGTTATTTAGTGGTGTAGGTCGTGATATCGGTCGCCGAGGAGTGAAAGGGTAGGCATTTTGAAAAAAAAACGAATTTGTTTGTGAAATTAAAGGGTTTCTCATCCTTACCTTTTGTCCTAATTATTTTATACACTTCCTGCTGTAGTTACCATATATACTTATGCCTATGCATTGAGGGGAAACACTTGGCAATAGTCAACGCATCGTATTTCGTGTCGTCAGTCGAGGTCAAAAAAAACCCACTTCACCCAGACCATTCAGCTTGGTCGTTTCTTGGATTTGAGGGGCTATAGGTAATAAATCCAATAATCCCTGCCGTCAAGGGTTTTGTGACGACCCCTCCTGCTTGTTGATTTGCAATTTCCCATCGAAGTGTTTTTTTTAAATTGTTTTATAAGGTTCAAAATCTCCATGAAAAGTTTAAAACCCAGCGTTTCGGGGAAGCTGTTCCATTTTGACTAGGGTTGAAACGATCCCTTTCCGTTTATCCCGCGCCACCTGTCTTAACCGCCCCCACCCCCTTTTCCCATTCTCCGTAAGAGGCACCTCCGTCCCCCTCCCCCGTTTTTGTTTTCTCGTCACCCCCGCGGGAGGTGGGTCCTTGAGCTATCCGAACGGAGGCGCCTCGATTCACCTTGGATCCGTCCGGGAGGAGGGAAAGGTACGTATCGGTCTCCGTTGATGATGATTCCCTCGATCGCCGGGGATATTAATTGAAGTAGAAATAGGAAGTCCCTAAGGTTGGCGCCGAGGGTGGAGGTTTGGTAGAAGGGAGGATCTAGAGGGAAGAGTGCGGGCATTAAGGAGACGGTGTAGGTTACTCCACCCTTCCCACCATCTCACAGTGCCTCATCGGCACGACTTCATCCACCCCTTCCACGCATCCCTCCCGACTCATCTCCCCATCCCCTTCCAGCTCCCTCCCTAACTGGCTCTCCAGCCCCACCGCTTGCTTCCCTCTACCGCTTCTCCTCCCTCCATCCCACCCTCTTCCCTTTCCGTGTACTGGTGCGCCGGTTGTGGCGGTTCGACTCCCTGGCCGCTAGATGTCTCCGGCACCGCGCTAGGGCACTTCGGTCGCCCACCGCTTGGGTGGCGTTCGGGTTAGTCTTCTCCCCGCCGCGTTCCAGTTCGCTTCTGTGTCTGTGGTGGTGGAGTCTGTGCGGGAGACGGGGAGGGCGGACAGCGGCTTTGGCGGAAGAGGGAGTGGGCGACGCGGGGAGTGAGAGAGGGGTTTATTTTTCGTTCGCGTAGTCTGATGTGAGGGGGGGGAAAGGAGCAGTGGGAGGGAGTGTGTGTGTGAGAGAGAAGGATATTGAGTTTGAGAGTTTTCGGGAGGTTTGAGAGGGGAAGGGATAAAGGAGAATTTCCTCCAGCCCTCCCCGGAAGGATTCCTTAACATTTTGTTTCCTCTTGCAATCCTCCCTCACGGCTACCCACCCCTTTTCGACTCGCTCCACCCACCCTCCTTCCACAGTGGGGGTGAGGGAGAACACCCCTCTCTCGGAGAGTGCGAAATAGTTTCCTCCACGCGCAAACATCCCCCCCTCCTCTGGACCCTCGATTTTTTCGTGTGCTCCCCTCCTTCGGTGTGTGATACGCGCGCGCGTGTGTGTGATACATACTTAGAGGAAGTAAGAGTGTTATTTTCCCGTTCGTTTGTGGATGTGTGTGCATTTGCGACGTGTGTGTTTGTTGTGAGTCGGTGATTTTTTTTATTTCGCTGCGCGAGGAGGGATGTTGTGATGTCGGCCGCGCATAGCGCCCCGTCCGCGCGTCCGTCGCCTCCTCCGGCGCTGCCTTGAGGAGGATCCGCGGGAGAGTGGATATATTATGTTTGGGGAGGAAGCTGATGGGGGAGGAGGAGGAGGTCACTGCGGATGACCTCCGAGGGGCGGTCGGCGTCTCCTCCAATAGGTAACGGTCTCCCACATGCATGCTTGCACGTTCGCTCCCCATTTGCCCCACATTTTGTGCTCGTGCATTATCACGTGCGCTCGCGAAGGAGATTAAAATTGCCACTTTGAAGCCATACACTTCACCTTCATTCATTGGAATGATCTTCGAGGGTATCACAATCGTTAATTGGGTGGGGGGGAGGTCGTCGTTCTTCGACATTTTTGTCGTTAATATGTCACTGATGGTTCGTAAGGGTGGGAAGTTTTTGTTAATCAGTCACAATTCATACTTAAACTGAGACCTGATTCTGGCGCGATCACTTCGTAGCGATGGTATTTTAATGAAGCACAATGAAAAGTTTAAATGTTTTCGCAATTTGAAACGAAGTAAGTTAATTAATAACTGGTTACGCGTCAAAATTTATAAATATAACTAACCTTTATTAATTTAATTTTCAGCCCTCATTTATCAAAGCAGTCACAGATTTGTTTATGGATAGAATAACGATCTGGGTAGCTGGTGACATGAAATGCCATCGGGACCATTTCTTATGGGTTCGATGGCAACAGACTCTTAACTTTTAAAACCTTATCGTTATAATGAGGAAAATACTTTTGGATTTAACGAAATTTTACATCACACGACCTGTTTCATCTAACAGTCAACTTCTTTCGGTCAATGAAATTGGTCTTGTGAAATAAAATTCTGTTAAATCTAAAATTTATTTTTCTCATCAAGTTTCATATGAAGTAGGATAATACATAACCCGTCAGCTTACATCTAACCTTATTTTTTAAGTATTTTATACCATGGCTAAAGTGAGATATGTATCATAGCTGTTGGAAAGTATGTGTAATAATATAGTTCGTTTTTTTTCTTTTTGAACTATAACCGTACCATACAGTATCATCTGATAAAGGATCCAATTAACTTATGAGAGACTTTTGCACAGTTTGCACTTGAATCTAGGATTGAACGTTCAAATAATGTAGTCGTTCCAAGGAAGTGGCTAGGGAGAAAGTTGGGGGAAGAGGTGGCGATCTCTTTGATTCTCGTCCATATTTTTTGGAAGTCATTCGATTTCTTCGATTCAGATTAATGCTAAAAACAGAAGATAGACCGATCTTGCTGAAAACTGGTATGTGGTCCTGCAAGAGATGCTGCTTACTGAAAATAACTTCGATACACACGTGTGTCGATCCAGTCGTGTCCATCTCTTCGACTTAGCGCGGATTTTTCTACCACCTAAGGATCCCTGTTTGTTTCTGGATTTGAATGTTCATTTTTATTGACGTAGTTCGATGGAGATTGTGAAAAACGTATTTGTGGGGGGGAATGATAGGTTTTGCCGGGAAGAAATTATTTCCAATCAAATGATCGTCGCTCAGTGAATGGTTGAAAGAACCGGGACGTAAGCGTTTGATCATAGGGCGTGTCTGATCCTCCCCATTTCCATACCCCTATCGCTTCTGGTTCCGGAGCAGGTGTCATCTCATCCCTTGGCCAATCCGAGTTTCACCTCTCCACATTTTTGTTGCCAACTACTCGAGGAGGCCTTGGCAAACAAACGCACCACTCATTGGAGGGGTTTTTTCTTTAACCCCAACCCTCGACCCTTAGCTGTTTTCTTTAACGTTTTACTGCAGCTCGCCTCTTCATGATATTTGTTTTGGACTCTTAATTACTCGATGGATTTTAATGTTTTGATAATTGTAAGCTTACGATATTGTTTTAGAGAATAAATCTTCCAGTTTCCTGTAAGCGTTGCTGGTTACGTAAGAGCATGTTCTTACGGGATCATTACGAAACATCGTTGACGCATTTAAAGTGTATCGCAAAAGGGTAGAGTGAGCGTTGATTTGACAACGAGAAGATTAAATGGAATGTTGACATTTAAGGTTTCGTAAGCTATTTTTCTTGTTGTTTACACATATTATTTCTATATATATATATATATATATATATATATATATATATATATATATATATATAATTGAAAATGTTTATTTGAGGAATTATAAGTTTGTTTCGTAGCGCCTTTTATGCTCTAACCGATAAAATTTTATACTTGCACTGAGTTACTGCTGTTCGCCAACCAATGATCCACTTATCTTTCTGATGAATCAAAGAGAGAGAGGGAATAAAGCTGGATATTTTTTTGTCTCTCGCAATTATTTGAGTGATGGTTTTCAGTGATTTGTTTTGGACAATTTCATGAAGAATTCATGTGTTTTGAACCTTTATTAATCCATAGATCATAATTATTTCCATCAAATACGAAGCCAGTGGAATTTTAGTAACATGGCCATTTCTATGCGACCTTCGCAAGATGTATTCATTGATTTATGAGTAATTACTAAGCATCATTCGGGAATATTAACGATGAAACAAGCCCACTATTACTGGTTATTGTTCTTTACATAATATTCCAAGCTTGTCTTTCATCATGTGGGAGTTTTGGCGTAAGCTTAGGTTATATATTCCCAGTGGGCATGACATTCGTATACACCTTGTAAGCGACGTGAGTAAATTAATAGTGAACGGAATTCAAATTTGTTTCCTTTCGAGAAACGTTGGCTGTGAGTGGACTTCGATTCATTAATTGGTATTTTACCGCCTGAATTACATTCCAAGGGAAGATAATAGTTTCTGCATTCACGACAGTGAGCTTCAGTTTGGAAGTATATTTTTTTTATCTTTGCAACTCTTACGTTGCCGGCGAATTTACACTTTCACTGTGTCCGAATGCACAGTGAATGAGTGTGTGTACGTGCATAGCTTGTGGTTAAAATGTTACCGGAGGAAGTGAGACGAGCCCACGCGGTTAGCGGGCGTTGGTCGAAGGGTGGAAGGGTCCCAAATGTTTCGGTGGAAGGGCTCTTCGTATTCATAATCCTCTCTCCCCGCCCATCCCCCGCTTTCCCCGCAGCGTAGCCACCCTCCCAGGACCTAGGCGAAGGATCCACTCCGCCGCCATTTTCCTTTTTCGATGCCCTCCTCCTCGCAGGAACGCACTTATCGCTCGGCTGCCCTCCGTCCCCCCATCCCCTTCTCCTCCTCTCCCTCCCCCATCACACCCTTCCCCGCCAACCCCTCGCCGCACGACCCTCTTTCCCACCCGACTCGTTCTATTGCGAAATGCATCCGCGTTTGCACCGTGGCCTTCGAATGTTTCTCCTCGGCTTGGAAGGGAAAGGGGGCGAACCGATGGTAGCGCGTGTGGGGTGAGTCGTGGGCAACCTCCCGGGGGTCGATGCGTGGCAGTGGAGTCGCTGCTTAAACCCCTCGTCGTTCCCTTTCCCGGAGGTCTTGCAGGTTGACGGGCAGTGGTGATTCCATTACGGTGTGTTGCTTTGCCCCTCCTGGGCGGGCGCGGTAACATTTTCCTCAGTTGCACCTGGCACCCTTATGCATCTTTGTTTTGCATGGTATTCTATGTGATAGAAGTGCCTTAAGAGGAGTGATGGGTTGTCCTCGGGCTTCCTTGTGGAAAGGGAGAGAAAACTTCTGGAGTCCACTTGAATTGAGTTGTAAAAATTTGGTACATACAAAAGAAAATGTGGGGCATATGCACTCCTGTTTGGTCTAGGTATTAGCCTTTGGCTTCCTCTAAGAGAATCTTAGGTTGATTGTCGACATTAAGGATGATGGCGGGAGCATAGTCGAGCTAATTCGAAGATCGTGGGTTCGCCAAACGGACTAGCGGCGGATTATAGGATACCAAATTGTTGAAGCTGGCTATCCGGCTTAGAAAACGTTTGGTCTAATGTTTAATTGACAATGTCAATGGAGAACTTACACATGTGGTCGGGTAAGCCCTGAACACTTTGTGGCTATTTCTATAAAAATTACGTTTGCTACATTTCTAGCCTTTCCCGAAAAGTGTAGTTACAGAAAATTGAAAATCCTATCTACACTACTGCTGACTTAAATAACTAACCTTTTGGTTCACAAAGTTGTTTTCATTCGTGGAGGGCTGGAATTAAGCAAAAGCGTTTGATTAAATAGCTAAGAATGGTGATATTTATTATTTATAAACCTTCTGTTTCGTCCGAAACTGGTCGGGTGACGATTTAGTTCTAAACCATGTCCATAAGAGGGATTTAATTCGAGTTAACTTTTAACATATTTCTCTAAAAAATCTCACATTATGAATCGTGATCCATCCTGCTGTAACTTTTTTAGCATCTGAATGATATCAATTGATGTATTTGTTCAGACTAAACCAATTTATTAATGCTTCCGTTTCGAGACCTGAACGAAGTCGTCATCTGGATGGCATAATTAAATAATCGCGCCCCATTTTCAGTTTCAACTCTTTATTAATAAGAAAGCGAAGTCTCTCCGATTCAAAGTATCTGTTGACTACCTCTTAGCAGTGACCAGCAAGTGATGATGGGTGAGATTATTTTAGCTTATTCCGCATAGAGAATTAATAAGAGGGACAACAATTGTTTATATATTTTGAAGTGTTCCGCCGTAAAAGTTCAAGGAATTTTGAGTTGTCTGCACATACTCGGGTGATGGTGCAATAGGAAGTGAACGGGGACCGACTCTTCCTGTCTTGAGTACATTAGTATGAAACTATTGGCTACATATATTTTTTAACTATGTTGTAATGGAAATAACAAGGTGGTATCCATGTGATATTTTGAATGTCACACTCTATGTGCCGTCTTTAGAAAAAGTTAAAAGGTGTGTTCGAATATACTTAGGGGAAGTATTTGCTTTGAAGAAACTGCTCTTTCTCCTACATAATTCCAAAGATTGAACAACGAGAGCCATTTACAGATTTTAGGATTCCATTGGCTTAAGCCTTTGGACTGTGCCTTAGATTAGCGTTTTCTTGTTCGGTCCATTCATTTGGGACTAGTCTTGACGCTTGTATCTGTGGTTCCTCAAAGGAGGGATGTAATTCAGAGTCGGGTAACTGTTAACTGCGGTTTAGGATCGCATCTACAACTTTACAGAGATGACCACGAGGTTAAAATATTTTATCCTTTCACCCCTATTTCGAGACGGGTAAAATTCATTGAACGTAAATTCAAAAATGAGCACGACGGTAAAATTAGGTGGACAGGAGTAGAAATTGTTCCCTGATCGCTGATGAGTACAGTCCGAAATTCGTGGTCGCAAGTGTCGACTTGTTGCCTGTTGCGGTCTTTTATCTCATTGCTGTCAAGTGTGGGTAATCCATTCCGGTCAGATTAGACAGTATTGAATGTGTTACGACGTCAACCATGCCAAATATCGTAGTGACAGGGCCTCGACCAAAAGTCCACCCGCGTTCCACAGGTTGCCTGCCCCTCTATTAAGAGAATTCCTTCCCCTTTGGCCGCATCCCGTAGTTACTCTCGCGTTTGGCGTATCCTGCGGGGTTAGGCAATCCCTCCCGACTCGCCAGCCAGCCTGCCCGTCAGTGCTACGTGCCACAGGCGTTGGTTTATTCGCCTTGCTGCCATTTCTGCGGGTGGTTTCTCTTGGTTGCCTCTCCTTATCTTATGTCGAGCGTTCAAAAGCAGTCATCCGCTCGCTGGCCGTTGCCCGGGGATTAGGAATCTCTCAAACGGACGATAAGGAGTTACTGTATTTCCTCGTCCCACGTGTCGTGGTGGCGGACACCCGTTTTTTTTGGCTATTGCTCTACTTGTTCGAATTTTATCGCGCACAGTATTTCAACGTGAAAAAAAAAGTTTTCCACGCTCGTACAATTTTGGAGCATTTTTGGGAAGTCAAAAAACCTTGTAAGAATATCACGTTGATAACTAAAAAGACTTGAGAATCTCAATGATAGCGCTCCGCGCGTGTACCTTTAGAATTTTCAGGTACATTGTTTTGCTGTTCCAACAGTGGATGAATTTCATTGTCAGGTTTAATCTGAAAATACCAGTTTCTCTACTGTTATTCGTTCTTTTGTTATTGTTAGATCTAGGTGATTTTTCCTGATTTGTGAGAGATATCACCTTTGGGAATCACATCCAAAGTTAGTGTATTTGCGAGATCCAGCGTTTACTGAAGTGATTCGGCTGCTCACTATTGATGGTCCATAGCATTACACGGTAGGGTTTAACTTTGTAGAATACGATCACTAAAGAATCAGGGGTTCATAATTTTTTGGAGCACATTTTGTAGTTTGGCATGTGTACTATATATTGCATGTATGCATACGTTTATATTGCAGTGAAGCGCACTTTGTACTTGAACTTTTATACTTTGTACTGTAGACATTCATCTTATTTCAGGTTTTTTTTCCGATTTAAAAATTCTTAATCGCAGTGACATACCGGTTTTGAAAAAGATCCCCTTTTTTATTTTTTAGTTGCCTCATTGTGTCCCGAGGCAGTTTTCGGTGGAACTGGATATCACTAATTCTTTTTAGAATGCTCTTTTAAATATTCTTACACGGTACAATTCGCCTGCTTCCTTTGATAATGAATAAGAAATAATTTCCTATATGTATATTTACTTGAATTTATAGATGTATATATGTATGTACGAGTATGTACACACTAATTTTTAGGTGTGTAAGGGTCTACCATCCATTTTCAGGACTAATTTGCTGACAGCAATGTGAGTTGAATAATATTCTCTGTTCATATCTCCAACTTTACCCCTCTTCTTAGAGCAATTTTGTGAGTATGAATATATATTTGATATTTCGGAGCTTTAAATTTTACAAGATTGTGCACTATTTCCAAAACAATCAACCCGTTATTTGATTTATCATCTTCATTGCTGTGTAGGCCACAAGGGGGGCTGTCTGGAATGGTATTTTAGGTCCCCAGGTAAGAATAATTGTTCTTGAATGGCATTTGTGAAAGTTAAGTGTTTATACTTCGTTTCCCACTGTTGCCGTCATGAATTGGTGGAGTGAAAAATGATTCCATATATGTATACACACACACATCGCTTAGCCAGTCAATTTCCAGCATCTACTAGCTTTGGTCGTGGTTACCTGTGAAAAATGGAGAATAAAATTATGCTTTCTGTGTCAAGTGTAAATTTCGAATGATTTGTATTTATATAAACGTTTCAGTAGTGTGTGTAAGCGTCGTGCTTCTAATGTTTTCATTCCCAGGCATTCATCGATAATGTTATGGCGCTTTCTGTTCATTCATAACCATTCTTTATTGGATCTCACTTCGTGCCCGCTCCCTTTCCCTTTGCAATCTGCGGTTTTTCGACGTAGTTGTGGTATCTGGAAAATCACATAGCTTGGATTTTAGGTGGCAGTTTCTTCACCTCAAAGACCTCACCTTAATTTGAACGTTGGTACATCTGATCATTAGTCATAAGCTCTCCTCACTAGACAGCCTTCGCTGTACGCTAATCAGTGAAAGTATTGGGGTTGTTTGGCTATTAGTTACCGGCACTTTGTATAGCATTTGGTGATTTAGATGCTTTTTTATCTTCTGAACATATTTCTCGTTAATTCTGCCGTTTGAAATTCAATTTTCTATCGGACGTCAATTCATCGAATTACTTTTCTCGTTCCGCCTTTTGTCATTGCAGTAATTGCTCCAAATGCCGTCCAATTGTAATTTGAGCAGTTTTGCGAGTTGAACGGGAAAACTTATGATTTTTTTTAGCCACGATTGTGGTCTAAAATATATCCCCTCGCCCTCTCCTCGGAATAAGATTGAGGTAAAGACTCTCGAGTCTCTCTTTCTGCCTTGCTTTGCCACTTGGAATGCGTTGGCCTCCATTCGCCAAGCTCGCGTACTCGGTTCCTCGGCTCTCCAACCATTTCCCAACAGTCTCTTTCTCTCTCTCCCTCCCTCCCTCACTCTGCCTTCCTCGACGGAGTTCCGTTATGCGAGCGCCGCTGAAATGCTCTGTTTACGAAATTTTATGGCTAGGTGCTTCGGATCCGGGAGTGGGAGAGGAGGACGGAAGCCCAGAAAAGAGCCCAATGCGACGGTCGTAAGGCCCGCGACTGAATCCTCCACCCGGACTGTAGAATTGTACGATAGGTATGCACTTCAGACGAAACGGACCGCCGAAACATGAGGGGCGAGTGTGAAATCCTATACTTTTGCTTTTCTGAGTCGCAGTCAGATTTAAGTTCTTCACGAATGACGAATTTACGCGAAAGAGAAATAGTCCATTGTGTTGGGTATGTCTGAAAGAAGTTTTCCCTATGTTTTTTTTACTCTCACCCTGCCCAAGAAAGTTGAAATTTAGTCCGTTAAACCGCAGATTGTGTGTTTCATCGGTTCTCCTCCGTGCTCTTAGCACCAATTTAGGGCTGCTTTGAGAATTTTTTTATTAATATAAGGTAATCTACCGGGAAAGGTAGGTTTTTCTATGGACATAACTACCAAATAAATGTTTTGTGACTCCTAACAAAACACACAATGCCTTGAGAATATGCTCCTAGAAAGCATCAAGGATAGGTTGCTCCATGCATCTACGTTTGCCACATCTTTCCATGATCTAAGCCGTCCTAGGGACCGTGATTACCTATCGAGGACCACAAACCTCGACTGTACTTTCCTTGAGAAAGAAAGCTGTCCCTTCTTCTAGCGATCCGCAATCCTGTTCCATTAGATTGTTAAGAAGGCCAGAAATAAATAGGAGGAATTATAACTACCCCAGAATCTTAATGTCGAGAATCGAAAACAAATTCCCGGTGCCCATAGGCGTCGTTGGTCTGAACTTGCTACCTTCCCCTCTTCCCGGCGGATGCGTTCCTTTGAAGGCCGCTGGTCGTCGGAAATGGTGAATGATTCGAGTCAAGAAGATGGCCGTTCGTTTTGTGGGGAGGGAATTCGGTGAAAAAATGGCGCCTACTTCTCTTCGCTCCCTCTCCTCCCACCCTCGATATGTGTGCCTGACTCCCTCCCTGGCCCCCCCTCTTCCAACCGATTTCCTCCCCTATCTGGCTGAAGATGACCTCATTCTCTCCACCGCGGAAGGGAAAAACGAACGGCATCGGTCTCTCACGAGCACGTTTTCATGCAAGCCCGCAGCATTTGCCCTGATAAAGCGGGTCCTCGTGGTCGTATCTTTCCTAGGGTGTTCCAAGTCGCCGTTTTTTTGAAGGTCCCGTAGGTCATGGTTTTGTCAAAAGGGCAATTTTCGCAGGAGGTCCATCAACAGTTTTCTTAGCACTTTGCGAGGGAGATTTGAGAATGCCGGGTAAAATGAGAACTGCGTAATTTTTCGTGATGGACCATTTTTTCGTTTTCAACTTATTCAAAATCTCCTTTTTGGCTCCAAGATGTCGTCGAAAGCTGCTCCATATTTTTAGATCCATTGCAAATTATGTGATTATTCCAACTCTGCAAAACAGGCATTTGTTTCCGCAATCACCTACTCTTTTGAATAAAAACGTCCTTCCTACCTGCCACAAAACAAAAATCATTCCATCTTAATGGAGGACAGGTAATTAGTACGAGATATCTGGAGACCAAGGGGAAGACGACGACTTAGGAATTGTAACCTATAAATTTTGCGACCGCAACTGCGGAGGAGTGAGTTGGTGCGCTCGTATTTCGGGAGCGAAATCGCTATCTGGAATAAAGTTGCTTCCATAATCTCGCCTAAGATGGAATTACCACGCTTCCTTCAAATCTGTGATTAGATTGTTCAATAGTAAGGTCAACCAACGCCCAAAGTCCGTGGCTTCAAATATTTATTATAGATATGTATGTTTATCACGGCTCTTCAGAGTTATATTACTTATTATTGTGGCTAGTACATGCATTCAATATGCCGTTGCTTCGTATTAATACACGAGTTACAAAATCTTCATCTTCGTTACAATATTACGATAGTGGAGCACTCCTCTTGATATTTTTAAACTCTTTTACAAACTTCTTTTACAAATCCAGTATTTCAATATTGGGATTGGTTCACTGCAGCCCATGTCTTTTCCGTTTTTTCATGTTTGAACTCGAGGCAAGACTGTATATAGTATTCTAGGGAGAATAATGTGGTTTCCCATTGCCTTCCACATCGCAGTACCCAGTCCGATACCGTGAACTTCACTCTCGCCCACAGCTGTGGCAGCTGATGTCGGGCCGACCGACTCGGTCTGCGCCACCAGTGCCTAATGTGGAAACTGCTGCCTTTCACCATGGGTTCGGGGTAGAGTCGGATTTTTCTCGTCGCCTCGTTCCGAAATAACATTTACAAAATATATGTACTTCTAATCAAAGGTTCATTTAAGTCATCACAGCCATTGTAGGAATTTTATATATTTATATTTCTGTCGGATTGCTCTATAATTTATTGTATTCGGTTTTGTTAACATACTTGTGGAATTCAAGTAATTTTCGTCATTAAAAACGTGAGATCATTGGGCTAATATTTGGGGCGTAATGCTATGGTTAAAGTTTCATAAGATTCATTTTCACTTCACAAACCTAGGGGATGTATTGGAGGAGTGTTACTAGTAAGTTATATTTTTCCCCACTGCTATAATCTTTCATTTAGAATAGAATAGTGAAAGTGCTGACGAGGCAGTTCTCCTCACTCGGTGCGGGGAAATTTAATGTAAGAACTTGGACTTTGATACAATAGGGGCGGAGGAATTGAGGCATCGGGCGTGTTTGCGTTGATTTTGCTTGCAATGTGTCGTGGTGGCATTCCGAAAGCCTGGGGGCAGGAGTTTTGGATCTATACGGCGTCCCTGCCTTGCAATCCATTGGGTGAGGGGAACGCAAGAAAAAGGTGTTTGGACGATATTTATTTTTCTTACGGGGGAACCAAGGGGGAATGACCTCAGCATACCTCTCGGGCATTTAATAGAAGAAAGTATTAATCTGTGCGGGTTGTAGGCGCTTCTTCCAGCCATCATCATTGGCATCATTCTCAGTGGCTACTTCCAATGGAGAAAAAGGTGCTTTCCTTCTTCAATGACTAATTCATTTGCTTTAATGCCTTTTTTATTTAGTTTCTTCATGAAATTTTGATTCTCGAACAGCGCCAAATAAGGGAGAATGGTATGTATTTGCATTTCCATTACACACAAGAAGACTATAATGCCTTAATATAGAGTAACAATTGTTATGCTTGAAACCATTGGCAAAGTTCTATTTTTTTTCTGGTCATAGTTTTTGGTATTAGCTGGTTGTACGTGTGAGTACTTGGGAAATTCTTTTTTTTGTCAAAGATTGTATTTTAAGCTGGTAGTACTTGTGAATACTTGGGAAAATAGTACGAGTCGCTGCATTTAAAGTGCGCACTTGATGACTCAAAACCTTGAAAGCTCCTGACCTTAGAAATGTATGATAGCGCTATTTGTAATGTAGGTCTAGAAATCAGCGTTGGATGACGTAAGAATGCATCGAAAATGTGAGCACTAAAAACAATCACTTAGAGACAACGTTCCTTTCCGATATTGACTTTAAAGCCGAATAAGAACACATGCGATATCGACACAAGAGTAAATGATTCTGTGGCTCCGGTCAAGTCACTTGTTTGAAGTAGCCGGTGGCTTCATCTTTTTGTTTGTGTCATTGTTCTTTTTCGTTTTTCGGATACCATAATCTTGTCAACATATAACTACTCTCGCCGTGGATTAGTCAATGTGGAACTCGTACAATAATTCACATAAATCTCTCGAACATCCTCATTCTATTCGAATACATGCCACGGCACGTTCATGTGTCCCTCGGAGAACTACCTCATGAGTTTGCTTCATGGCATTTTGTGTTCCTGGTATCATCATTCTCGCGGGGGAAGGGTTTTAATGGAAGGGCGAATGCCGGGAAACCGTGAATTCCCACGCACCCCACTCACGTGAGTTAGGGGACGATTGCATGCGAGTGGGATCTCTTCTACTCCTTTGCCGCCCTCACTCCTCCCCACACCCCCCCTCAACTCAATAGTCACCCCACCCTCTCGCACACACACACGCACACAACCTCCCTTCCTCCCCGGCGCAACCCCTCCACTCCCTGGATTTCGATTCCACCGCCCCACGGAAGCAATCGCGTACCCCGCTCACTGCATACTCAGCCGCGCGCAGGCAGGCAGCCCTCTCTCTCCCTCCCTTTGGCGGCGCGCGTGTACTTGGTGTGGCTCGCAATGGCGGAGGAAGAGAGCGGGAGTGGGCGCGGGGTGGGGGGAAGAAGGCTGGGGACGTGGCAGGGCCTCCGATCCCCCTTTCTCTTTTCCTTCCCCCCGTCCGCGGATCTCCAGCGCGTAGGGCCCAGGCGGGGGGAGGGATGGATTTTTCGAATCTTGAGCTGGGTTCGCGCGAGTCGTGGGTAAGATTAAATGTGTGCCCGGGCAATTGATTTCGCTGTTTACGAGGCCATTCCTCATTCTTCATACCTTGAAAATTCGGGCGCGGCGACTAACTTGGACCGTAGAATGAAACGGAAAATGAAAGAGTTGCGGACCAGTACGGATTTTTTCTCCCGTCCCGCGCCAATTTCATTTTTGGCGTCACGAAGGATACGCTTCCTTTGTTCCGCTTCTACCTAACCGTAGTGTTGTTCAAGTTTTAAGAGAGTTTAAAGTCCGAGGGCAATAAAAGGCATCTCCGTTTGACTGATCCAGTTGTTGCTCGCTGATTAAATCTTTTCCCTCATTCGATCGGATTTTATTGAGCCGAAACTGTTAAATTTGAGCCTTTTATCGCCTTTGTATCCAGCGGGGAGGGTGTATCTATCGCTCGTAAAACCCAGGACAATTGGTGGAGACGACGAATGTTGTTTCAAGTAGTTTGCCGGAGATAACCACTGCAGTTGTCCTACCGTCCTTCTACGGCTCCATTGATACGGATTCAAATGCATAAATTCATTTGAATGGAATATTTTCAGATGCTTCATTCAATAAAATGTCGTTTTTCTCTGAGAAGTGAAAAAAAACTATTGCTTTACCACGTCGAATGATATCATTGTTGGTTTTTTGATACTCTGGCGTCTGAGATTACATCGTTTGAGTAACCTCTGTTTTGCTAAAAAAATAATAGCTTATCGTACAATTATACTTTCTATTACCAAATGAGAATTCAATAATACAGGCCAGTGTTCGACTGGCTAGCCTAACTGGTTTCTAATGGCTACGTACGATTATGGGTGAATGATGTTTGCGTCTAGAATCATTCCCATGTCGTATTATCGTACGGGATAGCTTAGTTATAATACAACATAACAGTCGAACTAACCAATTTTTAGGTCATCATACTTGAAACCAGTGGTCATTTAAGTCATTTTTAGTTCATCATATTTGAAACTAGGATTTATCATAAAAGACTTCAGAAAATACCCCTCTCTGTGGTGACTCATCTTCGTTGAAGTTACTTATCTTTATTTTTCATGCTACTCTCCACTATTTGATTGATTTGGTTGATAGGATAATATTTTCCGGCAATATATAGTAAGTCGGTTTACATAATTTATGGATACGTGTATCCTACTTTTAACAACTCAATTCAAAATTTTATGTCCTTGGTGTAATGAATATTTAGTCGATCAAGCCTTAAACCAATAGGGCAGGCCTACATTGTAAAAAAATAACAGGTGTCGCAAATTGAATAAATACTTTGATCTGAAACGGTTAACTAACTCTGCCTGCTACTTTTTCAGTGATCTCTGAAGACATTACCGAAATTTGGGACCGAAAACTGTGCAGTAGAGGATGAGTGATAAAATTGAAATCTTATTTTGTAAATATCATTTGATAATTAGCATGTGTTCGTGTTTGGCAGTACGGCTTTCTCGAAAAGTTCCTCGTTATTAGGAAGGATAAATGACGTATAAGCCGCCCTTTTTCATCCGTCACTCTCTTGTTTCGAGCGCTGTGTTCCCAAAGAATTGGTGAAACTTGTGTGTATCGCATGGCACATCCCATCCAAGAGGAATGAACCCCTTCCATGTTTTTCATGACAGTCGTCTGTGGATTTGGTAGTTGTAAATGGAGTCTCCTCGCACTGGGTTTATTGAAATCGGATACTCCACCGAATGAAAGGCGGGAGCCATCTGGGAGTCGCAGCAGCTTTCATTGAGTGAATTACGCGTTTGAGGTTAGCGGTTGCTGGGAACCACCACGTTGGAATGCGTGGGAGGCCGGCGGGTAACTTTCCGAGTGGGTGAACCCGGGGTAGCATGCAACCCGCTGGCTGCCGTGAGTCACGTGACCTCGCGAGCAGCCCCCAACGTGGTCACGACCGCAAGAAAACGACGTTGCCCCCTAGCCAATCCATCCCTTCCCCCCTCCACGCCGTATCAGCACGTCACGGAATTTTTTTGTGCATGCATCTCTTTTTGAATGGCCGGGCGCAAAATTCGGCCCGAGAATGGATGAAGATTTGCGTATATAATCAATATGTGCGTGCGTATCATCTGTCTATATAAATGTGTGTGCGGTGCTGTGCGCCCAGGATAGGCGGAAAAGAGAAAGTTATGCCCGGAATAATAGACCGCTCGCTAGCAGATTAAGCAGCCTCCCCAGTGGTCCTAGTTGCGGGATAAGTCGCCTTCGGCTGTCGCGCAGGAGACGAAAACTTAAAATGAAATCCCCTTTCTCTCGAGGGTCGTTTACTGTGACAACGGTTACTTCCCCAAATGAGTTTCTTAACGCTCTAAGTCTTCAAAAAAAATGTCGACCCGTTCAGATAATTCGTCTCTTTGCATTTTTTTGTGGCCGTGTGATGCTTTCCAGCAACCTATTTTGATCATTTTTTATCCTATCGTTGGATCCGTTAGAATCTCCGCGATTGAGGACCACTTTCTTCCGGAAAAATTGGGCGGCTATAAATCTTGAGGAAAATTTCGTATTTCTCCACTCAGCTGCGACGTTCATAACCTCCAAATACAAGTAGTAGTTGGCTGCAGATCCCTTTGGCCTCTTGGGCCATGTTGTTCTTTCGGTCATCACGGGGCGTATTTCCTTCACCAGTGTCACGGAGGTTGTTTTTGACGTGCCATCCGCCAGCCTTTCTCATTCTCGAGGGAGTATCTTGATGCTGTGCACGCAAGGACTTTGCGTGTACGAATATTTTAAAAATGGATTGTGTTTTATTTTCTGTTGGTTGCGTGCTAAAAGTCTCTCGGCTGTGACGTTTCTTTGGTGACGATATTACTCTATTAAACTGGAGGAAATTGCCTGCTTGCATTATTTTGTGTCCATTCCTGATGTTTACGGCTGAGAAATTGGAGTGTTTTGTTGCATAAACTTTTTTGTTCTTTGTGATTACAAATATTTATCAGGTGACGTCTAGATATGATAACGTGTTTATATCAGTAGGCCACGCATGTTGTGTGAATTCCCTCCATCCAGGATGCCTCGAGTTCTATGGGTCTTGAAATCGGAGAGGTTGATTCTACTTCGTTCAGCACTTAGTGGGTAGAGATCGCGAAGGAGGAAATGATGAAGTTCACTTTTTCGTTCGTAAGCTTTTAAATTTCAGGGCCTACCCTTCCGGAAGTGTCCGTTAAATTCCGACGTGTAGGTCGAATCTGGGTCTCGAAGGGCTTCATTCGAGACCACAGGATATTGCTACATTCCATTCAATGCCTAGTCGAGCACTATTTATCATCGTCGAAGGATGATACAACGAACGAACAAGGCAAAAGTAGGGTGTCTACTCGGAAGTAGTTGATTGCCGATAATGATATGCCTGTAGCATTATTTAATGTTTTTTTGGTTGGGGAGGAATGAACTTACAAAAAGGCGTATGTACGTTTAAAATGTTGCCAATTAAACCTGCAGATGCACAATGCGTTTAATTTAATATACCTTAACGGCCATTTTATTAATGCGAAGAATATAGAATGAGCATTGTGTTGAATTTGTGGGAAATGAATCTGATCTTCGAATATTTTATTTCTGCGTTTTATTAATACATTTTGGTATATCTTTTAAATTTTGTATGGGTTTGATTGCGAAGTTTCTTTATTTAAGCTTTCGAATAGTCATTGGAATCTTATATTTATATGGTGTATAGCGCGTAGTTCTTTTCGTTTGCTTGTCATTTTCATTGATCAGCTGTATTAGAGGTGACTGTGATCGCAGTAACATATTCTTAATTACGAAAAATATGCCTTCCTTTAGTAGCGTATTTTTAAAATTCCAATCAAATAATTCAGGCCTCATTACGCGAAATCTGTAACTACTTATGTTTTAAGTGAATTTATCCATTCACACTTCTCCGCCTAAGAAGTCAACAATGCAAGCGGTATTTGCGAAAAAACACGTCAGCTTGAAAAAAGAACAATCAAACTTTTTTTGTGACGAATCGGAGTAAGCCTTATTACAACATTGTATTTTGATAATGCTACGAAATATGTGATTGGCTAATATCGGTGTTTCAGTTGCTGTAACACGCGCAAAAAATTCAGCTTTCACTGTTTTTTTTTCGAGATTTAAATCTTTGGAATTACCGATGCCCAGTCTTAAGGTGTGAACTCTTTCCATAAAGGCAGCCTTCCTACCCTCCAAGATTCATCTTAAATAAACGTAATCCGCATCCTCATGGATGGCTGGGAAGGTTTTTAAGTTCTAGTGTCAGTCATGGATTCCGGGCTCGAAAGTAAGGCAAGGGTTGACGGACTGAATTGGTAAATAATTTTTTTTTGTATTCCCAAAATGGTGTCGCTCGGTTAGCTGTGGAAAAGCCACGGGAATGCCATAGTTTCATTATCAGTGCTCTGAAATACTCAAACGATAACAGAAAGGAATGAACGCTTCTGCTATCAGGAAAAGAAGGGAAGACTCGTCCGTGTTTCTTGATTGTGTGGCTTAACTTCGAAATGGTGTGCAAAATTTTCATTCGTATCAGGTATTCCAATTAAACTTTAGCATGTATTTACTTCAAATACTTTGATTTCCTTCAAATTGATCTGAGGTTTTGTTATTCGGCGAGTATATATATATTTTTAAATGCATATATTCTCAACCTTAGTTTGATTTTTTTCAGTTGTTTAAATATTGACATCCGTTGTACATCATTACTTGAGAAGTAATAAATAGTGAGAAAGAAAATATTTAATGATTAAGATGATTGCTATGAGCTCATTTTACATGTTTAGGGCCGTCGTTTGTCGTTTAAAAAACTGGATATGGTCAACGACCGTCTCAGCGAAACCCAAAGAATGACAAATACGATAAAACAAGCCCTTTAGTCCATTTCTGCCGATTTTGTTAGTAGAAAGACCGAAGCTTCTGTAGATATGTGAAGCAGTAAATCTAGAAATATTTTAATCTCCCTTAAATTCCATAGTGGATGTAAGTATAGAAATCATTTTGTACATCATTTGAATTATTTTACGTGTATATATTGTAACTAAAAATTAAGAAAAACTTAATTTTTGATATTGCATGCCAGGTTAAATCACCCCCTGCCACACCGTAGCGGTGACTATATCATGTGAAAGAAGTATAAGAAAACCATTTTTACGACATTTTTTACAACCCTAATTTCATCCAAAACCTTGAATGAAAGGTCGAAAGGGTGGTTTTGTTGCCAGAAATTAATAAAGATTCACGCAGCGGATTGATTCGGAACTTGCAGGAATTTTTTTTAAGAGGGCACTCAACCGACGGATCAAAAAGAAAAGAAGGTTCGCTTGTTTTCTTTTTGACCCGTCCCTTTCCGCATGAGGGAGTAGTTCTTAATCACATAGTCAACGCGTCAGGGTGTCGCGAGGCATTGCGGTAGGAAATAATACCCACCCTGGCTGTCCGATTTTCCTCAGATCGGCGTACCGATTATCCGACCTCGCGTGCCTTTTCGCTTGTGTCCAATTGTCCGTCCCATGGTTTTCCCCACGTCCCCTCCTCCTCCTCCCATTCCCCCTTCTCCTCCTCTCCCAAGACCCCGCCTCCGTCGACATTCGGTGTCATGGGTCACGGCCTACAGGGAGTTGGGGGAACTCCGCCTGTAACCTGTGCGCGTGTTGTCCTGGTGTCGTACGTCCGTGAGCCCGCCAAACACGCCCTCCCCTACTCCCGGCCTCCCTCACATCATCAACCGAGCACTTTCCGAGGGAGGAGGGAATTTTGCGGGGCGGAGGACCTCCCTCGTCCGCATAACATTGCGTCAGGTTAGGGCCCGGGAGTGCGCCGGCACCCTCCGCCCCCTCTTCCCGCGTCAGAATTCCTCTCACCCCTCCTCCCTGACTCCCGATTTCCCCTTCATAATATCACTCGCTCCTTTGCTAACAGCTGCGGTCCATTGGCCAGGACCCGTTCCCTCCCCCTCCCTCCCCCATCACTTCCAACTCCCCCTCCACGCTCGGTCTTCTCTCGCAGTTTCGGGCAGGAGGGGGGAGTCAGCGTGTTGCGAGTGTTTAGAGGGAGACGGGGAGGAAGGGAGGGAGAGAGAGAGGGTGTGTTATCGACGTCTTCCGACGTCGTCGCTTCTCTTCTACTCGTTACTGGAGAGGGGAAAGCTTTAAGTTTGTCCTGTCCCTCCATCCCCTTGCGCGCTTGCATTATCTTCATATTTACACGCGGAGGATGATGAATCCACGACCGGGGTAGGCTCGTCGGGTGGCGTTCGTCGAGGGGGTAGTCAGTTCGCGGACGGCGCAGCGGAAGATGCCGAGTGCACCCAATTTGATATGATTGATTAGCTATTTATTTCCACTGTGAGTTTCAAATGCGGAGTGCAACGTATGTTTGGAACAACCTTTATCGAAAGGTAACTCATCTAATGTTTCCGATACGTTGAAATCATTTCGGCGCCATAAAATACAAAGTATAAGCGTTTCATTTCTCGATACTGATCTCGTGTTTTTTCAGTCATTACATTTTAATGGCAAACTCTGATTTGACATAATACTGTTATTTCCTAAAAGACAGTTACCAAACCAAAGGTATCCCTTGATTGAATGCAATTTAGATGCGAGGTTTCAATGTTACGTCGCTCCTGCGAAAATAGTTAGGTATACGTTACATATCTCAAGGGAGAAATAATGAAAATCTCAAATGAATTACCCACCCAATAACCGTTTAATTACACGCAACCTTCCCCCTCGTCATTTTGAAACTGTCAAAGGATTTGATCCTGGTTGACATCAAAGCTAGCACGCGGCGTTAAGTAGTTAATGCAATATACTACAATGGTCACAATAAATCTGGTCCCGGTTACAGACAGCAAGGCGTTTGATTTGTGACACTTTTTAAAGCTTAATTTTGAAAATGGAATGCTTGGCGGATTTTGTTTAAATAATGTTTGCGTGTGAATTGTTGTATTTTAAAGTTAATGTATCTCAGTTAAGGGCTCATTTTCTTCGTCTGTTCGCAGAAAAGAAACGTTTTCAAGTATGTTTTCGATTACAGGTTTGCCAGCTTTAATTTTTGTCAATTTATTTCGGCGTTTTCTCATTGCATTTGCATTTCAAATGCATTTCATAATGTCCAGTTTTATTTTAAATCATTTTACATGTATTTCCCAAAATGATTTTCATTATTCGGGTTTTTAGTATTTAGTTATTACTTGTCGATTAAGTGCTCATGTGCCATCAGAATCTCATAATTATGAATGTAATTATTCGCAAAAAAAGTAAAAGAGCATGAAGTCGGCTCTTAATTATCGGTATTCTTCCTTTTTTTTTGCCGTGCGTTTTTCAGAATGCGATAGATTTTTGGTCTCCCTCCAAACTTTTTTGTGTTTTCTATTTTTTAAACTCCAAATTTAATCGCAAGGGTGGAGTTTTGCTCTATTTCACTCATTTGACAAAATTCCTGCAATTCCAATGGATTTAAATAATATTTCCTTTGATATATTTAAATATTCCAATCACCTGAAGTGCTGCGTGAGTTTGTAAGAACCCTTGTGTATCAACTGCAGCCAGACTTCAGTGTACGCTAAAAGCTCGGCATTTTTGAGCGCCTCGAAAAAAATGAATGAACCAATCGTACGTGGAAATTGCTCTTTGACCGGAAGTAATCCATACGGCTTTTGAAGTGTTTGTGTTGAAATCGATGGATATGGATAATTCCATTTACGGTGGAACTGCTAAAACGTATACCTTTAAATGACAAAAGCATCTTCAGTGAAAACGTAAAAATTTCACTTTGAACATTAATAGGAAATAGTTTGTCTATTTTTCCATTATTTTAGATATTTGGTCTATCATTAGTTCATTTCGTGGAGTAAAAAGGCGGAACACTTGTATTTATCGTGAAAATAAACTCCTATCGCAGCACACGTTTTTGTTTTATTTTTAATTACTATTTCATGATTTCATCTCTCCTATGATAGACAAGTATCTATTTGGATTATTACGATCAAGTCTCAAGGCATCTATAATTTCTGGATTGCTTCATTTATAGGAATTTTCGAAAAGCTGATACCTTAGGCATGCTATCTTAACCTTATACCATGAATTTTATTACTGTTAAGGAAGCTTTCTTCTAACCGCACATTGAAATTTTCACAAAAACATTAAACCAAGACATCACGAATGGAAGCATAGGTAAACATGTGACCCAAATAAAACGTATAAACTGAGATTTCGAGTTTATAAAATTTCGATGATAAAATATTACTGTTCTTAAAAATAACTTTAAAAAATATACAATTTCAAACCAATTCGTTTCATGTTGAGGAGCCCTAGCATTAAGAGAAGACATCAGTTCATAATTATAGGCAACCTAAAGCAAAAAGCATTGGCTACGGAAGTGTTAGTAAATTGGACACAGATATCTTTAGGAATGTTAATTTTTAATTCGTATCATCGTACTTCCGTAGGAGAGATCATGAATGTTCGATTAGGGAGATCAAGTGTAGAACCGGCATATTTATAAAGTCAATTTTCTCACGAACGACAGAATAGTTGAAAACGACTGAGCTTGGGGATGGGTATTATTTTTCGTTTCATTCTAAGGAGTCAAATATGCTGTGATTATTTCATCTAATATTTATTATTTATCTTGGAATTCTTTCGTCTCATATTTGAGTTATTTTACGTACCTGTTGGTTACTAGCAATTAAGAAGAACTAAATTTTAGATATTAAATACGCTGTGTTGAATCAACTCCTGTCACACACCCTTGTTGTGGCTTGCAGGATATTATGAAAATGGAGAATAAGTAGCGCCGCTATTGTGTTGATCATCTGTAGGATATCCTGGCTGTTTTAGTTGTACAAGCTAGTACAAGTCAGATTGGTTGCTTTCATTTAAGAAATGTTCGCACATTAATCTGAATAGTGGAAACCTACCCATTGTAAAATGCATATTAAACGTGATCATCATGCCACGTAAATTTAGTATTTTTTGAACGAAGTTTTGGGAAAAGGTTTACTCGGTGAAATGGGCTTGTACATTATACACACACCTTTTAAGCTTTCCAGTTTTTCTTTGTTTACACTCCATACTTGACAAGTTTTCGTTTATCCTTTAATCAAATAATTATTTCTTAAATTTCTGTTAATCATAATCTAGCAACAGTTTTTCATTGAACATCTGCGAAACTTTAAAGTAATATAGTGTTTAATGTGGGGAAATCACGGAATATACTGAGGAATTTCCATTTCCACTGTCGTAAATTATTTCCTTTTAATTACTTTAGAACAATTGAAATTATTTCAACATAATGAAAATTGCGATACGCCATCATAATGTAGTAGATTGTTTCACTAACTTTGTAAATGACGGGAAATCGCTTGTATGCTGGAATTATCTCCCTCGGAGGCATTTTTTGATATTGTTTATAAGGTTAATCTCTTGCGTGTGACATCAGGCTGCCGGGCAATATATGGACGGAGAACTTCTGAACTTTGAAGCGGTGGTCGCCGGAGTTGGGTCAATCGATGCAACTTGTTCTGCAGCTAAATATGTCGCACCTAAAGTTTTAATGAGTGATTGGAAAATCATTCGACCGTACTCATGCTAAATGCCTAAGGAAACTTGGAAAGTTTTGGTCTGCTGATGGAGACTCACGGGACGTGTTTCAGCGTGACAAATGGCTTCCTTGCGTGACCGTGGTCTTTGCCGGAGTTAAACCCCCGTAATATGACGCGAGATGGGGAACCTAAGTTCAGGCGGGAATGAATGGTTTCCATCTCTTAAAACCCAAGCGTTGTGTTAGTCTGCATGTGTTACCAGAAATTAGGCACCATAGGTGTATCCAAAAGCATAATGAACCATGGGTGGGTGGCTTCATTAAAGTAACTTTTGTTTGTGTCTGTGTCATTATTTAATTAGGATAGCCTTTTCCGAGATGTTAATCGAACATTTAATACAATATTAACGATTGAACGCAATCAGGGAGAAAAAATAGTTTTCGTAGTGTGAGTGCTGCTGGGTGTTATCTTGATATGTTTTTATGTTAAAATGTTCCGTATGCGTATCAAAATGACAGGTTTTGTCACATAAATTTAATGCAATTCGGTAACTGAAATCCCAAAGTAAATAAAGTCTTCCCTTTACGTTGCGGAAAAATTCGGTTATGAAGGCTTTTGCCTAGGATAATGCCATCAGGAAATGAATATTATAGTTAATCGTAAAAAATAAATGTCTTAACTGCTTGAGTTTATGATGCCAGATCGTCCTATTCAGAAAGAAAATCCCGCCAGTTGAGACCGGACTGACGAAAGGGTCTTTTTTCTCCAAGTATTCCTGCGTTGTGAATTCAATTCTCGTTCTCATAGCTTTGTAGACCTTCGTAGCTTTTTTGTCTTATCGCTCCTTACGAATTATTGTTTTTTTTTGTAATTGATAGCACAAACAGTTCCGGCCGTGAAAAGTTCTCTTTAGTTTTTACCCACCGTTTACGGGAGCCAGTTTTTTATCGTCAGAAAATTATCAACAATCCTTTGGACAAGTTTTTTAGAGTAATGGTTTTATTTATAATTCTAATATCTCTCCATTCTATATTTTTATAGGTTCTGAAATGTTTTAGCATGGTCTCTACAAGGCATGATAACCCGAGACTCCTTCTTGAGTCATATTTTGAACGGGATTTGATATTACTATAGCTCATCAAAATTTTCGTTTTCACCGCAGGAAGCGTGACTCCTAATACATCTTTACGTCTTCCACTTCAATGACCCATTTCGAACGTTAAATTTGTTCTGTACTGGGAATATGTGGATTGTATTCCAATCTCTGTTGGCATTCGGAAGTGTCCTTCGGTCTAAAATGCTCTACAAGACTGGAGAAATGGTACGGTATATTGTCATTTTTGGAGATATCATCCTCCCTAAGATTTAGATGTTCAACTCCCAAGATGATGATTCAACTTCAAGATGATGATCAACTCCCTTAGATTTCGTACCAATTCACTGTTGAGACTTAGCCCTATGGTGTTCGCATTTTTTTGTAAATTCGGAGAGAGATTTCGGGCCGGTACCGAGAGTCTCGTATCAAAGTTCATCTTTGCTTATGTTTTCCGTGAATCGCAGCCAACAAAGGAGACCTTACACACGTGATTCGTGTGTGTTTGTGTACTATATAGGCGACTGTGTATTCGTAGGCATGCGTGAATTCTTATTTGTGTATGATTGGCTCTGGAACTCCACGTCACACGACCGCGCGGCGGTTTGTGGAGTGTTGTGTAGATGTACTGTAGATCCTCCGCCTAAGACTCGCAGTAAGGAGATGGAAAACTGGATGAGGTTGCTCGTTTTTTTTTTAACGGAGCCGACACAAACGCGGAACTCCCTGTTGAATGGAGGCTTTGTGTCTTAAAAAAATAGTTTTCTGAAAAACCACACTTAGGTAAGACCTTTGACATATTTTTATCTTTGGGGTGATACTGTTTCATGATTTGAATCTAAGATGAGAGTAAAAGATGTTGGAAGCGTAAAAATCAAAGGTGAAAGCAGTTACCAGGGCTACCTGCATCACCAAATGTTCTTCTCGCTGATTATGTTATTGTTTTTTTTTCTATTGCGTTAGTGCAAGTGCACAATTGATCCTTGTTGCTGAGGTACACGATTTTTCTTCAGTCGTTACTCCGAGATCCTCCGGAGGTGATGGCCGTATGCACAGCCTCACTCCTCCCCCTTACCTCTCCTACTGCCTGTCTTCTTTCTCGACGTCAGGGGAAACACGTTCGAATTGTTTACGAATAGTAAATGAGCGTGCGGATATAACTGTGCGTGCCTTAAATCCGTCCCATGGTCAATTCCATTCAACTGGGCGGGGGAGGGGGGTAAGGGAGGGAGATGGGGAGACAGTAGAAACTTCTTTTATTTTAAAATAATCCCCGTGGGCATCGCTCAAGCAGGAGTGGCTTCCCACTGCCGAGCCATCAGTCTGGAACAGGTTCATTGAACCCCTTGGCGGGGGGGAGGGCGTTGGGACGGTGGAGGGGGAATGGAAAAAAGAGAAAGAGGAGTGGAAGGAGGGAGGGAGGAAGTGGGAGGTCGGAGGGGGAGGAGTGGGAGGGCTGGTCTGTATCGCAGAGCCGTGGCCCCAACCCGAGGCCCCCGGTCGCCGAGTGAGATATACCCCCGACGCGAAAGAATGGTTGGTGACGGCACGGGGAATGCAGCACAAGTTCTTCGCTCCATATTGAAACTCGTGCATCGTCATGTTGGAAGGGTCCGCAGGAGACGTCGACTAGTGAGATAATGGGATCGCTTTAGGAAAATAGCTTGGCCGTGAAGAGCAGGGGTTTCTTGGTTTGCGTGAGGGCAATGATTTTAGGGTGCGCAAGTTTTAGGTGTATAATTGTCGACCGCTTTCCCACGACTTACGCCGAGATTGCTGCTCTTTAAGTTTTTCGTTTTCGAGTTTGGCGAACATTTAACAGGCTTCTCCAATGAAACAGTAATTACGAAGTCATTCCGGCAGCCCATTGGGTAAAGAGCTGGGCAGCTGGTCGAATGGCCAGGGTTCGATTACGTTTGGCTCCTACGGACACCCTCAGCTTCACCCAAGCTGCGTGATTCTCCGGGTACTAGATCTTGAGAAACCACAAGTGGCACAGAGAAAGTTGCTGGTCCCCATACCGTGATGTTTGGCGTTTAGGGCCTAGTATTAGGTGACCCCTAACCTATCAAACCGACCTTCCGGTTAATAAGCAGTCACTATGGTCTATATATAAAAAAAACATAAATACAGTAATCAACCCTAAGGTCGGTTTGGTAGGTGATGGTAGAGTTCACCCAGAACTAAGCTCGACGGCGTGTGAAATTCACGCATCAGGGTTGGGGGGGGGCAGTTCCTTTCCCTGCGTCGGTTATGGTTTCCCAGGAAGATCTAGTACCCGAAAAATCACTAATAACTTCTTCCCAATTCAGATCAAAATTTCGTAAACCTTTTGTTGTTATTCTTAATAGCATCTCTCTTTATTTGACGTGCATAGTTATTTATCCTTTAATTATAGTAATTGGGCCTTACATATCTTTTGCTATGTTCCTCAAAACTCCATTTTGTTTCGTCCTTCTCGAACCAGCTCTTATTTTCGGTGGATATCCTTTTATTTTGTGAAATTTTACTTATTTCAGAGGATCCCTGGATGATGTGCTGCATGGGGAAATATTGTTGCTTTTGATTTTATAATTGATCGATCAGCGCTTGAAAGAGTAAATTTAGGATATTTCTAATCGATTTTCCCTGGGATTTCGAATCTCCCGGAGGTGTCATTAAATTAATGCCGAGCGCATCCCTTCCAAACGAACAAGCAAACAATTACCTTTTGCTCTAAATACACATTTTGATGTACACATATGATGAGTTATCGTTACGAATTTATAACCCTTTGAATCGCTACCCCGGTGTAGGCTGGGTTTGCAATTGCAATGGTTTTAAATTCTAAATTGCATCTGCTTTGGAGGAAAGTTAGTCCCCAATAAAATTGGCGCAATTTTTATGTTTAAATTCTGCGGCTAAAGCAAAAAACCATGCATTCAATTAGTAAGCGTCTGTCACTATGCCATAGGATAAAAAGCAGATGTATTTGTAGTTGTGGGTGCCGCGTTGTTAGCCAGCGGTTGCCTTATTCCCTACTAACATAAAGGGTCAAGATTGGTAAGAAAACAAAGAATGTAGAGGAATAATGCATTGTAAACCATCAGGCGTTATACATATTGATACCGCTTAAGGAAAAAAAATGACTGGAATGGTAAGATATACGAGATGCAATACCCATATCGTAACTAGTATAAAAATATTGACCAATGAGCATTGCAATGATATTACCTTTTTAATATTAGGCATAATTCTCGGTATTCCGTATTTTGTTTTTGAACATATGTCATGTTTTTTAATGCACTTATAATTATCTTTAATTTATTATCTTTATTAATGCACTTATTATTAGCATTACCTGACGTTGTCGAATGAAGTGAGTTTTTGAGAGCCATTGTAATCATATATTTATGATTCCAATTTTATTATTATTACAATTATTTTATATGGTTATAATTCAACCGATAATGTATGTGATTTTCTAACTGTAATGTATTTTCCACTAGCGCTTCTTTATTTTCATTAATGGCGTGGTTATAGAATAATATTTCTCGTCTAAACTCTCCATATTTTTTCAATCGAATTAATACGGTGCTTTAACTTATTTGGAGTTAACCCTAGATGGATGGCGTGCTCTACCACACCAGGAGATCATCTACATTCTCATAATGGCTGGCATTCTACAAAGGGCATGTGATAGTGATAAAAGTCGACCAAGGGCTGCCAACCAATCACGCGCCCCTTCCCTAACGACGATGACGAAGCGCTGGAACGTTGACAGTCACATTTTGCCAGCTAAGATATTCTTAATTCATACACGGGGTTGATTGTTCTTCGTATCTTGAATTGCCAACGGCTAATGCTTAAGATTAAGACCTCTTGAGTCATCATAAATGAAAAGGATTAAATTTTATCTCCGTCCTGGAGACATTTGAATTCGATTGCAGCGCATCATAAATATGGTGGGATGTGTTTTGTTATTCAAAATTAACAGAGTGACCGAAAGACAATGTGGTATACTTGTGTACCTTCGTTGTTGTGAACATTATTCTCTCTAAAACTTATCTTTCTGACGGTTTAGCGGTGAAGCAAACTTTCTACCGGAATCGGATGAAATTTAGATGCCGCGCTGAGGTCGTACTTCCCACTTCGGAGACACATGTGTATTTTTCCTACCCTCCGAAAGTGTATGAAAGCGACTCGTACATACTATACATCATGCCTTAGGTATACTGTCAAAGGGTGATGGCAGAAAAGTGGAAAAATTCTTAGTGGAAGTTAACGCCCCGAGTGGAGGAAGAAAATGGGAGCTATGGAATCGCCGGAGGCAGTTTACCTGCTCGCGACTCGCTGTCGTGTTTTTGATCGTCGAACTCGTTTAGTTCCGCGCCATCTCCCGCAGCCATGCCATTTATTCCCTTCGCCCCGTACGCTCCTGCCTCTTCGTCAGCCTCGATTTCCATGCGAAATTTATATACGTACGTCTGAAGTATTTACGTTTCTTCATAGGTTGTGTAAATATTCTTTACGCTTACGATCGTTCTATTAATGTATGTGATCGAATAAGTGACGAGTGGCAGGAATTCAATGAGCATATGAAAGTTTGGATGTGTACTCCTTGAAGTGCGTCTTTTAAATGTATTTTCATGTCGCTTGTGAGTGAATGGCTCCACTGAGTGGCAGATGTGGCATCAATGCTACGCCATGTTTATACTCGAACCGTGAATACCGTGAAAACGCGTGCTGCAAAGACGCGTGGCGGGTGATGATGTTAGAGCACCAGCCATACTTGGCGAGTTGGGAAAATACGAGAATTATTCGCATGCGTACTCGTGGGCATTATTCCTCGTGAATTTTATGATTCACGGCCCCAACTGCATGATTGCTCAACGATTCTGTTTTTTTTCTTGTCACGTGCGTTGAGGTGAGGATTTATTTGCAAAATTTAAAAGAGTAAACTGTCGCGCTTCAATGTTAGTTGGATGTGTTCCAGTTCATTTCTCTGCACATAAATAAACAAGGCTTTGTGAGGATTGCCTTTCATTTGAAAAAAATAAAGGCAAAGGATATTGGTGCATTGAAATAAATGTTGATGAAAATGGCGATGCAAAAAAGTATCCCCAGTCGAACCTTCACTTTCGGCTTTAGTTGTTACTGGTGGAGATCAGTTTAGGGGTGTCCTCGCACGCTGGTCCCCTTTCTCCCTTTCGATTCCTTTCGCCTTTTCACGTTGCCTCTCCCTCATTATTTTTCATCTTTCTCCACGACCTCGCTCCCTTCGTGACTCGTTCGCTATCTTTTGTGTCAAGGCCGCGGATATAGAACCCACCCCACCCTCCTTTCATCTCGCTGTGGAGCTGGTAGCGGCGTAGGATTATCTGCCGCGGAGAACAATTCAATCGTATGAAACTGCGTATTCCCACTCGTGTGGGTAGGGATTGAAAGCCAGGCAAGGGGAGTTATCTATTTCAGGATTAAGGGACGTGACGGCCGTTCGTTATGTTGTGTAAGTGTGTGGTTGATTCTCGCGGAATGCCCCAAACTCAGTCACTTCGGTGGAGAGGGAATTTCTTCGGTCGAGTTTGTGGCTCGGTGACAATTTGTTTAGTAAGTAACCTGTGCCTGGCAAATTTCGTGATCAATGAAAATACGTCTCCCAAGATGCACACCGCTTACCTAAGACAAGAGACAAGTCTTGCCTACACCTTATGGATCGCCTCTCTAATAAATGGATCTCCTCTGGCGTAAAACTCGCACTAAGGCCACTTTACAAGTTGGACTTGCTTTGGTCAAGGGAGAGATAAGGAACTCCTCAGTTTTACCCCAGCAAAGATGCTCAGAATCTACATAATACCCTGAAACCTACTCCCAGATTGTGTCGCATGGGGTGACTCAACATAAAGCTTGCAGCATGAAAAAGTTTTTCTTAACTGTTAATTACTAATAAATGTGTAAAAGAATTCAAATAATGGAGACGTTTAATGTTAAGTTAGCGAGATAAGTTGCTAGTAACGAGAAGGACAAGAAAGTAAATGTTAGATGGTACGCAATAAAGATGGCACTAATTGACCAATGTTCGAATGCGCAAGCAAAATTTCATTTGGTAATACTTTAAATTCTCGGTGATAATTAGTATGTCAATCAGGGGCCTTTAAATTGTTAACGTATTTAACCAAACTTGAGGCTTCACAAAAATATTTCTTCAAGACCCTCGCGCTCCCGACTGTCCGAAATTATGGGCACAGTACACGGAGTGAGATTTACCTTTTCAATTATGGATATGAACATACTTAAAGGAAAAGTAGTGGTTTTCGTTATTTAGTCTTAGATTTGGCGATTTAGGGTTCAGAAAACGGAATAGTCCACTCTTCCAAGAAGTTAACTTTAAACGGAGGGGCGTTTAATTTTATTTTCCCAGGACTATCACTTGAGAAACGAAAATTTTCGTGCGGTCCCTGCCGCGTCTTCTTTCCTCGACGGTTACTCGGAAAGCGGAAGGTTTCGTCACCAACGCTTTGAGCACTTCCTTCCTGCGACGAATGCTCTCGGAAGCAAATGATGCCGCAAGCCAACCCCCCTCGTTCAGACTGTCGCACACGCAAAACTGGTGTCCATCTGCGAGCTAGTGTTAAACAAATGGCTGGGCGCCGACGTCTTAGTTTGTCAATTTCGTTCCTGATTTTGTAAAATAAATATCCTTAGTGAGGACTAATTTTTGTGTGGAGGAAAATAGAAGGACCTAACATTATTTTGATTTCCTAATGTTGTCAGAATTGTCTCCGCACATTCATCGAGGAGCGTGCGAATAGAAAAGAAACACACGAAAGTTCTATTCTTAGTTGTCCTGTATATTTTATTTCAATGTCGGTAGAATATTTTCAATAAATAATGTACTCGTTAATGAATAGGTAGGAGAGAAACTATGAAGTGTAGACATGGACTTGTAAAGGAATGATAAGCAAATTTTAATCGTAAATTTTTTCCTACTGTGTTTGATTCGTATTTTCCTCAACTTCGGATGTAAACGCGAAAACTCTTTTCTGCATTTTGCTAATTCAACGTTCACGAATATCTCTCAATGACCCATGCCCAATCGTAATCGTTAGATTACCTCCCACCCCACTTCCCCAGCCACAAACGCAAGTCCCTATTAGAATCCTGGCGAAGGAAACTCAAGAAAATGATGACTTACTCTATACGCCGTTCATTAGTCTTTTTTTTTCACTGTTACCTTCAGGCAATGGCTTCCTGTCATTAAGCCTCGGGTTTTACTTGGCATGGTGGCGCCCCACACAAGTAATCGCCAAATGATTTTCACTTTCCGGAGATTTCTTGGAATATTTTATGAGTGTGTTCTTCTCAATTAAGATCATTTGCTTCCTAATGATATTTTGACCAAAGAGGCTGGGAATTACGGCCATAATAGTTTCCAAGGCGATATATATATATATACAACATAAATGCTTATGCTCCGTAGTTACATTTTTATCGCGTTTCCAAGGGGTTATTGAGCTTTTTCATTCCATTACTAGCTACTAGTCTAATTAATTTTTACAGGCTATTTTGGTTTCTACCTCGCGATGGTAACGTTTTATTGTCAGTGTTAAAGGTTCACAGGCGGCGGACCGGATAATAGCACCTAAGTTTTGACTTTATAAGCTGTATCGAAATGGGCCAGCGTTTGAAAGTTTACTTTAAATGTCCATTGAGTTGTCATCGGAATAAAATTTGTTCCGCTTTCTAAGAATATGCTGTCAGTTGGCCCTTTGGCCGTATAATTTACTCACCTCTGTGCACCGTCATTATTGACGGTAAGAATTTTACTTATCTGTGATGGAGCCTAAAAATCTGATTAAAATGTTGATTTTGGAGAAAGCAATACGTTTGCATTTTCTTTCCATCCCCTCCAGTATTAGATCGCCATTTAATTTATTTCCGTTAAAGTATAATCAAGGTTAATACGTGAAAAAGTGAAGGTTCTACACGGTTTGTTTTGTGATGAAGTTCTAAATGTCATCCAATGTCTGCTTGGTTATTGCTCTTTCCCATGGATTTCTTTCTTCGAAAAACTAAGTTAGCGTCCCTTTCGTCTCCAGCCACGCCTCCGCCTGCATCCCTGCCATCGCTCCCGATTTCAACCCCTCCACCCCATCCATTCTCCACATCTTTCTCACTTCTCCCTCCATTAAATCCCCCCGCCCTTTCCTTCTCTCCAAAAAATCTCGCCCTCCTTTCCTCCTCGCCCCTTCCCTCGCCTCCGTGCAGGGCCCTCCGCTCAACCCCCTACGCACACTCCCCGAGTTCGGGGCCCTGGCTATATCCGGATATCCGGAGGGTGTCGCCCCCTCGCCCCTCCCGCCTCCAAAACTTCTCCTCCCGCGCATGCGCGTACCCCCGAATGTGCCGCGAGAGAGGAGGGGGGGTGCCTCGTGCCGCGCTCCTCGCCCCCTTCAACTTTCCTCCCCTCCCCCGACATCTCTCTCCGCGCTCACGTACACAACACGGGGGTCGCCCACGACCCCTCGCAGTTTCCTCCTTCCCACCACACCGTCCCCGAATCCTCTGCTCCTTCCTGAACAACCCTTCCCCCAACCTCCCCGCTCCCTTCCCTCCCCCCCCTGAGTAGCATCATGCAGGAAAAGTGGAGTGCGCGAGGGTGGTGGTAGGAGGGGGGACCGGCGTCAATTTCTCCCCTCAACAACAAACCCCTCCCAGCGAGCTCTCTATGCGCCCCCGTCCTACGCATCCGCCCACGATGCCCTTAATTTCCCGCATCCCGAACTCATCTCTCGTCCGAAGGGCGACCTTTCGAGGCCCGCAGAGAGAGAGAGAGGATTATATTCAGCGTCGATAGGTGGTGCGGATGAGCGCTGAGGGACATCGGGGGTTCGAAGCCCGCTCTTCCGATCACTCCAAAGAAATTCAGGAGACGTTGAAGCTGGATGGATTACTGAAATCGCAAACGGAATCATTTTTGACTGCCATGAAAGTGAGTGATTTCTAGCACACAAGTGCCTCGTCCTAGGTGATATCGTGATTAATACTTAAAACTTTCCTGGTATAATGTCATCATTTTTTCCTGCCACGCGCATGTTTAGGTTTTAAAATGTCGAAAGGGTTTTACATATACGTACATAATGCCCCGGCATGTGGCGGGGGTTGTTAGGGTATCAAACATTAATTCTTAATTATCAGTTCATGTATAAATATGACCGTACACTTGTCCATGTATACAAACAAATGTATAAATACAAACAATGGCGCCTATATCCTCAATGCAACAATTAGCGTTTGACTTAATCATTCATTTCTGATTTTTTAATAAAATAGTCGTGCTCTTTCGGTTTTTGTTAAATCTGTGTGCATCGTTCGTATTTTTATTTTCCGTAGGAATGTGTATTTTACAAAGGAAAAATGAGCTCCTCCTCTCTTAACAGCATGCCGATCGATTCTTAAACGATGAATCAAAAAGATTTCCTCGTGAAAATTTCATCAAATTCTTAAAAAATTATTTTTTCTAATTCTTTTGATTTAGCTGGTTTTGTGCATTTTACCACCACAGTTATCACCCCGAAGGTTGGTTTGATAGGCGAGGGTAGATATCACCCAATGCTAGACTCAACCACGTACAGGTATTGGTACTCTACCTGTATTAGACCATTGTCTATAGCACTGGGTGTTCATGATCAGAAGGCCCGGGTTCAATTCCGTTGGACGCCTCTGAGTATCCTCAGCTTAATCCAAGGTGTGTGATATTTCGTAGACCAGATTTTCCTGGGAAACTACGGGCGGCACCGGGAAAGGAGCCCCCCACTCCCATCAATTACCCTAATGTGTGGATTTCACAAGCTGTTTGGCTTTAGGTAACCTTACACCAATCTTTGGGTTGATAACTGTGGTTTTTGGTGGTGAAATTGTATTTGGAAATGTTTATGAATGATAGTATGTATGCTATTTGTCAGTTAAGTTGTTGAAATTGATGACTCTTATCCTGACATTGTTTCCGTTCTATAATTAGAGTTTTTTCCCTCGGTATTTCTCTGTAGGGTCGTGTAAGAGTGGTGAACATGTATTCCCTGTTTTTGGTTGTTAGTTACTTATGTATCTAATCGTATAAAGAGTTTTAATTGGGACATCAGCTAAGAATACATTTTGATAGATTGATTTCAAAGCAGCTATGAGTTAGCCTCGTGGGCCGGTGCCCTTAATTCTGGCGATAAACCGAAGAAGGGGCACGTTGGAATATGTTGGTATTCGCAATTGAGAACAGACAAAGTGTCTCTGTCGTCTCTCAAGTGTCGTCGCCAAACCGATATCACCCCTCCCGATATCCTCGTCGGGATGGAATTTTTATCATATCTTCTCATTCCTTCACCGAGTCCGATTGCCTTCGAGATTAAATATGTGCATTTCGAAACATTTCGGTGTTCTATAACCTCAGTGGTTGGCGAAAGCTGGTGAACGTGGCGACTGAATAAAAGTATTCCTTTAATCTTTCTGGCGGAAACTGGGGCGGAGCGTTGGGGTTGACCACGTGAAACGGGCGTTATTTTCACCACCGCCTGTTGTATTTGCCATGAAATCGGTAATTTTCCTTGTCTTTTTGAAAATTACTCCCTCGAAAGGGATCATTTTTTTCTAACTAAGAGTTGCAAATTCGTCATTTTCAGGAATAAAAATTTGGCGACGATAAAAATATGACGACATGTGTCGGAGACAATGCCTTTATTTTGCGCCTCTTTTCTTTTAAGTAATGATAATTACGCAGAACTGTGCTTAATGTTGTATGCAATCCTCTTCGTGTTGGCACTGAGTGGTATTATTTATTTTCCAAATGTGTAACAACTAGATCGAGTGCAATTTTGAATTCAAAGCCCGCATCGTTCTCTATAATTTCCCAGGCATGAGAAGTTCAGATCTACTGATGAGGATTTTTTCCTAAATTTCCGAAATTATTGTCATCAGTCTGTTTTGTTTCCACGAAGACGATGAGTTACTCATGTCAAATATTTATAACTGCAATTGGAATTCAGATAGAGGTAATATTGGTTCATCTGCTAGTTCTTTCCTAAACCTGGAATGATGCGTTATGTCGCCCGTTTTGATTTTTATTGAAACAGTACACGTAGTTTGCAGGACGAGAAGTGAAAAGTGTTGAACAAATTATGAATTTTGCGCCCTCATACTCATTGGCTCCCTTTCTAATTATTACTGTGCCCTTCTAGATGCAATTGATGTGGACTGTGTATTAATTACGAACCAATCTTTTGTTTTTCATGGTATTAATTCGTCTTCGAGAAAAATATATTTGGTGTGTACGTCATTTTGAGTATCATTTAATATTTCTCGTGACTCTCTTATCTACCACCTCCTCTCCTATCTCATATTGCTTCAATATAGTCCGTTACTTAAGTAATATTCGTGTTGTTTCCACATCTTCCTCCCGCGTGTTGTGCACCTCGGCCGCTCTAATCCTCACCATTCTCATGCATTTCCTCACCGAGATTTTGAGTACGTTTCCTATCTAATGCAGTCGGTATTTCCACTCATCTCCTTGTCACCCTTATCTCAATCTATTCCTCTGCTCTTCTGCCTTATTCTGTCGCTATTTTTCAATCTTCCTCCTCATAACACGTCCCCTGGCCATCCTTACCCAGCTGACTGTCACGTCATCTTACCCAGCTTTCGTTGCGTTAATTATTAACCTATACGACGGCAGTATTCGAACCCATAATAAATTGCGCGTACAATGTTTGTTAATTTTTTATGTAGTGTATCTTGTCCGTGGTTAAATAATGTGGTCCTAATTTCAAGTTACTCGGTTTAACAGATAATTGGCGCTCTTGGGTCATTTTAGTGTTCTTTTATCTGGTGTCAGTTTTTACTTGCATTGGTGAGTTTACTCAGCGCTATTTCACGTAACTATCTACACAAGTCATCAATCGTTCAGCGACTTGTCCAGGTTTGTTAACATTCTTGTTTTTTTCTTCCTAAGCCAAACGAAGGAAGGGGAACAGGTTGTTTTGTGAATAGTCAGAATTGAGATATTACTGAATAACTTGAATTCGATAACTGAACGAGATTCTCCTTCCTGCGGTCGCAGAAAACCTTTTGTTTTGCATGTTCTCTGCCGCGTCAAAATTGATTTGTTTAATACCATGCCTTTCCTCATTGCTAAACTGTGGAAGCCATTTCATTCCGTCTCGTTAACCGTAAAGCATTCCGTTCGATTTATGGCACTCTTGACCCTAAACTTGATATCTCAGTAGAGTAGACCTGATGCGAATCTAAGTATGTAATTCGATACTCTTTACTTAAAGGAGGCAGCTTATACATTTCAGGAGTGGAATTCCTCCCCACACCATCGTTAGTTAATTATGCCTGTCGAGAGATAGAACTTTTGCTCTCTGATGACAGGATAAATTCCACCTGGACACGCTTTATTTTTTTTTTCGTCAGATTGCTTATGTAATGAGTTTTTTGCTGGTGTAATTGCGGATAATTGGTGGTCACTCAGTTGGGAAACACAATTTTAAAAAAAAAATTGACAATAATTGTGGAAACGCGCCAAATTAAAAGTCGGGTATTCCCGTTTATAGCGATGTTCGCATTAGTTTCATGTTAGGTGTAGGCCATCGCGCCTTCAGACCCTGGAAATTAGGAAAACTGTGAGCAGGAAGAACTGAGAACATGCCAACGGCACGCACAGGAATGAGAATTGATTCGAAAAAAGTGCCTAATTAAATGCCAAATACTTGGAAGAAAAATTTGGAAAACTGGTGTTTTGGTCAGGAAAAAAAAACGAATGAGAATTTCGAAATTGAGCGGTCACTTTGAGATAGGGTTTTTGAGGTTCAGATAGGGATTCCGTGTCGTCAATGCCAAATTGCCGCGTATGCGTGTGTCTCTTGTGTGAACCCTTCATCCTCACTCCCGTTCCATTTGTCCCATTCTTCGCTCCCACCTAATGAGCGCCATTCAATTCTCACGTTCTCCCGCGTGAAAAACGTTGTTCTCATTCACGTCTCAACCTACATGCTCCTCCGGTATTCATCGAAATATGTGTGTCGTGGGAAAATCGCATCTTGCAGCCTCGAGGAGGATACTTTAATAGTCAGAATTTCCCTAAATATCGAAAAGGTGGTTTATTGATACACGGAATAACAAGTACACCATTCTAGGTTTCGTTGTAGTTAGATATTTTAATTTACTTATCAGATCGCTTTCTTTTAAAAGCGAAATAATATACGCTTTGACGCTATTCCGCGTTTCAACTTGCATTTCTGTATCATATTATATTCTTATTATTTGCAAATAATTATGAATGATTAGATTATTAAAATCCGCTGTTGTTTTGGTTAGAGGAAAGATATTGAAAGCCTTTCGGCTCTTGTGCTTATATTCCACTGATTAAATTCACTGTAAAACCAATTACTAACGTGGAACTTCAGATTATCAGAGTATTGCATTTATAGTGCCAATTGGCTCCGCTTTAATTTTATTTATGCGCAAAAGAAATTTCGATATATTAATGCTGAAGGTCACTTTTATAAACTCACTAGGCATTACTAGTGGAGGTCGAGTTTCATTTCCTACCTAAGGTGACAATCGAGTGGCAATTCATGGTTTTCGATGCCTTTCGGAAAGTAAAAGTTTTTTTTTACGACAGTTAGAATTTGGGCGTGGCGAGCCCCTTTCTTCGCGAACTATTCATCATCCACGCGGATATAGAGTCCTTCTTTTCTGTACAGGTGAAACCTTCAAGTTTGTGTGCTCTTTTTCTATGGAATGGGCGATTCTTTTAGAGAGAATGCGAGGACATTTGGTCGTACAAATCGGTAGATTTGTGAGAAATCCATTTGAGCATGCTGAGAAATTTGTTAACTTAATATTGTTTTTTTACTTGCGGACAATCAATCTAGTTATTCTCTTGAAACGTTCTTCTCTTTATCAGCAAATCCACCTCCAAATTGTAACCAATTTTTCGAAAATTCTGTTAATATTTGAGCAAGACAAATGAGAAATTTCCCAGGCCTCCTTTGGCTTTCCCCCTTGCACGCATGCAACCCGCCGCACACCTAGGTTAAGCAATAGTTTTCATTCATTAATAGGGGCCAAGAACTTCGAAGTCGAGAAATCCATCTGTCTGATCTTCCATTGACTAATTTCTTGTGGACGGACCAGTGTTTTTGTCCAGATTTTATTGTGCAACATTCATTTTTGTAGTGGTTCCACTGGTTATCAGTGACTCTGTCGTGGTGCTGAAGAACTTAATGGAAGTAAGGATATTTTCAAAAGATTCAAGTTCCTAGTTTGTATATAGAACAAATTGACAAAATTAGATTTTGTTTTAGTTTTGCTCCTGTTTACGACCCCCCCAACACATTTGTTAAATATGTATTTCATTGCGTGAAAGGACACCGATCGGTAGTTATTCATTGGAGGATGGACAGAAGTGGACTCTTTTGCGGATAGACATTTTAAACCGGAGAAAAAAGTTTAAAATATTCTCGGTCAACCCCAGCTTTTTTTTATCTATTTTCCGTCTTCTCTATGTTTAAACAACAAATGACTTTTGAATAAAAAGAGACGTTTCAGGTGTGATATGGTGGAATATCATGATTAATTAAAATTGGAAATTTTCCTCAAAATAAATTTTTTTATTAATACGACCGGTTTCGATGTAAGTACATCATCTTCTGGTGTCCACCACCAGATCCGCCAGAAGACGATGTAGTTACATCGAAACCGGTCGTATTAATAAAAAAATTTATTTTGAGGAAAATTTCCAATTTTAATTAAAATGACTTTTGATTTCACGGTCCTGAAAATCGTTCACCAATTCAAAAAAAAAGTATTTTTGAAGTATCTCTTATGAAATGTTGCGGGATTAAACAATAGAATCAGCCTATCGAAAAAGTTCCCTCATTTCAGATTGATAGTTTTCTGCCCCGTGTTGGCGTCTTCTTCCCTGTAATATTGAGGTCACATGTATGGAAAATATTCCTCGTGGTTAGGAAACTGCTTGTTGTTAATATTACACTGCGCCATTCTCATATCTGAAATCGTAAATTCAAAATCTTTAGAATTAAGTAAGCCTTCTTGTTTAAAGTTTAACATCCTGTACAAGTAAGTGGGACATTCCCTTCCGATTAGGTTGACTATTGATCACAGAGATGTGGAAATGTTGACATTTATGGTGTCTTCTCCTTATTTTCTTACCGCTTTTTTTGCATTGGGATAATATATGTGACTTAATTCATTTTAGAAACTTCGCTGAACTTGATTGAGGCTTCGTGGTTTTGATCCCAATGTTTATGAAATTCGTTATACCCATTACCCCGAAATCGTAATAAATTATAATGGTATAATAATCGGCAAATGTTAATCAGTCCTTATATCAGTTCAGTCTTTGTCATCTAGGTGGTATTTCCATCGATTTTCCATTATAATTAAATTGCAATTGCAGCCAGATAAAACTTTAATGCAGTTTTAAAAATATTAATGAACATTCTTAATTGCATTCTGGAAGTAATTAATGCGAGAGTATTGCAGACAGAGGGTATTGATCAACATAATTAGCCATCAGAATGAGCCGCGCATCCATCCCGTAATAAAAGCGAGGATACAATGTTTACCCCCCCTCCCCTCCCCATTCGCGTGCCGCAGTATTTTCAGTCAAATGGCGATATTCTCCGAACCACTTAACATTGAGAATTGAATTACGAAATACAAAGGATATCGATTCTCATCGCATTTGGAGGGCCTACTCATTCATTCACCCAAATCCCCAATTCCGTTGTTTCCCGGGGGTGGGCCGATTCGAGGTCCTTTTGGTGATATTTGCCTACCTTCCGACCCTCCTCTGCCACCCCTCCACATAGCCCTCATCGCCATCTAATTGTAAAGGTTGCACTTTTGCGTCGATATGGGAAACTAAACGCATTCTTCCATTCCGAGAACTCTCCCGCTGTGCGGCACTTCCTCGCCCTCTTCCTCCTCCCCAGTCCCCTCCTCGACCTCTGAACTCCCCCGCCTCCAGTCCCCAGCCCCACCAGCCCATCGATTTCCTCTTTTCCTTTGGCCACCCCACCATTCTCCCGACTCCCCCACCCAAATCCTCCTAACATCCCCCTCACCGACTAAGAGGCGGGCCCCAGATCCGAAGGAGGCAGTGTTGAGAGACCTCCTGCTGCGGGGAAGTGGTGGGGGGACCTGATTTGCACCCTACTGTTTATTTCCCCAATTTAAATTATTAACTTATTCCCAGGTATGAGGCCTGGTGAATGTATTGGTTTTTTTTACGCGGTGTGGTGCTCCGTAATCTTTTTTATTTTCCCTTAGGGCTGCGGTTCAACCCCCTCAATCGTACAATATTGTTAATTAATAATCCTTTTATTTTAAGTGGGGGCCTGGGTTCGATTCCGAGAGACACCTTGGGCCACAGGGAACACTCACCCGAACTGTGTGATTTTTCGGGGATCTGATTTGCCTGGGAAACCACGGGCGGCACTGCGAGCGGACTTTTCCCCTACCCACCCAGGTGTGTGAATTTCACACACCGTTGGACTTGAGTTTGATTGAGCTCTATCCTCACCTATCAAAACAACCTCGTCGATGATTATTTATTGTGTTTTGCTAAGGATATTATATGCTGGGTTATAAAAATATATCATATATTTTTATAACCCAGCACAAGTCTTCGTATTAATCCCTTTTCTCGATAGCGAAGTAAGGCTTGGTTGGATTGGATATCTCTCAACTTAAGTTGATAGGTTTCAGAATTTCAATTATTTGAAATTTACCTTGTCGAAACAAATTTTATTTCTTGTTGATTTCGCATTCTATTTTATATGGTATAAATTTATCCCTTTGTATGCTTTTTAAAATTCATTGCTTAAAAAAATGAAATTCTCGTATACGCCATTTTTTCTATTGATTACAGTACGGATTAGGATATTTTAATATCATGTTAACAGTAAAGAAAATACGGTCGAATTCGGAATTACGAGCAAGGGCATTCAACCATGTTGAAGATATTCGATTTCACTTTTTTATGGTTTTGTTTCTGCCAGATCGACTTTCTTTCCGGTGTTGGAAAAAGGTTTTAGTTTACATTTTGGGTTTTTTTTAGTTTAGTCTAGTCTGAGGCATAATGTAGTGTGCTCGGCGGTTCATGTTAAATCGCATGAACCTCGGTACCAGAACATCATGTACGAGCTCTAGTATGTACGAGAGTATATTCTGTCGTCATATTTGTATTGCGTGTTTGCAGAGTATTTCACTTACGCTACCACATTAAGTCCCATGTATTCGATCAGAGGTCAAATACGAGGCGCTTGCTCCACATTAGGAGTAGAATGCAAGTGCCCAAGTTTAGGGAATCGAAAGTCTTGTTGTAGTTCATTGCTGGGCAATAATTGGATTTGTGGTTATTTAAGGGAAATAATTAATTTCGAAAAATCGAAGTTTTATGTTAATGTCATCTGTGGAGAGATTATGATTCCCAGACATTTTGTCAGTTCGGAGTCATGTGTGCACATGAAATCTTGCGATTCTGTCGTTAGAGGGCAAAATCCATTGCTCGTACTTTTTCACTTCTCGAGGCAAGCCTTTGAAAAATCGTTTAACGAGCTGATGGGCGTAACGAAGCTTTTGTTGTTGAAGGTTTTTATTCCATCGCTCGCCGGCAAGTAGTAGCTGTGGCCATCCCAATTAAGGCTAGAGGGATAATTCTGTGTTGTTCATCCCTCGTAAAATGAAGCGGGTATGTTGTTGGATGCATCGATAACCTGTGGTCAATCGAGTATTTAGCTTGTTTCGATTAGGGTCTTATCGAAAGTTACATTTCCCCGTTTCCTTTTTCTTGCAAAATGTAAATGAACTCTTCTTTTAACTGGGGCAGGTGATATCAGTGAAGAATCATGCCCTTGATTTTTTTTACGTGAATCAACGATATGAATAGATATTTTCGTATTTTTTTTTCTCGCGCACTGCTTCCGATCGCATTTTCGGCAGCACGTGTTAGAGATGCTAAGTAAGGTGTCCCTAGTTTTGGCCTCTTCAGTCCACACACATTACTCCCTTGCTCGTAAATTGGAGTGGAGAGTCGGTCTTCACCCAACCACTCGCCCTTATTCCGGTTGCGAAAATTCGCGGGCGAACGTCGCCCCTCTCACCGTGCGTTGAATGGCCTCATTGTCGTCGCTCCCTTCCCTAATAACCTCCCTACTCCGTCATCTCCCCCTTCTCCTCACACTCAGCAGCCCTCCGTTCTCACCTACCCTACCAGCAGCTAGCTACCGCACATCTCCCTACGCCGGTCTCTAAGCCTTCCCCTCCCCGCATAGCGAGCGGCGGCCATTTGGAACTCCATATGGTAATGTAATACCCCGTTCTCTTCTGTTCGATCTTGATCATTTTCGAGGGTTTTATCTATTAGTTGATTTTGTTTTTGTGGTCAAAGTTCCTGGTTTGGGTCTACTATTCCCTTGAAATGCTAATAAATTATGTATATCCCAAACCCTGATAAAATCGTTATTGCTGTGGATTCCATGGATTTTGAAGGATTATGCTTCCCCAGGTATATTCTTAGTAGTACTACTGATATTTTAGTTATTTGGAAGATTCTTTTCTTTTGTCATTTCTCTAAGAGGTGCATTAATTCGCCTTAAGAAAATATTGTTATCGTTTTAAAGAGAAATCTCTTTATTTATCTTTCAGTGGGTAAGTTGGTCCTCGTTAAACTGGGTAAATGCATCAGACGACTAATGCATAATCGTTACCTTTAGTTCGATAGTATGTGATTTTGGTCCTTTAAGGCAATAAATACAATTCTAAATATGTATTCAACATTGGTAACGAGATTCAACACGCTATTCTCATACTCCCTGAAAGCAAATACAAAGGATTTCTTCGGACCTTACCTAATCATAAGCATTTTATGTTTTGTTTCCGTCAATACCCGTAAAAATCCATCTAGTTTTGCTTAAATTAGTCATTCATTTGGCCTGCTATTGAGCAAGCGGATGTTTTTGGGCAAAATTCAAATGATGTTTTCTTTTTATTTTGCGAGAGAACAGAATGAAGGCATAATGATGATAATCGCCTCAGTTTCCGAGCATAGTTTGGTTGCAGTTGTCCTTTCCAACGGAAAGCGTATTTTTTCCCGTAACTTCTTCGGCGGGCAATCGTCCGTTTTATGTCCGCGGGCGCTCAAGCAATTAAGCCCCCTCCCCCCCTCGATTTCTCCTCCTCTAGCGGCCTTCTCCGATCCTCGCACCACCCTTCCCGCTTCGCCCTCCCCCCTCCTCTCCCTTTTTCTCCCTATACTCCCCTTTATCGCTTTTGGCATTATGCAACCCCACTCTTGAGTTATTCTCCGTCCGTGTCCTGCGTCTTCAGTTTTCTCGTTCGTACATTTTATCCCTATCCCCTTATTTTCTACAGTGGGCTTTATGTATGTATGCCTAGGAAATAAGGCAATCCTGAAGTAGTCGTAGAATTCATTGAACCAAAAATGTCATAGAATTTAGAATTTATCTGTGATAATCAGTTACATTATAGCGATAGTGATTTTATTTTCGAGATTCTTCCCCGGATTCTTGATAAACATGCCAAATTTAAAGATTCAATCATTCCATAAAACAATATTCGAGTCCGGTCGTGACTTCTTGGTTATCCAGCGAGTGCAGTGTTTATTAGGCTAACCAAAGAAACCTTCAAATTATTGGGGTTTAGATAGTAATTTACATTAATCTTGCCATTATCAATTTTTTTAGTCTATTAGAACAACTAAATTAACTCACTACTATTTTTTGGGCGTTTCCTCCACATCAATTAAAATTTTTTTTTCATGCTTTTGACGGGTAATTGGTCTCCCATGTGTATTTTCTGTTTCCGAACTCGCTTGCCCAGGGAAGAAAATGAAAAATATAGTATGTGATTTGAATTGAAAAATTTTTGTGACTATCTGGTTCATTTTTTCTTCAACTTCGAAAAAAATCCTCATTTATATATAAAATTCTCCACGTTGTTCTCGTTGGCGCTTCATTTTTAAAATCCATTTCTGCACTATGCCTCTGATATTCCCGTTAAAATTTCGTTGAAAACCTTCTTAATGCTTGATTCTTGGATTAATCCTTGTTATAATCTAGGTTCAAATACGATTGAAATGATAATACCTTATGCAATGATGCAATTTTAATTGTATGTCACGAAATAATGCCTAAACTCATAGTCTTAGAATGCAGCCCATTTCGACATATTGTATTCTTAATGTTTCCTGGGGGATTTTTATATGTGTGGACTCAATCCATGCTGTTTGACACTGCAGTAACACAAACACGTGTGATAAAGTGACGAAGGTTGGGAATTAGATCTTCGATAATATATTACTTGCAACCCCTAACCGAAAATTTGAATCAAGAACTAGAGAATAGTAATCTTTGAGAGTTCAGAAAAATAGGATGATTTACAAGGGCGTTTTTTATAGCCATTTCGTTTTTTGGAGTCCAGAAGTAATGTTTCAGATGCATTGTTTGCCGAGAAATGTTATCGTTTGTCTTTGCCCATTTAATGAAAGCACTTTTCCATTTCTTTTGCTGGACTTATATCATTATTTGTATTAAATTGGTGTAATTTTTTTTGGCCTTAATCGCCGAAATACTGGCTCTTCTGCGGTTATTTGGAGCCAAATAGCCCTTCAATACCACTGTGAAAAACTTAGTTCTATAAAATCCGTTCTAGCTTTATGAACGAGTTGGCTTTTTTCCGGGTTGAAAAATCTGTAATCATCGAAATTTTTGTGGAGAAGCCATTACAGGGCAGTTCGTTTAGCTCTTACAGTGATAGCCGTGATTTATTCCTTGATTTTATATTGCGACAACCGGCCAAAGCAGTGTTGCTTTCGGATTATTTTTTTAAGGCCTCCCCCAAGCCTCTGTGGTAGATAGGGGTTGAAATATACGTACGCCGCGAAGAATGTGATCGGTTTCACGTGAATGCTTGGGCGAGAGATTTCACCGTATTCTGCTCTTTCTTTTCGTCGTTGGATGTATGCCAAGCGTGCCAGTGACGACTTCTTAGAGGGACTCGTTGTCGTTGGAGACTGGCCTTCTGTTCGGATTAGATTCTCAACCTTCATTTCCCATTTTCTCCCCTACTTCTCATTCGTCATCGATCTTCGCGAAGCGGCTTTCAGTTTTTAATAAGCATTATTATTGGCAGTAGTATACCGGGTTAAGGTAGGTTTTCGATGAAACCTGGACTACTGCACACTACTGTGTTTCTAAACCGTGACTAGAATGGCACAAAATATTCTGGAAATCCTTGCCAAACATAACAATAACTCGTTCTTTTGCTCTGCTTGCGTTTTGCCTCCCCTTTCATTTGAAATTCTTTTCCTCCCTCTACCTCGCTTACCAACATTCTCCCTTTTGTCACAGCTTTCAGCATCCAGTTGCCTCTGTGTTTCCTGCATACACTTATCCATCATTTTTCGTATTTCTTCCAACCTCTTTTCTCTTACCATGCCCAAAATGTCATCATTTGTTTTCCTTTCCATCCATTTTATTTTCGCCATTCCTCTGTACTCAAAGCCTACTTACTACATACGCTTATCCTCTTACCTCATTATTTAGTGTACATTTGGATACTTTGTGATGTTTGCATTTAGATAATTTTAAATAATGATTTTTATTTTCAACGAGCACTCAGTGATGCTGGGCATTCATGACTCCGTGCTTATGGAGTTAAGTAGTTCTCCTGGGGGAAATACAATACCTTCGTGTTATAATTAAATGCGCCATTGTCTTGTTAGAGCTCAAGATACAGCACGCGGTTGCCGACCGGATTCCTGTTGGAGTAGTGGCTGCAATTACAAGGAGGCACACACGGGTTTAACATAGCCCTCTACCTATCGGATTTAACTCTGAAACAATGGGCGTTATGGTGGAGGTATTGTACCCGCTTCCCCTGAACACGTACAGCTTAACTGAATGTGTAGCTTAGAGATCAGTCCATGTCAATGTAATGGTTAACTATCTGTCTGGCTGCTGAATATTGTTGCGGATTAATGGCATTTCAAATTTGAACTTAGGCGAGAAGATAAACTTAATCCGTATATAATTTTTGGATCCGTCAAAGATTACCGATTTTGCACATCGTGCTTTCCTAAATCTGTTCGTTTATTTATTTTTTGTTTCTCATCAATAGATCAATGTCATATCGGAAATCGTGCATTTCCCCTGTTTCTGGCCCGGATCATATTTCTACCTCACAGTCTTCCGACCACTGAAATTGCACACTGTTTGCCGCGCGGTCCCCGGAGATCTATATACCCTCACGCCATCGTTTCCATTTAGCATCCACTCGCTCCCATCCTCCGGTTGCCTATCCCTCAGCCCATCCCACCATCACGTTTATCAAGGCAAACGAGTGAACGGCATTTTCTCTTTCCCTCTCCTTCTCCCTTCCCCGTGCTTCACGTTTCACATTCGCCATATTTTGTTCTCTACTCCCTTTTAATCTCCCATTCCCACATGAAATCTCGCGCATTTTTTTTCACGTCCCTGAGCTAATAGTTGCAATTCTTCTTGTTTTTGTGGTCCCCTTTTATATCCGTCCCTTGGTATAATTGTGGTCTATAGCTAAATTACTTTGTGCAGCATTAATAGCGTTTGACAAAAACATGGGCCATACTCGGCATACATAAGATGGGCTTAAAACTCTCCCCATTCTCTCCAAATAAGTTTTTAAATTGTATTAATCCGAAATAAGTGGATTAAGTGCAGTGAAGAAGTTGCCAGTTTTTGGTGATGTAGTTTTATGTTTCATCCTCATCAACAATTTTTAATCCCAGGATTGGTTTGACCCAGATTTTCACTTATTCTTTTATCGACTAACCTCTCAGTATACACGGATTTATCGCTTTCACGTGTAACATCATTTGTATCTCATCCAAGGTGGTCTGCACTCCTTTCCTTTTAGTTTTCCTTCGACACTTTTTACAGTAATGTCTTAAAAAATGTGTAAAATTGAATGATCCTTTCATAACTTCAGCGGTTTCATGATACTTTTAATAGTCTTTCTATTCGTCCGTCTGATCTTCTTATTTACATCGTAATAACTAATTTACATTTCTTCCAGTGTCATTTTAGTGATGTTGACACAATAATTGTTTAAAGTGCTGAAATATGTAAACTCCAATTGTGTGTATTTTAGATGTCAATAACTAGACGCACGGAAATTCCCTGGTGACACTGTACGTCTTTTGGGTTAGAACGTTTTTCGAGAAAAGTGTATAAATATCGGTGGATGTGTCCTCGATATACGTGTATTTCTTTGCTCACGTCGGTCGGGGTACGAGACGGAAGAATTTATAACGTAAAAATATACATTTTGAACTCCGTCTCTCTTCCACGTTCCATCCGTGGACCTTTATACGCTTCTTCATTCCTCACCCCGCCATTCCTCTACAAAGTTCATTCATCTCTCTCCCGCCCATCCTTCCCCTTCCTCTCCGTCCAACCCCTCCGTGCCCGCCCCCTCCTGTTGTTTATTCCTTCGCTGCGTTTTCCTCCTCCCGTTGGGAGATTAGCGCCCTTGCAACGACTGTGGTTGCGGAGATGAGCAATGTTTATGCGTGCGGGCATTCGATCCAAGATAGGAGAGTTAAAAGGCCGAGGTAAGCGATAATTTCTAACAGTGTGGCACTATTCCCAGCCCGCCGCTGGATGGCCTCAGATGTACCCAACTACTGAAAAATATCTGATGTCCTCGGACTGTAATTTGGGCTAGGGTTTCGGAAAGAATTAGTGTGATGATTGGAAAGTTACGGAATATAACTTTGCTTTGGCTTCCACACAAAATGTATCGTATTCTTTCTTAGATCGGTTTCACTACTCAATGACATATTCAGGAGTAATGGTATATAGTATATTATCTTATGAGCGCACAGTTTGTATATTTTGTTACTTTCCTATCATCATAAAATGGCATTCCTCAAAGTATCGGCTTCAAATATCTCATATAAACGTTTCCTGTGAAAGTTTAGGCATGTAAACTTGTTCTTTCAGGGAATCACGACCTTCTTGTGTTTCATTGGTGAGAATGGCTGTGTACTGCTTCCATATAGTTTTGGTTCTTTAATGCTGTTAATACGAGTGTTAACAGCATTAAAGAAAAATGCTGTTAATAATTCTGTTAATGCTCGTATATTATATTTACGGTTTATTTTTCCACGTTCTGAATCTCATTTTTGTGGGAATATTTACGTATTCGAATAAGAATTTTGAATTTTTTTTCTCAATTTCGTAATACTTTTCATAGATTCACGCTCAGTGAGCCCCTAACTCTCTTTAAATTGGTATCTTAGCCATTGTGCCTGCCAGGAGTGCGATTGTTGCGATCTTTGAGCCGTCAAGCGTAGATAAAAGCTTGGCAGAAGTCACAGAGAGGAAGAAAATCCAGCGTCGGCAGTATTCCGCTCTCTATGTCCAAAGTGTACCCTCCTCAAACGATTTACAGCGAATGAAATGTCATATGCTTGACACGTACGTAGATATTCAAAATATCACAACTGCTGCACCCTAAGGAACTCAAACCTCAACCCACGGATTAGAGAGATAGTGAAATTGTTGTAGAACATTTTTTTATTTTTCCTTGTTTGGAAAACAGGGAAACAAGGAAAACCCTTGCCTGGGTTTTCCTTGTTTCCTTTGTTTTTACAGCGTTCAGTTTGGAGTCATTACAAAAGTAAATACATGGGAACGGCGTTATGAAGGGAAAATATTCTCTCCTATTTCTCTTGGGAAGGCCATTAGATATCTGCGCCATAAAAGTAGTCTTCTTGCGTAACTGAATCCATTGTCGTGGACCACAAGCTCCTCTTAAGCTTTGCATGAAGTACTTCCTTGAACTTGTTCCAATTTTTTCAGATATTTGTAATCATTTAAAAAAATCCTAGAATTGCCTTAGCTGAACTTGAAACTAGATAGAGGAATGCTTTGGAAATCAAACATGGCATCACTTGGTTTGCATAGTATACTCTTTAGTAGTGTGTAGCATAGGTTATGTACTTACTTCGTCACATGCAGTGAGTACACCCCCATGGATGGATAAATTATTTTCCTAATCATTATGTTAATAATTCTTCTCTATCCTTATATCATTCACCTAAAATGCTTTCAAACTCCGTAATGTCCTTCGGGTCTTTAGGTATACGTTCTGCACTTCTTGGCCTCGATTTTACTTCTAGTATTCCAACGCTCTTGTTTTTTCGATACGTATCTTGAAATCGACATACCTTTAAATCCCCATCCACTAATGTAATCAAAATGAATTTGAAGTTAATATTAGCTTGCATTAACTGTCGTCGTAAAATGTCATTTAACAATCGTGCTGTCGATGGTCATTCCATGATGGACTGAGATTTATATTTTATTTGAAAACCTGTATTTCGAACACATTGTGAAGGAATAGTTGAAAATCTTTAAAAAAAAACCCTATGTACTATGCGTAATGCGTGAATCAAATACGGGTGCGTTTTACGATGTAACCGACTTGAGGTAGTTTCTTCTGGAGATTTTATTATTGGTAAGTAATAAATTTCAATACTGAGATGCTCAATTATTATTAGGATCATTTGTGAATAACTTGGTTTAATGAGTGTCTGCAACCAATTTATATGAAATAAATGCACAATTCTAATATCTTGGTCATTCTTAATATCGCGACTTTATTGAGATTACTTGAATAAGTATCGGTAGTTACTCAGATGTGCATATCTGCGTGTTTAATTTTCGACTAAAAAGCGAAATGTGCCTTTTTATTTATGGACACACATTTTCGATTTGTGCCAGTGCCTTGAAGTAATTATTCCGTAAAGATTTTTAAATAAAATTGGATCTGCTCCGGATCAAAACATGTTCATAATCATTAAGGAGTCGTGACTGTATTTCGGTGAAAACCACACCCTTTGGTGGAAATTTTCTGCATAAGGCAGCCGAGGTCCGTCGTTGTGGCCATCTTGAGAAATGAGTGTCCTTCACTTATTCAGGAAGCATTTCGCCTTTCCTATCTTATCACGAAAATAAAACGCTCACAGCCAAGCCTAACTATGCACCGAACCAACACACACTAGTTCAGCGAGGGTATTCGTACATGGTCTTTTATAAAGTGAGCAAAACTCCCGCTCAAGGAAGGAATAACTACTTCACACGCGAGTCTCCGCAGGAAACCGACCACGGCACTTCGTTACGTAAAACAGAAGTGAACCGAAGGTGCTCACAGACGCACGTGTTTCGGATGCCAAGTACTCCCAAGTTGGGCCAGCTTGTGGCCCAACAAATCCAAATATAATCCGTCGTGTACCGTGAAAGAGATAGGATATATTTTTTGGATGGAAGTATATTTGACATGAAAATTGTTGAGTTTGAATGCGGGGGATTATGAGGATTGAAGTTGAGGACGAGTGGGAGATCAGTAAATCACAAAGGGATAGAGCGTTTCTTGTCATCTTGATAAGAGTATTTTGTCGTCTGGCACATTGGTTTGGGCCTCGTAATCATAGCATTAATGCACAACAAGGTGTCCGAATTCTGTGCTGACGATGGCCACGTCCGGGGGTCATCTTCGCCTCCCGAGGCTTGACGAAGATGTTCCGGCCCACCTGTCTCCCTCGTCATCGGCGAGTTAAGGCTCGTGGGGAGCATTTCGTCCACGGATTGCTCCGCGCACTGCTCAATGCGATTCGCAATTCTCGCCGAACACCCACCCACTCCTCACACTCACGCACACCTCCCGTTTCCTCCTACCGTTTCCCTCCCGCCCCCTCTCCTCATACTTCCCTCCCCTCACCACTCATTCATCTCCATTCCCCCACCCACCCCCGCCCCTTCAACACCCTGCGGGTACTCGGGAGGGAAGAGCGTCTGCGTATCCACCAGGGCGTGCCCTTCCCCTGAGCCAGGGCGAGCAGGAAGCGGGGTCGGGGGTGTGGGAGGGTTTCGAGGGAGTGGGGAAACTTGCCCCACCATCCCGATCGGCATCCGCCCTCGTGCCACCCACGCGTGGCTGACCTGGTCCTTTCTCCCACTTCTCCTCACCCCCATGGCGCGTACGTGGAAACTTGGTGGGACAGTCTGTCGAGGGAAGGGTGAATATCATTCCCCCACGTCTTAGCGGGAGTAAAAAGAAAAGACTTCACTTTTGTCCGCAGGATTAAGCCCTCGAAAATTTTTTTAGATTTTCTAGATTTTTTTCTCTCCTCAACTTTCAGTCCGCGCAGTGAGAAGTACCTTCCGTGTTTTTCATTTGATGGTCTTCGTGATTGGTAGCGAACTTCATTGAAGATGGTGCCGCTAAAAAAATCGTGCATATCTATATTTAAATCAGCTCTTAAAGTTATATCCAATGCAGAAAGTGAATCAGCGGGTTAAATTGTTCATTCCACGTTACTGAATTGGACAGTTAGTTATTGTTTTCTCATGCATAGAATTAAAAAAAATACTAAAGTTAATAGAATGAAAAAAACATTTTACAGATAAACACCATACTATTATATGTTATGCATTATTTTACAATTCGTTATTTTTTTTAAACACGAGGAAACTCTTCGCCAGATCAACGTTTAGTCATTGGTATAGTGATTTGTTGGCAGCGGTGCTAGGGCATGTGAATTTTCATTATTATTTTACTCGAGTTTTTATTTTTCTGCTCATATGTTCATTATTTTAATTCATAATGTTGTACGTATTGTTACCGCCTCTATAATTAGAACATTATAATTATTTCTTTTTTGTATTCTGTTACTAAAAATTAAATACTTGGCGATGAGAAACTCATGTATTAATGTTTGTATTGTAGGTAATGCTTTTAATTGATTGCAATATAAGTTTAGGAAGCATCACTTGTGAGAACTTTTTTTGCTATTAATTAATTATGGGCCCGTTCTTGATGGTTATAGTATTTTTTAATCAGTAAAAATTCTCAGGTTTCATGAACGTCGTATTTTTATAAGAAAGTTATCCTAAGGACAGTTTTTCATTTCATCCACATTTCTATTAGTTTTATTATTTCCATCAATCACTTGCAGACGTTATCTTTGAAATATTAGATACATATGTCCCCTTAGCACTGTGAAGGAAAGAAGTAAACGATTGATGAGCGAGTTTATTTTTAGTTCCCCTTGAAAGAAGGAAATGTAAGTACAAAATGTGGATTTCGACCACCGAAAATGGGGTTTCGCTGTTGAAACTTTATAGTCGCCTGCATCCCTCCCACAATTACTCGGAGCATGTCTAATCCGTGGTCCATTCCCGGAGCCTCGTCGGGCAATGCGGGCGAAACATGGCGGCAGAGCGTGTCCGCTGGCACCCCCGCCCAACCTCGATCATTCCGTCCCGTCCACATTGAAATTACTCACGACTCTCCAGTGCGCCCCACTCAGGGATGAGGGATGATGATGTTGGTAAACCCAGTCGCATTGCCTCATCCATTTGGTTTTCGCTCCCCGTGGGGATACAATAGAGAAACGAGAGGTGTCTACTCACGAGGTTTCTTTAAATCATCCTAGTTTGAAAACAACATTTAAGTTTTAGCTTGTCGTAGTTTTTATAGTTTCATCTATTTAAATGAATATATTTAGTTCTTACTCCACCTTATGTGCGATACTGAGTTCTGTAGACATGCGATAGGAAATCGATACTTGGTGATTTTCGATCGAACAGGAAGGTTGGCATATGACAAATGGCTTTGTAATGTTCAAATGTGTTGTTATTTGGCAAAGCAAAGTTGTTTGTAAAAAAATGGGGTCGCTTTGTACTCATAAATTAAGATCACACGTTGTTTGGATATCTCTTCTTCAAATTCTGCTTTATGGGCATCTATTCTTTTATCGTTGAATGATTGGGTCGTATCAATCTCGGGAAAATTGGGCTACTTATTGATGGAAAATCCGATATGATCTTAATGAACATCGGGATTCGGTATTTCATCAACTCACTGCTTAAATTCTACTGTCACTCGATTTTGAACACGGCAAGAAAAAACAAGAGTTGCCAATTCCCGGTTACATTCTACTCTATCATATACCTCGGTAAATAATACGAATGTTCCCAATGATTATTGATTTATACACAGATCGCTAAACGTCCGCGTTCTTTCATCGATAACTGCAAGTGAAAGTAACCATATGACGTATGTCTTCATTGCCATTTTTTTACTGGGGACTTGAGGGTTGTGTTAGTGTGCCCCCGGTTGACAGAAGTAACTCGATGTCCGCATTTCGGTTAGGTCCTATGTATAAAGTTGTTACTCTCTTTTAAGGTTTTTTTATAAGATTTTTATATGATAGCGATTCCACCTTATCGTAAAATAAAGAAGCATTAGATAGGAATGGGTTGGGAAAGTCGCAACAGCTGAGCGTTTAGCGATTCTTTTTTTTTAAGTCCCCATCAGCCGAAAACTCCTCCTCCACTCTCTGGTCCTATGACGCTTTCTTCCAAGGTGCAGTGTTAACAATTACGAGTGAATTTAATTTTTTAATAAGAAATGTTACTCATCAGGTTATGAGATGATGAAGTAGCAGTTACTGATTTTGGATCGTTACGAAGACCTTTTGGGAAACCTCTTCTTCCTTCTTCGTCTGCCCGTTCCGCAACCATTTTCTCTCCCCCGCCTCGGAGAGACGTCGCCACCCGGCCCTTCCCTCGCCATCCCCTCCCTTTCCATCACGAGCTACCACCGCCCTCCACTCCCTCCTTCAATCAAACTCACCCACTCCCCTCCCAGTCTTTGTCGACTGATTCTTCCAGACAGCAGCCCTCCGCCATGCTCCATCAGCCTGGGTCCGTAGACCTATGGTCCTTCCTGCCACCTGCATGTTTTCGCCATATCACTTACTGACGACCTCTCGAGACTGCTTTCAGTGATTTTTCCAACAGTGAATGACTACTGGTAACGATGATGTTGAAACTTCCCTAAGAACTACATTAAGGAAAGGAAATTTTCCTTTGGGCATGTTGTCACAGTGGTACTAGGATTTCTGCCTACAAGTTGGGCAGATCTGACTTTCGAGATCAGTAAAATAGAGCCCGTGATGCACGGCTAACCATTGCAGTCTTCGCGTTTCAGCATTTCAGTAGTTTAGGTGTCTACGATTTTCCTTACGACTCGGAATTCTCTCTGTTCCAGTTTGTCTCCGTTTTCTTTATATATCACGTTTAGTCATGAGAGATGATAGCAGAAGGTACTTCGTTCAAGAGCATTCAGACCGTAGATCCCCGTCGAATTGGAAGAATAATGTTGACACCTTAATAGATGGGAAAGATATACATGTAGGATAGACTGGTTTCTCAAAAAGTTTTTTTTTACTTTTTAGCAGCAGCTTATGCTGGAATACTTTTTATCTTTCAAGCATTAAGTTGGTTGTGAAGCATGAAGAACGATATTTCTGGTTTTCGCATCAAATGGGGTTAGGCAGTTGATTCTCACTTTCATTTCGTTCGTTCGCGACTTTCTTTTTTTTTTAATCCACCAGTGTTTCTGTGCGGAATAGTGTTTCATAAGCTTTTATTCTCTTACTCACGGATGAATTTCATTTGTTTTCTCTTAGTTGACCCTGATATCCCTTTGTATTTTTTTAACATTAACGTTTAGCCGTGGCAATTAGTATAAGTTATCTATATGAACGTAGAACGGTATAAGCTTAACCAAACATTGAAGAATTAACTGAAATATCAACATACATTATCCTCCGTATGCCCTCCCATTTCGCCAAAAAATAGTAAATTAAATAGTCGAAAATGCTTATCTAGGAATACGGAATTTTGGTCGGCAAAAATGCGATTCGTTGTCTATGGATCCTTGATCCTCGAAGCAATGTAGTTGAATATTGCATATTATGTACAGTGACATAACCCTGTTCAGAAGGTTTTCATTCTTGACCCCAATTATGGAGTGGGTTGTTGAATTCCGCGAAATTTTAAGGAAAATGGTTTAATCATAATAAGATGAGGAGATGACGACGGGGTGTTATATTGCGTGTTGAAGACTCCCGTCTTTCTGTGAATTTAAATTTATCTTCGGACTTCGTGAAAGGTTTGGGGACACCGTCTATTTAAACGTAGGTGGTCATGGTTTTGACGATGTATGTTGTCTTCGCTAACGGACGAACATGACATGTTAATGATCTGGCAGTTCACCTTCGATTTTTTACACTTTGAAGTGCATCTTGTAGGTGAGTAATGTTAATGGCAAAACTCCTATCTTTTCCTGTCGATGGTTTTCTCCCAAGGTTCTGCATTATAGTTCTCCAGCATAAAAACTATTATTAAATTTTGCATTAGGAGGCCCTCAAATCTCTTTTGAGTTTCTATATGCTATAAAAATTACGAAGGTGGTATTTAGAGGAGAGGCACTAAATGAAAGAGAAATTCCATTTTCGTAGACACTTTGCAACGGGAAACATTTCGAATTTAGTTACCCTTAAACGAACGAGTTTGATTACAACCAATCCATGGAAAACCCCAGCAATCGCACTGTTCGATTTTGCAATTTTTTCCAACACTTGGTAAATACGTCCTGTTGTGATTGCTCCGCACTGAGCGGCATTATTCTGAAATTTGAATGTACAGAGGCCTAGAAACATTTTTCTTTGCTCCTTTCTGGACATTAAAGGCCACAGTAATCAACCGGAAGGTTTTTTAATGGGTGATGATAAAGAACCTTCCGCTCAAGAGTATGGGGGCCGGTTCCTTTCCGATCCCGCGTGTTAATTTTTAAAATTAACGTTTTTATAAATCACACCACTTTGCTTTTCCACATAAACTTTTTATTTTCACGACCCAGGTTTCGTTATAGCATAACACCATCAGGTTTTTTTTTAATTTAAAAATTAATTTAAAGAGGACGCAAGATAGTAATCATAGTTTGTTATCAGACGTATGAAGATTAGTAGTTAGGGAATTTAGTTATTAGGGGAAGCGACTGTCAGTGGCTTTAGCCTACTGCTAACGAAAGGCACCACAGAGGCCACTATTACACATCCCATCCAACTGATATTTTACTCCACTTAAAAGTGCACATGACATCCTAAGGAGGGATCGGGATGACGCTGCAATAATCATCCTCCGCCGGGATTCGAATCCGGGCCTTCAGTGAGGGAAGCCAGTGCACTACGCGCAGTACGAAGCTGCTCCCCATGAAGTTGTTTAACATATGAAATTGGAATCGGCTTCATTCTTTTCGTTTTGTTTTGATTTCCCCCGCTGATCTCACCTGTCGTGCTTTTTCGCCTCTTGGATGGTTTGGTTGCCGTGGTGTTGGGGGATGGCCTAACCCCCCAGTGACCGTCGTCTACATCCATTTCCTTTCCTCATCCTTTCCAAGTGACCGATCTTGCTTCCTTTCTGCGGCGTTAAGCGATTCCTCATAATAATTTGATCGTCGGAAAAATCTCGTACTCCACTTCTCTCTCTCCACCTCCCCCCCATCCGCCCGTTTCCTCTTTCCGGCGCGGAGTGTGCTTGAAAGGAAGGAGTTTTTGTTTGACGGCACCCCCGCCTCGCTCTTCTCTCGCCCAATGGAGGATGCCTTCGGGAGGAAGGAGCCCCGCGATCGGGAGTGGGGAGGAAAGGAGAGAAGGTATCCTTCCTTCGTCCCCGTCTCGCGTAGCCCAAGAGGATAGTTGGATTTGTAAGCTCGGGTAGAGGGAGGGTGGGGTGGGGTGAGAAGGAATGGAGAAGAACCCCCTTTTACCATTTTCATCCCCGTACAGACGGCCAAGAGTGAGAGAGAGCTAGTTCCTCTCTCTCCGCTTCGTTCCCCCTCCCCTCTCTCACCTACCGTCTCTCCCTCTTTCCCGGGGCCGCCCCTCCTATTCCCGTCTCTTGCCGTGGAAAAGTGGCAACCCCGCCTCACCCCTCTCATCCGCCTCCTGCCAGCGCTCCCCCACCCGGCGTTGCCGGTTCTCCCACCCTTCTCCCTCGCCATCCCGTTGGGTTGGTCCACGCACCTCTTCCGTTCGGTGCCGGGGAGTTGAGAGCCCTTTCCCCCCCACCCTCCCTCCCCTCCTCCTTCCTCCTCCCCTCCCACATCCATTCTACTCTCATAGCTCCCCACCCTCCCTCCCCCCGGCCGCCCTCTGCCGTACTCCCTCCCCCTCTCCACTTCCATTCTCCCATCTCCACCCTTACCTCGCGTTATGTCCACCCGACCGTCTGAACCGAGTTCCCTCCTGGCTCTCCCTCCTCGCCTCTCTCTCTGCCCGAGCACCTCTCTCCCGTCAGTTCGTAGCCTATTTGGCGTCGCCCTTCTTTCCCTCGCTGCATCCCTCTCACGCTAGGTGGCGCTTATTAAGATTCCTACTAGGTGTCTCTCCTCATTTTCTGACCCTCCTTCCCCTTTCACCCCGGGGGCCACTGCCCGCCTCCTTTTCCCCCTCTCTCCTGGTTTAGTAGCGACAAAAGGAAAAGAGTTACTTTTTTGCATTATACTTCTCTCTTCCTCACACCTGAAGTCGTCATTGTTTCCTTTCGGAATTTGCCAAACGGGGCGTGTATTTTCACCAATGTCGTGACTGAAGTAGTTTGGTTAAGGTGGTTAAACACCGCGTTAAGTAGTTAACAAAGATGTGTGGGCCAAAATGTTTTGCTCAGATTTGATTTCTTTCCTCCGCAATTTTCCTCTATGCTTTCGTAGTGAGACCTTTTAATTTTGAAAGAGAGAGAATTCGATTTTCGAGGTGTAATTTAATTTCGTCGTCAATACAAGTCGATAATAGTACCCTCTTTAGCAACTCCTTTTAACAGTTTGTGGACGAGGTGTGTTCCTAGTTTTTCTCGATATATTTGTGAACGCGAGTTGTGGCTTTCCGAAAAACGGGTTAAACCTATCCTTAAGTGACTTGTGTGATCCAAAACGTTTGGTGGAATTGCATTTTCTTCCTCCATTATGTGCCTCTCACACTTTGGTTTCGGGATTATTAACTTATGATCCGTTAATCCAGTTGTCGTCAGATAATTAATTTCCACATTAATTCAAGCCTCTAGCCATGGTTGGCAGTCAGTCGTTGTTGTATTTTGGAGAAAATCCGCGAAAAAAATGGCATCCCATGAATTAAGGCCTACTCTCGCAATCTTTCACCTACTGCCCAATGTTTTTTTTGAAATTTCTTCGGACCTGGAAGTGTTACTTAGTCCTTTGAAGACCGTGAAATTTGGCCACCCTACAACTGCTGTGTAAGGTAATTTTTTATTAAGCTTGTTAAAATACGTGTTGATATCTGGATAGAAGGGTTCTTATTATTTCACAAAGATCTGTAATTAATTATGGTATGCTCCGAAGGCTACTCTTTTCGGCTACTGGCATTCTCTGAAAGCCATCAAAAGTGTGTGGCTGGAGATGCAAGCGCCACTGGGAAGACTTTGAAATGTTCAAATGGATTGGTTTAGTTTCTCAGGCCTTGTGATAAAGTTTTAAAAATAAAATATAGTATCTGTATTTTTAAATATGTTGTCATGTTACAGCTTCGGTTTCGAAGGATTGATTTATCTAATGCAGGGAATGTCTCCTATGGTTTCCAACTTAGTTCTTCAAGTATCACATTTCTCCTTATAAATTTCAACAAATCGCTTGACCACGGCTCAACGCTGGACAGTCTGATGCTTAAAAATATGTTTTTTGTTACTATAACTTTATAAGATACCACCTTAATTCAGGTTTTGATGGGTAAAAATACAACCAGAGTATTGGAATAACTTTAATTTTGACCGGTGGTCACCGAACGGGTTTATGGTGATACTTAGTGTGCGGTTCGCTGGCAGAACACATGGCTGTATAAAGTTTCGCGTTTGATAAAAAAAGTTGCAGGTGTTACTTTGTCACCGTGAGGAGGTACGTACACCTCTCGCTGTCGTATTTTCTCTTATCTTCAGGTAATAGGTTACTCGATTTGTCGGTTTATTTATATCTAACTAGAATATTGGTCTCATTGAAATTTCTTTAGTGTGAGACCCCTTCACATGTATATCTATATACATATGCATTATATATATATATATATATATATATATATGCACGTTTTGCGAGTTCTATTACTAATTTTTTGCGTTTTTAGGATGACACCAGAAAACCGGTTTTCATCTCTCTTGGGATATTAGGCTATCTCTAGTAACTGAGTAATTTCATTGGAATATTTCTTGGTGATCCATTGATTGATGTTCTCTAGTTAATTAGAGTATGGTGGCGGCAGGTGGGTATCAATGGATACTGGGAATATCGGCACGTTCCACCTCTTATTTTGGATGCAACTGAGTATTTTAATGCATTACTCGTAGCCATGCTTTTTCTTCCCAACGGAAGCAGGTGTTAGAAGGATTTTCACATGAAATGATGAATGCCGAGAATGAGTCAGGTGAACGTTTATTTAGCTTGTCTCTGTTAATGTGTGGCCTCTTGTCTTATTATCTACAAGGATTGATAGTCCTTGTCAAGACCTCTATTCTCGCGTAGCTTTTTCAATTTAATTTTCGAAGGGTTTCTTCTTCAATTGCCTCAGTTAATGCGATAACGACATAATCGCTTTTCTGACCTATTGTGTTGATTTTATTGAACTTAATCTATATTAGGATCCAACTTGATGTTCCCGATCGAATTAAGGTAATTATTACAAAGGTAGCAGCGAAGCTTGCACATTAAAAGTTCGATATCTCTGTGCGCTACCAAAAGGTTATTTTTTCCTGTAGTTGCCGTTTTTTGTCTGTTTACTCAATATGTTCCTCCGTAGGCCTGTTTTGGTGGGTCAGAAGTTTTTTTTAGGAGCTAAACCTCCCGATTTGATGCCTCTTCCGATCCCGAGATGGGACTCGAAACGCGATTGTAAGTTTGCATGTTGGCGCGTTACCCACCGCCCGTACTAAACCGCCCAACAAATGACATGCCCAATGCTTATTTATTGGTTGTATGGTTACTTTGATTCCTTCTGTATGTATTCCCTTTATGCTCGTGCGTCAATTTCCTGAGCACCAGCGCTGTTCGAATGATGTTACTGGAATTGGAAATGTACGAAATCTTCAGAGCTTTAAGTCTGCTTTTCTTTTCAGTCATTTCATAACATGCATATTTATGTGTCAGCCTCGTCCAGCCATTGTAAGAAACATCGGTTTGAGGTAATCTTTAGTGTATGTTTCCCTCTCTTGGCTAAAGTTTAAGTGCTGTAATGACAGGTCCGTCTCAGGAAGTGTTCCTCGAAGATTATTGCACCGTTTTGTGTTTTTATGGTCGGTGGTAGACCTTGAACTCGTGGTCCATTTGAGCTCTGTCAGTGGTGACGCTTTTTGTTGCTTCTTCCTGGTAGTAATAAATCGTATCAATAAATAATCACGAACTCCTTAAGGGTATTTTTTACCAAGCACCCATGGACTGATAATGAAATGTATTGCATTAAAGAAACTATAACTTCTCATTTCGTCTATTTTAACCGTGCCAACTTTGGATTCCAGTTTTCACCGACGAAGGAAATATAGTATTTGTCATGGGGAGGAACTTTAGACAGCACTTGATGGAAAACTCTACATGTTGAATATTTGTTCAAAAAAAATGAAGATGTGTCTTGTTATAGTTTTCATTTTTCGAGTTTCAGTCGTATACCACTTTTGAGCGCTATATTTTTACGGTGTATTTTATCGTTCACTTGAAAATGCGGGATGGGCCTAGTAGGCAGTTCAGGCATTTCTCGTAAATTCAAGAAATGCTAGTTCATCACCTGACGCCTAAAAGGCAGTCCACTTGGTGGGATTTACGGCTGCAGACTTGTCATTAAGCATAATACTGGAGAGATTAAATATCCTGATGATCGAAATTGTTGTCATATCCTTTGATCCTTGACGTTTATTACATTTCCAAGAATGTTATCATCTGAAAAGTCCCATTATCGAGTTACCTGTTCCTTTGCATTGCCTCTCATTCCAAGGTCTGCATTTGACTACACTTGACTAGCCCTTTCTGCTTGTTACTGGATGCCTTTTCGTGTAAGTCTCTTCATGAGCCATTCCTCCTGCGAAACTACCGTATTTGACTCGCTGTGGACCGACCGGATTTTTTTTAGACACGATTAGAATCCATTTTCGGTGCCACAGTCATGTTTACTATTCCTTCGTTCATTCGCAGGGATGCTCGTGGAATATTTCCGACGTTGTTTGCGTCAAATGGCGGTTTTGGTTGCCCGATCTCCGCAAGTGTGCGTTGGGCGTTAAAAATCTTATCGGACCCTTTTGCCGTCGAATGCCGGTGCATAGGAATCATCCCCTCCCTGAGGAGAGGGGTTTGCCCGGGCCCTCGCCTCCCTTCGGATTCGGCCCTTGCTCCATCCATGCTTGCACATCTGCTCTTTTCCCGCCCCCGTTTCCTCCTCCTCCGCGCCCCCTCTCCCATTTTTTCACCTCGTCAGCCCCTGGCTCTCAGCCCTCTTTCCACGGTGGTTCCCTCTCCTGCCTCCCCTTCCCCAATTGTGTTCGTGTGCAGAGGAGGGGATGGCGGTCTTGCACCGACCGGTTATCTATCGAACCCTTCCCGCCCCGACCATGCAGCAGCCAAACAACCCTCGCTCCATGGGTTCGCTGGGTTGGCCGTGATAGTGACTCCTTTTTCCCCCTTACCCCATCCCTCTCTCTTTCTTTCATACTCTTCTTGGGCTTGGTTTTTCGAGTTTACGGGGAGGGCTTTAAGGGAGAGGGGGGAAGGAGAAGGAAGCAAGGGCGAAGGCGGGCATCTGCCCTGCGAACGTATCGAAGGGAGTGCCCCTTTTTCCGCGATGACATTCTCGGCTTGGGTCGCCTCTCCCTCCCGATGCGTCCTCACTTCAGTCTTCTCCTCGCCCTCAGTGTCCCGTCTCGTCACTCGCAAAAGGGTTGAATGATTGATGCGTCGTTCTTTATTTTCTCAACACGTACTCTTGTTTGGAGGTGGGTTTTCTCTCGGGTGTACCAGTTTCGTTTTACTCGTAGTTCTCGCATTGTTCGCTTGGTATTGGTTGGCTTCCGTGTTTTGATGACAACGCGGTGTTTACCGAATTATAGATTTTTAATGTGCCAGTTATTCTCCCTCCCCTCAATCTTCTCAAAAATCTGGACCATTTCAGTGCAAACTTAGTTGGGAGCGAGAATAATTATAGGGAGACAAAAAGAAAGTTTTTCCCACAAATTCAATCAAGAGACTGAGTCTGCCTTGTGCCTGACTCCTGAGTGAGTCTGCCTTTTGCAAGTACAGTATTGCTGTTATTAAAATACAGTTATTATTTAGGCCTTAATAGATTTCATTATTCGGCTGTTTTTTTCTTTTATCTGTGTAGCTTTGGGAATCAACTATACTAACACCTATCGGCTGTTTTTGAAACCGTAGATATTTTTCTCTTTTTCCTTACGTAGTTTATTTTGGATTTATTCATGCTTCATATAGAAGAAAGCTTGCTTAGTGCAGCTGAAGGCTATCATAAGAGTGGAGAATGTTAGGCAAGTGAGGAAGGGGTGGGAATGCATTTTGGACGGAATAGCGAGAGGAAAAAAGTATCCTGATTTAAAGAAAGGTTTATTGTAGTGTCGGATTATTATTAGGTAATCTACCGGTTAAGGTAGGTGTTTTGGATGGACACAACTAACAAATAAACATTTTGTAACTCCAAGCAATGCCCAATCCAGCAACCTACTCTACATCAGGTCCCTCTTCATCTCTGTGTACTGATGTCAGGTTGATTTTGTTACGAGAGGCAAAGAAATGTATCGTTATACGAGTATGATTGTATCCATTCAAAACTTAGCGTAAATGGTTGAATATCAATAAAAATAATTGTAGTCATTTATAAAAATTAATGTTTTTACGTTAACGTTTAACGTTTTTTTATTTGTTTGCAATATGTCCGTACTGAGAGCGATGATCTTTTTCCACAAATTTCACAGCGTAATTAGTTTCATTGAGTAGCGTGAGAGAAGTTTTATGTAATTGCCAGTCGTTCATTCGCGATAGGTAACCACAATTCTTTACCTACTATGCATGCTTGGCATGGATGTACCATGCCACACGAGAGCATGCGGAACTCATACTCATTTCTTCCTCCTTGGTATGTTTATATAAATTTTAATAATTATGTGTTCGCAATTTAATTATTGTTACAGCATTTTCGTGAAATTTCGGGTTACATTTCTTTTGTCTCCGAATTCGAGACGCCTTCGATCTTAGCGCCGATTTCGTTGCGCTTCTGCCACTTCAACTATTTCTCCTAAAGCCCTATAGATCAGCAACAGCTTGCGATCACGACTGAAAGGTCATGCTGAAAAAAACATTTCTTTAATTACCACGGATTAATGTGGATTCGGACGAGAGTTTTGGAGGATTGATAACACCTAATTATTTTTAAATAAAAAAAACGGGAATCATGGTAATTTTAAAATTGTACTTTTAAGATGTATTTTTGTGGAATAGCTATAGTATATCCCGTTTTGTATTAAAATGATTTACTGTCTTCGACAAACATACCCCTTTCAAAAAGAATGATAGCACAGCCCCGATTTACTATAGCGAACGATGTTCTCGGAACCATTTTGTTCATTGTCGCGGAAATATAGGAAACGTTCTCGAGGTTATTGCTTTATAAATGACCCCATACTTATGATGCTGTCTGCCTTTCGGAGTGGAAGTTGGAAGTTGTGTGTTACCTTTAAAACTTCACGCATAAATGAACATGTGACAAGTGGTGCGTCAATTGGCACCGAAAACAGTTCCTGTGTATACTTTCTCCGCAACAGCTCAGGTGGCCTTTCCTATTTAACACCTACTTTCGTTTGCTCACATATCAACGTATTCCTGTACTTGATTATAGTCTGGTGTTTCGGGCATGCTTATATAATTAGTTTTACGTGGTGAATTGCAATAGAGCAGTGATTTTGCATTACTAAATACCTCTGAATTTGTCTTTATCTGCTATTAGTATATTTTCTACAAAATTGCCTTTAACGAAAAGCGAAAATTATACATTTCGGGTATCGATTGATTTCATTTCCTTGTTTTGGGGTCCTTTTTTTCAGATTTAATTCAATTGAAGACATATAAATTCGCCACTACTCGAAATAAGTGCCTTTCAGGTTTAACTTTGGTCTCGGTTGCTGTTTTAGCATAAGCGACGAAAGCAGGAAGTTAAATGAAGTGAAAACTCCTCTGGAGAGTTCGGCATCGAATCCCTTAAAATATTTTCACGAGACGTGGCCGAGCTCGGGCATTTTGGAATGATTGTGGGCCCCCATCGAAATTTCACGGTCGCACCCCGTGCCCCCTCTCCTCCCCTTGCTTTTTTCCTTATCTTTGGTTCAGGCCGGGCCTCCCCTCCCAATTCTGGCTCCCACCCTCCCGTCACCCTCCCCTCCCAGCCTTCGCGTCGCCCTTCCCCTTTGACGCCATCTCCACTTCCGCCGCCTTTGCCACTCCCCGCCTTCCAAACCCCTCTCCCGGCGAACCTACCCCTCCTCCCCCTCCCGCCCTCCCTCCCACAGCCTTTTCCGGTCTCCGGCCTCCGCACACCCTTCCCACTTCCATTCCCAGCAGTCCTCCCCCGCCCTTCCCGCCTACTCTAAGGGCTGGTTTCCTCACCTATATGACGCCCGTGCCCACCCCTTGTGCTGCTGCTTTCCCGTATTTTTGTTTGGCAGTCAATAATTCGAACTCCCGATTAAAAGTACAGAAACGTATGATAACTCGCTCCCAGGGGCTTTTGGGAGTATGGGGGGGGTGAAAGGGGTGGAGGACGACGCGAAATGGGGATTGGACAAGTATGGTGACTGACGTGCTCTGTCCCTGTGCCTAGGGTTCGATGTCGATTCTCTTGAGTTGGAGAGTTTGTTATTGCCGTGTCCCAGGCTCTCCGCGGTTGCGATCTATAAAGAATGACCTCTTTGTCTTCCTCTGAATACTATGTTTCCCACCCACTGTTAGAGTATTCCTTCATAGTTAATGTTAAGTACATCTACATGGTATCATGCAAGCTACCAATAGTGTGGGTGTCAAGGGATGATTCCTTTTCAGGCATGCAACTTCAAAATTTAGTTTTGCTTGCATTGTATTTGCAAAAAAAATTTAAACCATTTTCTTTTAACTTTGAGGTTAATAACAGCTACGTGTATTATGATGTCTGGGTACAAAATACTTCTCTACGAATACGAGACCAGTTGAAAATCAAAAGAAGTACAGTTAGTCAAAACAGTGGCAACTTTGTAGACTATTAAATATCCCCCCCCCTAGTGCTCTCTTTTTCAGTTATTGTGATCCCTTGTCGTTTGCAGGGAAAATCACATCTTAAATATATAAAATAAGTAAAATTCTTTTGTTGGCGGAGTTGAGAAGTACTTAACTGCACCCTGTGGCCTTTTTTTTTACTTCGAGTTCCAAATCTAACTAATCTATATGCAAGAAATTGTTTGTGCCAGTGCACGCTTATCTTATGCAATTAGTGTCTTTTTATTCCTTTTTTAACTTTTTTGTTTTTATTTTATAAAATGTAATGCCCCCAAGACCACAGGGACTTTGATGACACGCTTATGTGTTTCTTATTCATTATTTACCCATGTACATGGATTTACTATGACTGCGGCATACGTCAAAGCAGACAGTAATCACTGTGCCTATGATTTCTGGTAACATTGTGTGTGCCGGATTTGTTAGTTGTTCGGCGTAGACCGATTTTCGTACTCTCTATGTTAATTTGAACCCTACTGCCACGACAAATGGAGAGTATCAACTTAGATAATAGCGCAATTGCCATCATGGTTGTGAGTCAGTCTCTCCTCGACTGAATGAATTCCGTATGAATTGTATGAAAGATGTCTGGTCATCCGAGCCTACTTTTAGTACTTGGTTAAAAAATTGACAGTTGTTGCTACGAGGTGCTTTACAAAGTGGTCTCAGAACTCGCTGGATACTAAAGGTTCCATTTTCATTAAGTGCTAGCTTTTTTTTCATTTTTTAATACTCGATGACTTTTTTCTTTATTCCCATTTCTTTTCCACATTTTAATGAATGTTTCGAGTAAACTAATTCATATTTTATTTGTTGGAAGAGAATTTTTCCGATGTTAGTTCCTTTGTTTTTTATTTTATAGTTAGTTTCGTTAACACAGAGCTTAACGTGAACTGTACAGTTGTTCATTTCAAAATAGTTACGGTGATATTCTAATTAATGAAATTGGTTGGTACAAGTGCAAAGCCAAGTTTGCTCGACGGTGATGAAAAATAGTAATGCGCTCGTGGATATGAGATGATAAAACATTTGACGTTTTTTCGTTGATATTTGTGACGCAGGGCTACTCACAGTTGAGTATTCAATTTTGAACGTGGTATTACTCATTTTCACGCTTCATTTCAACGTACCTAAGTGTCGGTAATTGGATGTCGTTTTATTTTATTCTTAAGAAATTATCGGCCTGTAACACGTAACTACGTGCGCCATTATACTTATATGGCGACTCGAAAAAAGAAATCCTTAAGCGCTTACATTTTTCATTCATTCTTGTGTCTTTATAATCGTGATATTTATTAACGACTGTCAGACGGAAAGTTTTTATTTTTTCCCTCTTTCCTTTCTCATTCGAATTACAAAAATCCTACTAAATGTTTTATATCTTCTTTACTGTGCGATGTGACTTGAACTCCTTGGACTTAATTGTATCTCCCCGTACAAAAATGTTTTGGTCATGCCGTCGTTTGGTAACGGTGGATTAGTGTAATGCAACTCTTGCGTTCGCCGGCCTCGAGCGATTGCGATTTATTTTCCCGAGTGGGTTTGCTGATTTGGAATTTACTCTTATCTTTCCAATGTGATAACGAAACTGTGTAGCGACATCTGGTGAACGAATACTCCAGACATCAGGGATCAAGACTTAATGGAACTATTATTATGTTGGTTCACTCTCAACCGAACGTGTTCAAAAAAATTCTACGTTTCGAAGTTTTAACAAGAATGTAAAAAGATCTGATTTTATGACTGTCGGAGATGATGATCTTATAACTTTTTGTTATTTTTTTTAAGTAGTTGTGAAGATCACCTCGGACGAAGTGTTACAAATTTACTCAGGCATTGAAATATGCGTATTAATGTGTATGTTTTATTTAGTATTCATTTCCCTTCCTATCCCTTAAGTCCACTTATCCCTTGCCCATCCCAATTAGTGGTTGCACCCCCTAACACACACCATTTTGGATTTGTATACATATGATGTATGTTGCATAATTTACTTAACTTTCGTGGAAATATTTTGCTTTGTTTCGTCAGTTTTCTACTTTTTTTGCGATAAAATATCGATAAATTGTGGTGAGAAAGTAATGATTGGATCGCTGCACCAACATTGCAGATTCTTACTTAGAACGTCGAAATAGTTTCAAATATGAAGGTTTTTGTCAGGTTTGTCCATTTCATTGTTTCGTGGTGGGTGCTCTTCAGCATTCTTGTGAATGAGTGCCCTTAATGGAATTTAATATGGCCTTAACATCAAGGATCGATTTCAATCAAGTCTCGATAGTCTAACGCAGGGTGTGTGTTCACACTGTGCATTTTTTCCCGAGGAATAATACTTGGTTCACGAAAATATTCCGATCCCCTAGCTTTGAAAGAGTGATTTCGAGCGCTGAAGGGATTAATGCGTAATGCACCTGCTGCCTCTTAACTCGGTTAATCAGTTTGATTGATCTTCTCTTTGATTTCTCTGCTTCTGTCTGCATTTGCGTGTATATATTTATATTTTAGTCTGCAAGCTGCCGTCAGGGCAGGGGATTTTAGATCACCAGTGTTTAGATGAATTGGTGTTTATTTGTTGTGCGTACAGTTTTATTTTCTGGAAGCTCGAATACGCGGTTAAATAATGGGTCAAGTAGTGGGATTCATCCATGGTTACTCTTTATTTACTTCTGATTTTATATGCGATTAGCGTTCCTCGTCACCAGCTCAAAGTTGTAATCCGATTTGTATGTACTAGTATCTCAATGCACAAGGGAGACAATCTCCTATGTCGAGAGGGAGTAAAAAGAAATGGATTTGTTAACGAGGAAACTTGATGGATGTTATTTTAAATTGCTGTCATTGGTGCAAATTCTGCGGGCGTTAAAACAAAAGGCTTGGTACCCCTTTTGTGCTAAACTATGCCGGTGCGAATAAGGTGCTGCTGGTCATTTCTCCCCCAACAAAATTAGCCGCTCAGTGTTCTTGAACTTCCGTGCGGATGTTCTTTCTTGTGTTCCCTGAGCAGCAGGCTTGTTAAGAGCTCTCCTGCTGCGGAAGGTTTAGGCATGGCCTAACTCGCAGGGGCTCGGTTCTCTCGCAATGGCCGCCGGGTTAAAGCCTCGACTCCTTTTCCGCCCCCATCCATGGGAATATGCGCTCCATTCAGAGCGGCTTCCTCGTCTCCCTCTTATCCGCCTTCCCCCTCCCCACCCCCCAGCGACCACGTCCTTTCCCTCATTTGAGTCGTCTTTCGACTCAATTAGCTGATGAGGATTTCACCACTCGGTCTACCATTTGCATGAAATTCCCCCATGCCTCAAAATCACGACCCCCTCCCTCCCTCTTCCCCCCCCCCCGGGTACCCTGCGCGGCTCGCGTTCCCCGAACGTAAATCTCGCACAATTAGCCAGTTTCTCGCTTATATTTGCAACTTGGACCATTCATTCCTAGTTAGTCCTTCACCCACGGTGCCATCTTGTTTTCTATCTTTAGACCCGTAACTTCCCGCCCTCGCTTGCTCCCGGCAAATAGCTTTCTCGCACTTCACGTCGTTTCCTTCGTCACGCCAATCTAACTAACATCAGTCCATCATAGTTCTTAAGTAGGGTCAGCGCCACTATAGAGTGGAATTAATTCCGTCAGCCTTCCTGGTTGGCTAAGTTCTCATCCCTCAAACTTTTGGACTGAGTGCCTTTTTTTCCCCCAATCCTCGCGGCATCTTTGAAAGGGCGAAACAAGTAAGTGCCAACGGCCAGAGGAGGATCGTATATGGGAGAAGTACCCCTTATTTTCCTCGATCACCTCCGTGAGTTCTTCCGCGCATGGAAACGCTTTCATCGGTTCATTTTTGCCTTGGTGCTTTCCTGTGGCGTCAGGGGGAGGAGGGTGAAGTGGGGGGGGGGGTAGGGAGAGAGCGAGCGGGCGAGCAAGAGGTTTCCCCGTCACCAGCCTGGGCCCACCAGCGCCGCGCGGCGGCCCATCTCCCAAGCTGCGCAAGGCCATCCTCCCTCGGCCTCATTCGTAGCGTGTGGCGAAACACTGGCGCGCGGAGTTCGCGAGAGCGAGCGCTTGGCTCCCTCCCTATCCCTCTCCGTCTTCCCATTCCTCTCCTGTCCCTCCCCCCTCCCCAGACGGTCTCTTTATCTCGCCCCGGACTGGATTAGCCGTGGACGTGGAACCAAGAAGTGGAAAAATATGTGGATTCTAGGGACGAACGTTATTATTGCTTGCTTATTTGCTTTGGGAATGTTTTTGTATACAGCTTCTCGCAGCATTGTTTCATTGTCGCCCTCGTGTTAGTGGTAGTAGTGTTTTTAAACAGGTTCCTGCTCTGAATTTTGAGTGTGGCTCTTGGAATTATGATTTTGTCCACCCTCTGGCGGCCAGTCCTTCGTTCCTAGGATGATGCTATCATCAGTTACTTCTTCTTAAAAGTCAGGGATCGCATACTAACCCTTCACGATGGAGGAATCAGCTGACAATATGACGGCGCAACTCTGATGGATTTTCCGAACGAGGGCCCGGAGGAACGCGTTGACGTTGACTCGATGATTTTTTTTTAAATTGATGTGTCACCCGGTAATTTAGTTAGCAAACCGTTTTACACGATGCTAACTTCAGTCACTGAAATCAGGATGTTCATTATTGAATGCGAACTTGGCGTTAGGTCTCGGATGAACCCTTATCTGCTATAAAATATAAAGCTATCCAACTCTATTTTTTATTCCTTTTGACTTTTGTGCAAAAGCTTTGTTTTCGTTGGCGGCAGTGTTTACGCTTAAATTAAAAAAAATGTTTTTAGCCTTCGTCATGTTAGATTCTGTCTATGATTCAGATAAGGGAACGGCTATCGTATTAGGGATCGTGTTAATTGCCTAACTATTTATGATCCAGGAAACAAAAAAGATGAATCTGAGCGAAGGTTATGGTTCTAAGGAGAAGGTTATATCAATATTGTACCCCGTGATCCACCAAAAAGAATTGTGGCTGAGGATACAAGTACCATGCAGAATAGGTGAGGGAAAGGAAGGAAAAAAGTTAACTAAAAACCTCGAAATAATGTGCAAATACAGGTATGCTTCCTGGGGGAAATCTTAGTTCAAAAGAAGTGTTAATTTCACGCAATAAAGTAGTTCTTTGGTATATGGAAAAGGAGGGAATAAAAATGAACCACAATACATGCATACACCTCCACCATACGCAGACGGTCATACAGAACGGGAAAGTAAGAAGGGGGAAGTTCAATTGATGAAGGTTAGCGAATGGTACTGGATGTAGTTCGTTGCTTACGCAATGATCTGCCGAATGAAGATATTGGCAGTGACATAAATTATTCTATCGTAATATAAAGATAACCCTATCTCTAATGAACCTCAAATAATTTTCCTCTCTCGTCCGTATTATATATTTAAAATTTTTCCGGTGAAATCAAGAAAAAATGGTTAATAAAAATTGGCAATTTTCCACAAAATAAAATTTTAATACGACCGGTTTGGACCAGAACAGTTAGTACGACCGGTCGATGTAACTACATCATCTTCTGATCACCAGAAGATGATGTAGTTACATCGAAACCGGTCGTATTAAAATTTTATTTTGTGGAAAATTGCCAATTTTTATTAACCATGATATTCCACCATATCACGCCTGAAACGTCTCTTTTTACAGGAAAAATGGATTTCTGCAAAAGCAATGTAGATTCCAGGGCCACAAATGGTAAGGCTCTTGGAAGTGTCCTTGACCATATGTTTGCTACTTGGATTCAAGAATTGGATAGAAAATAAAGAGGCCGTACTCAGTGCTGTAAATCGAATTCAATTCATTTAATTAATACGGTTACTTCTTTTAGACGATACAGTTTTAACTATCCGGATATCAGGACTGAAATAAACATTTTGTGTTTAACGACTTAAGATAATTAGCTAAAAGGTAAAAAGGATAAATGAAGAAGGACGTGAAAACAGATGAGCTATCGGGGGGAAAGGGAATTATAGATAAGAACGGAGTCCTGCAGTAACCTAATTCTAGGATTGGTTTACTACAGATGGCGACAATATATTTTAGTCAAATTACTTAAAAAACTTTAATGAGTAAAATATCGTCTACATCTACATAAATACCCCTCGATCCAACAAAAAGTTGTAGAAAACATAGTTCAAAACAATTGTTATTTTCACCCAATAGTATGTTGCACTTCACATTACACATGGAAATATTAATGCTTGCCTGGGTCTTCCATTGGCGTATTCCAAATGATGATTAATAACCTGGCATATTATTTGTCAGTTAACGGTACTTTAGGCTTTATTCCGGTAAAAAAATGATGACCGCAATACATTTAACTCGGGTAATGAAGGAACCATTCATAATCATCGATGGAAAGTATGTCTTAACGATAATAATTACTGAATAATTACTAAATTTTCATTTTATCAGAAGGGTCTCATAATTTCTCGTAGAAAGCCGTAACCTTCGATTTCTGCCGACATTTAAGAGTGATTAATGTGTTCAGGTTGGTCTTTGGTAAGAGCCTCCTCTCTTCAAGCAACAGCTTCATTTTTTTATTTCTTCCCCCTCCAACATGAAACATCTGCTTTGGGTTTTACATGGCAGCTTTACTTGTTTAAAGGCTAACTGCAGGATTTCACGCTTCTTTACTATAAGTTTTTTTAAAAGTGAATTTTCTGATAAAGCGTCTTATCATCGAGTTTATTGGAGACGCGGAGAGCAGCAAAAGCAGACTCAAACCAACCTTAGGCGTCATGGTGAGGCACCCCACAGAATGCGATCTGTAAACCTTATTGCCATCTGCCATTCATTTTACGGACACTTCACGTTAACCTTTAACCACCGTTAAACGGGTGGTGACCTAACACTCCCCCCCCCCCCGGCACAGGCCCCTGAGGCGGCTTACGGGGTATTATTTAGATGTATATGAACCTTTGGTTGAAATATAAAGATTCGGCAGTCGACAAACCCCCCTTCGTATGCCCTTGTGTTGGCTGTCAAGGTATGACCTGGCTGCAGACTAATCCGATAGCCGTACGAAGCCTTTTTGGTCAAGTAGGGCAGAGGGTAATAGTTCTAAAAATGCACGCGATACAGTAATCACATATGAATGATACATATGTCAAAAATATGTATATCATAATTACTTAATAGCAGGTATGAAAAGTTGTAACTATGACATTTGGAAAGGTACGCTGCAAGCCACTGTTAGGGTGTGTGGCAGGGGGTGATTCAACACAAGACGTGCAACATCAAAATTAAGTTTTTCTTAATTTTTAATTAATAGTAACGACGACTAAAAGTACGTGCATTTCGGTGTCTTAGTGAGATATACTTACGGTCGGTGACAACCCCCACCACACGCCCTTTCGGGGTATTATGTGGATTTATTGGTTCAATGTAAATTTCTCTAAACATAAGAGAGGAGCTGTTAGGTATAGAAAACCTGACCTCACTTTTGACACTCCGTGCCCACACCTTTTTGGTGGCTCACGTGTTATTATGTAGATTTAGGAGTTGTGACCTCAAATGTATTGGTAGATTTGACCACCAGGATAATATAAAAGCGCCATACATCACCATCGTCAAGATCAAGTAATCGGTCTTCCCTCGCACGATATCTACACAATCATGACTATACCCAAACCATGCACCCGAATATTTTTCATAGGTGTATGATGTATGTAAGTTTGTAGTGTGTATTTGTTTGAATGATCAATGTGTATACATATTTATGTATGATATCTGTGTATTAATGGCTTGTGTCCTAACACCTCCTGCCACACGCCCACGCTGCGTCTTAGCGTGTGTTTTGCATATGTAGGTTGGAAATCCAATTTAAACTCGGAAAGAAGGTAGGAATGCAGTTAATACGAGTACTCGTAAGTAGGAACGTGAAGTGCTTGTTAAAAGTTACAGAGTTAAAAGTTACTGTTATATAAACAGCCATCTAGTCTGTTAAAGCAGAGGGATGTTGATTTTTTTGTTCTTCGGAGTTGTTTTTGTATCCGTGAAGGCAAGGAATATCCCGTGAACCCTTAGGCGTCGACGAAGGCTGGGTGAGTCATTAGGGAAGATGCCACGTGTCGAGATTTGGAAAGGACGAGTTTTGGATGAGTCACCCTCTGTGCTGCTGCGAAGGTCTTTAAGTTTGGAATGACGTGTATGTGAGTGTTCTCCGCGAAACTTCAATCTTATCGCCAGCGAGGGGTCTTTCGAACAAAAGCGTTCTACCAGGAAATATATTTCTTCCTAATAGTTGTTTGCGCCACATTCTGTTTGCTTTGACAAAGGGGTTCTACCTTCTATTCGGGGACAATTCTGGTTGAATTGTCCCCGAATAGTGCCCTCGTTCTTTCAAGGTGTGTGTCATACTAACATCGTCACTGTAAGTATCGCTTTTCCGAGGAGCCATATTTTCCTTCTCTATTGGGTTAAATATGAACAGTGCTTTTTGCAGCTGATTTCTCCCAACTGAGGAGGTTCCCTTTTACAAACTCGTTGATAATTTAAGGGCCCTTCTAATTTTATTAATCTTCGGTTTTACACGTATCTTATATCTGCAGTGTGATGCAAGTAATATTTTCATTTTAAATTATTTAATATATAAAAATATTCATTAAATTGATTAACTACTAGCACATGGGATCCTCATGAAGGATTGATTTCCGAATTAGATTGTATCCTAGATTTGTAAAGTGTTGTTATGATAAATGCGGTAGTGTATCTAGATTATTATAAAATATGTGGTGAATAGCTCACGTGGTTAAATTACAGATAAAATATCCTGAATAAATTGTTGTTGGTCTCTCTAACAATGGTGTTGATAGTTTATTCTTAAACCCATCGGTCTACGGTAAGAGATATCATGAGAGATAAGATTCGAGAGAAACATAACAGTTTTAGGCTTAATTTTGTGGAATTCCTTCATGATGATGGTAGAAAAAGAAACTTTGGACTTCCTTATAAAGATTTAATACTTCACACGACCATGGTTTCGATAATGCGCAGGATCGAAACCATGGTCCTGTGGAGTATCAAGTCTTTATGTGGAAGTGCAAAGTTTCTTTTTCTATCCTCATCAAGATTCGGGAGATCATGTGTGTGTAGAAGATTATAGAATAGTGTTTATTGTCATTTAACCCACGAACTATAAGGAATCAGATTAACTGTAAGTGACCGTGCTAGTTGAAAAAAGTATTTTTCTATTTTCTTTCTGAGTAGCCTACATCTACACAGTACCCAGAAAGTCGCTGCAAGGACGTGTGGCTGTGGGTGTCAGGTCACCACCCGTAAAATAGAATAAAACCACTGGCAAAACTAACAAAATCATGCCAATTCACACCCGCATGGACGTATATATTCTTACAAAAACCATTTTAGCTTGCACACATGCAAATGCATTTATTAGTAACTAACGTACACATGCACCTACGAATATACATTGTGTCTTCGCAGCGTTTTATCTTGTCGTCAATTTTAAATCAAATGTCTTTACTATTTCTGTAATGACTTTGATTTCTTGCTATTACGTGTATGATTGCTTATTGTCCGGGAAAATAACGAATATTTGTGTCCATCTGTACTGGATACTATTACTATTCTTACTATTATGATTCCTGATTGTTCTGGGAAAGAATGAGTATTTGTATCTGTCTGTACTGGTATCTATCTCCCTTATTTTATCTTTGTGGTCTGATCTACCTAAATAGTGTGGGGCCATAATAGTTCCTTTTGCGTCATTTTTAAAATCGTTTGTTTCTGAACTTTGCTAAAAGTCTGTCTCGCTTGTTCTCTCTTATCGTAACATTTTTTGGTCGATCTGGTGAATTTTCTCCTGCTTTATCTAATTCTTCAAGCAGCAATTTCTCTCAAGGATCCCAAGCACCTATCGCGTATTCCAAATGTGGCCTAACTTGGGTGAAATGACACCTCTCTTTAAATTTCCCATTACATTACACACTTCGACGAAATGACCAGTAATGAAGGATATATGTTTCCGTGCCTTTTGTAGCTGATGTACCCACCATAGTAAATCTCATTCGCTCTTCCCGGGATTTCGACCAGGAAATCGTGTCGGGCTAAGTGTTACAAACAAAGAACAATTTCACGATTTCCCATAAAATATCTTTATATATTTGTCTTCACGTATGCTGATTAGTATTAGATCAACTGACAGTTGAACGGGCTCCAAGAGGTAATGAGAAAGGCAATGCGAGAGGATTGTAGTATGCTATATCTATGCAAAAGAAAGTATTCTGTATAAATAAAATCGTGATTGAAAGTAGTATCTTCGGAGCGAGCGCGGAGGCAGTGAGGTGTGGGTGGTCTTGTATGTCTACCAAATTCCCAACGCCAATCTCACATTTTGAGTCAATTTCGTAGCCGATTTAACACAAAAATAATGCCCCCTTGTTGACGAATGAGGAAATTTCACTTTCTCTGATTCACGCGAATAAATATGTCTTTTTGTGCTATCAATTTCGTCTCGTTCTTATCTCGCCACCATATGAGAGTATCCAAACATTGTCGGCCTAATTTAATGTTGACCTTCAAATGTAGCTTCGATGAATGAATTCTTTCTGAAGAGAAGTTATGTTTTTGTGCCTGTTGTCTTCGCTCAAGGCTGAGTTTTATAAGCGGTATCATACCGGAAATTCTTTCGGGGGGGAGTATTAAAAAATTGAGCATTAAATTTAAGACCATAATGCCTGTAAAAATACGTAGGATTGTGTTTAGAAACTTAGACTGACCTTGAGTATTTATGTCTTGGATGTCCTCGCATAATTTTAATTAAATAATGTTTGGAAAAAAGAAAGATGGCAGCCAGCGGATCCTGACCTAAGTGTACTAACGTTATCAGACGATAACCGGAAAAACTGGTGCAATTAGGCTGGAAAATTATTGCATCATCACCCACAACTGCTGTTCTGTTTCGGCCAACACTGGCTTATACAAGTAGTAATGCATATTTATGAATCTCGAGAAAATATTTTGGTATTTGACATGTTTTTCTCTAATGGACCCTCGTGAATATTTATTTATTCATTATTTTAATTCCTTGTTTTTTAGGTAGAAGTAATTTTATTGTGACGACGAAGGTCGTTAGGCAACTTAATTATCGTGATGTGTACGACAGATGCTGTCACTCGTCTGTGTCACCAACTGTTCCTCTTTATTCTACGTTCTCTTGATGACATCTCTGCGTTGTCAACTGCAGGAGGCAGGCAATGGGAGGGTAAAAACAAATAAACATGTTCAATTGAGATTTTATTCCTTTAGTTCAATCACGCGAAAAGACTAATTTGATTTAGATCGAATTTCCTATGGTAAATGCACTCAAATTTCTCCATACGTTTGCAGAATGTTTTTCAGTTTTCACGCTGCCGCGTGAATCGTGGAAATGAAAGCGAAAAAAAAGTAAAGATACGAGGTAATTATGAGAAGTGGATGGTTGAAGTTTAGAAAATGGATGTTGGCATTATTTACCCAAAATGGCGCCTTTTTAAGAGTCCCAATCGTAATGTGATTGAATGTGCATGGTAGCGTGCGAGTGTACACCGCTCTCATGAATTTATAAATAGATTAGAAGCTAACTCGTTTCTGCTTTTAAGATAACATTTACGTTGCGATGATAAACTAATATGGTGGATGAGGAGAGAGGAAGGGTTTGGAGGAGTGGTAATGCAAAGGAGTGAAAATATAAACTTCTCTCGGGTGAGAATGGGAAAGTGACGTTTCGGTTGGAAAGTTTAGGAGCGAGGCGAAATGTGTGTCGTTTAATTTCTTGAACAGAAAATGTTTATCTTAGGCCGGAGGACTTTTTCGCGCATGCAAAATCCAAATAATTAAAATGTCTGTTTCCTGAAGTTGTCGCCGTGCTCCGCGGGGATGTGCAAGGAATTAGAGCCTTCAAATGCTAGATTACACTTGTCCAACCTAAAGACGGTATCCGAATCGACCAGAATGGAGTCACCTTGACCTGGTTAAGAACCCGAGAGGAATTTACACTGGTGGAATTTGAGTCAAGGAATGTTTCGGTACGAGAAAATTTTCCAAAATGTTCCTTACTTGTTCATCGAATGGACGGCAGGGTTAAATGTTTCCCGAGAGTAAGGGGGAGAGCACCGGCTAAGCAGAGGGATGTTGGATGCAATTGTCGTGGGATGGAAGGAAAAATGAAATCAGGCTGTTGGGGTTGAAAAATTTGAAACTGTTGCGAGTGAAAGGATATGATTACATCTACAAGGTATCCTGCGGATCACCACTAGAGTGTGTGGCGGGGGGCAGGGGGGTGATTTCACACCAAGATTGCAGCAAATTCTTTGTGCATTTCAGCTTGTTTAGTAATTGGTTCAAAAATATTGCGTGAAATTTGAAGTACTGAAAGGTGTGATATTTAATGCTGGAATCTCAAAATGTAAAAAATCATTTGCCTGGAGCAGAACTCCAGGGATCGGGGATCGTATCACGGTCCAGGCAATTGCTTTTTTAGCTTTTTAGAATTCTCGCATTTTGTGCACACCGCTGGTTCCGTCAAAGTACTCTAATTCACGACTAATTGTCGTGAATTTTCCATAAGTTTCATTATGTTTGAAATATTTCATAAAAATTCGACACTAGTCAGGTGAATGATTTGGGCTCGTGATCAGCTGACGGATATCTTCGGGTGGAGAATCTTTGCTCCAGAAATGGAGTTTTAGCAGGAGATAAATTCAATATATGAGTGTTGTCAAGGACCTACGGCGAATTGATGATGGGCCTCTTATTGGTAGCCGTTGGTAAAAGATTAACTACAAAAATGAACTTTGCAGATCGTGGATGTCCTTCTCTGGTTATCTAGATAAGTACTAATAGCCAAGTTGGCTAATTATCGTATTTAATCATTTCATTCATGAAAAGTGTCCGAAAGTTTGTCATTTAGCTCCCAATTCCAACAAGTTTATTGGGGTATTAACCGTGAGCATTATCGGATTCAGACTTTATGCATCTTTTTATGATTAAAATGCTTTGATATTCACACGTGATGATATGGAGTCTGTGGTTTCTCTAAATTAGTGGCTTAAATCATAATTCATTTATAATATTAACGTGAAAAATTAAAAACTGATACTTCTATTTATCACAATTATTCCGTTGTGCATAGGCTATTTGGCAATTTATGCTGAAATAAATGTCGATCACCATCCCGTGGTTATATTAATAGTAACTTATGTGTTAATGTTAATACAAAGTTACAATAGTAATTTTAAATATGAATAACGGCTGTCGCGAAAGAAATTCATACGAAAAGGTGCTAGATTCATCGTTTTAGGAATTTTCGACAAGAATTTACATCCCAACTTTCGTAATAGTTCATTCAACTCCTTATGTTTTCGGGTACTCAGTCATATTATTCGTTTTTTTTTTAGAAAAACGTACGTTTTCTAAGTTTGAAAATCATTTTATAAAAAAGAATAAGGTTTTATAAATTTACAGTAGTGTTCGGAAACTTCCCGTGTACTTGAAGAAAGAAACTGCTGACATTCTGATCAAAAGTTTCCTAATAACATAGGACCAAGAGCAGGTTAAAACCCTGTGTATTCCGTAGGTTTTTGTACAGGATGAAATAAACTCTCGACGAGGAGAATATTGTGTCAAATTTAACACGAAATACATGTAAACGTATGTTAAACAGCCCATTTATTGCCTTTCGTTTAATTGGTATGTTTTTGGACGAATACGGAAATAAAATGTGGTAACAAGTTTAAACGAACAAATCTTATTTCTATTTATAGCTCCCAACTTCATGGTAAAGCCAATAAAGAAGGCTTTCATTTTCCTTTTGGGCAAGATTATATGATAACGGTCATGTTTTTCCGCATGTTTTTTGACTTTGTAAATTTTAAGTACGGCTGAGCTGAATAATGAGCATTTCACAATTCCACTTTGGCAAATAATTAAGGAATCTCATGACGCTTCTTTATCGGAACTAATATTTTTTCAAAGACTAGCTAAAGTGACCCTAGAATGATTTAAAAGAGATACGAGACGTTCATATACGCCATGTTGATTTTTCTGCTAGGATAAATTTTTAGTCTGATCAATATTTCTTTTCAAACTTGGTTAAATCAGGACAGTTTGTTCAAAATTTAATTGTAAACGAGCATTCTATTCAAATTTTTCAGAACCCCGAGACGGTGGTAAAAAAAACTAAGGTTTCTTTCGCGACTAAGTTTTTATATCTGTGGCGTGTCTCAGAAGGATGCCGTGTGGGCCTCTTTTTCGCTTAGAAAGGCATTTTTTAAATCGGGGAACATTCCAAACATTTATGTTTATCTCTGAAATGATTTGACACTTAGAAATTGGTATGAATAATAGACTGTCGCTACATAAACTCACTGCTGACTTTTTCTTGCTCCGCAATACTTTTAACCGCTTTTATTGTGCTTTATTAGATAAAGATTAAATTTAATTGAATGCGATATTAATTTCGCTTGAGAAATCGTGCTAGAGAATATTTCTTCCTCATTTCTGAAGAGAAATATCAGCATTGACCGTAAATGCTAATTGCGAACAACCCTAAGCAGAAAGATACTGCTTGAACACATACTGGTGGAACAATAACATATTTGGGAGATGGAATGTACGATATTTAATCATTGCTTTGCAATGAGAATACTTGAGAACAAGTGCTTGGTTTCTGTGGCTTCCATAATATAGAATAACACCGTGAACGTGCTTTTTCGTAGTTAAAATAACAATAGGGATGGTTGTAACAGAAATACCCCCAAACACACCTAGTGTGACACTAGTAAAAGAAGTGCAATTTGTTGCTGAGTAACCCATAGATAATAATAATACTTCGAATACCAGTTGACAGAGTAAATAGTAAAATAACAATTCTATGGTATAATTTGAAAATAGTGACGTAGCACCATTGGCATTCAAATGACCGCTTCAAAATGGCAAAATATTTGGAGAGATGAAATCAGGTATTGTGTATGTGCCATTTATATAGGTGCTTGGCCTCAAAATTGTATCGATTGTGGAGGTAAAAATAAATATCGCTGGAAGGCATATATAAATGCACTCGCAACGCCTCAGTGCAATTTCGGAAACGAAGAACTACCGCCATATTGCATTAAAAAATATCTCCTATTGGCCGCGTCCCAAACTGGTAAAATCTTCTCTTCATTCTTGCACAAAGGAGTCATTGCTCCCATTTGTTAGAAGACGTCAATGAACCGGCGTCGCTTAAACCTTAAGATAGGTGGTTTTATGATAATGATTGGTAGTGTAATGGTGATTGTTTTATTAAAGGATCCCTTCTCTTCGATTGGTTGTGGGAGTAAATCTTGGGTATGTACTCGTAGTATGCCGTTGTGTGAAGAATTAGCCTCAAAATTGGAGGATTTGTCGTCTTGTAGGAGTGTCAATCGTTTATCATATCCCGCGAAACCGTGAAGATGGTAATGAATGGAACGAGATCATTCGTGGATTTATACTCTCGTAAAAGTTGTCAAATGAGCTCTTAAGTTCCGTTGAACGATTAAATTCACTCAACCTTTCAACGTGCTTCCTTTTATAGTGATCAAGCATTGAGTGGCGATGGCGACATTTTGCTCGAGATGTTTTGTGATTGGCTCGCGCACAAGAAAGTGAACCTCCCGCGTTTAAGTACCGTGCATGGAGCACCCTAAGGTTCTCCTTTCAGGAAATTTCTCTTGGAACCTTAAACATCATTCTGTGTACTGCGTAGACTTACGTTACGTTTTAACTTCGAACAGTATGGCTCAGTCTGTCCCTAAATATGCTGGACACTGCTATGGTTAATTTGAATGGATTTGACGCATTAAAGACGTGTGGAGTTAATGAGTTGTAAGACCATGGAGATATGCACGATCTTATTTTGCGGGTTAATAATAAATGTATGTTTCTATGTTTATGTTCTATGTCTCATTTTCTATTTGAGAGTGAAATATTATACGTTTTAATGGGATTAATGCATTAGTTAACTTCAAAATACCTCTGGAGTCCCGTTTATAAGAAGTCTCGTGGACTGTGGGAAGGACCTCGTGTTGAATATTTAATGGGGCATTGTTTTATTCGGTTCGCTTGCGGAAGCTGGGGCGAGTGTAGAATGACCCCCCAGCCAGTCGACGAGTTAGGAAACGGCTCGTCTCGTGCTATTTCTTCGTCTCAGTACGTTTTGTCCGCCAGGAGCTCAGGAAATTATTGTTTTCAGATGCGATAAGTTTAGAAGCAATTTATTTGTAGAGTTTATGTTTTGATTATATTTCAGCGAGGGTGATGTAGATCCACGCGAACGGCCGAACTTTTCAACGGCACGTGGCGAAATCACCACTGTACCCAGCAGAATTTTAAGTAAGAAATCCTTACGAGCGTGGCGACGGAATCCTTCGACGTGCGTATTCGAATCGGCTGCAGTAATTAGTCGCAATGTCCATTACATTGCCCGAACGTGCCGCCGTACGGACATACGTGGCGGAAGGACCTAAAATCCATTCCGCGACCCCCGAGTCACAAGTCCGTCGTCCGCCCACCCTCCCGCGGGTAGCCCGGCGTCGTTAACCGTTATCCCGCTCCCTTCCCCTCCCTTTCCCCCTTCCGCTCTCTGGCGGCTTACCTCCGCCCGCCGAGGCAACCTCCGGACGTGCCGGCGACGTGCCCTCCATCTCCCGCGTGGCTCAGCTGCATGCGGTCCCCGGCGCCTTGGACGCGCCGGCGACGCAACCCGCAGCGCATATTGTCGGGCGGGCTGCCTACATTCACGGCGTCTCCCGTTGCAATTCTTGTTATCCCCTAATTTTCGGATCCTTGTCATAGGTCCATTTGTTCTCTCGGTATTGAGTCGTGATCAGGATGGTTGTGGGGAGGTTCCTTCACTTTTTCGTCGAAATCCGGCGGCAAATAGCCGCGGTTAAGCCCGCGAAATAGGAGGTAATTAGCAAGCGATAGTTTGTGCGTTCATCACCCTGTATTTCGTTTGCATTGCATTACTTGCGCATGGATTTCGAAATTTGTTCAGTAATAGCTTCGTGTTATAACCTCGCTTGAATTTCAGTTCATTTTTAATCATTAGTGTCACTACTCTGATCCGTAGATGTTGATTGAAGAGGTGTGTGCTATGAGATAAGCCGGATCCTAAGTCCTTGGAGTCTGTGATCATATTCCAATCTCTTACGTGAACTTCTGTGAAAAGAAGTGAGTCTTTACCATGTATCCAAGTTTGCATCCTTTTACCGTATAAATAATTTCAGAGAAATCTGATAATGAAGGGCCCCAGGTGGACAGGTCAGTGCTCAAGGTGCCAATAGCTATGCAATGCCTTCTCAGTCGGCGAGAAACTACTTGGTAAATACAGTTGTTGTACTTTTTGGTTCGGTATGGATTAAATGCTATCGGATTCTGAGCAATGTTAACCCTTTAAGTTCTTTTGCATTAATTTTGGGCAGTGACATTTTTTTTCAATACAGCGCTTTGCATTGCAGGTAACGCGTGTAGCTAACTGAAAATTGAAGTAGTTCTTCATATCGTCTCTTCAAGATTCCTACGTGGTGAAAAGAGCCACTCAATCCGAATGATTTCAGATAAGTTCGTGTTTGAGTCCCAATTCTTTTGATATGGCGGTTTGTTTGTTAATTTCGTTAGCAACACCAATCAGTCCACGACTCTGTAAATTGTCTCATCCCCAATCCAGTAAAGTGACCCAGAAATAAGGAATGTAGGTTTATCTGTAGAGTTTTTCATATTTTTTAATAGTAATAGCAAATTATCTCATTTCCGTAAGCAGTACGTACGATAAAATGGTACCCGTGTATGTTTTCATCACGTCAATGAATGTCGCAATAGGATTAAGAGATTTAATTTTTTCCTGTAGATTTCGAGAAGCATTAAGGGTGAACGTTAGGTAAGAGGGGTAGAGGGTGTAAGAGAATTGTGGGAAGAAGCTACGAAGAAATAGTGTAGAGCATAGGAAGAGGAAGTGGTCTTGGTATGTAGAAATAAATAGTCGATAGGGACCGTCTAAACCTACCTTTAATAGGTAGAATACCATGAATGAATTAGCTGTGCATTCTGTTCGTTTAATTCTTCTGTGATTTATATTTGGAGTGGCCTTTGGCGCAACGTCCAGGACCTACGCCCGCGCGCCCGCGCTCAAAACGCGTGCAAAGCGATTGATGGTCCGGCTGTCGATGTCCCCACTCGTCACCGTACCCTCGGCTCTTCCCCCGCCCCCCTCTCGCGTCGGACGAACCCCACAACCTCCCCGTCCCCTCCTACATTCGGTCGGAGAAGACAGAGTCTTCCGATCTCCCTGCGCCCTCCCAGAGCCCTTCCCCCCCCCTCGCCGATAGCGTGCCCCCACCCACCCCATCATCCCTACCCTCCTCCGCCCAGCATTCCCTCTCCCCGCCTACCAACTCCCGGCAATGGGCGTGGCTTTGCGTGTTTCTCGTCTCATCTTAACCTGTTGCGCGCATGCGTCTCCTCCTCTCATGTTCTACTCTCCTCTCGACATCTCTCTCTCTTTTCTCTGGCGCGCGCGGTAGCTCGCCGGCTTTCACCCAACTCCATAGCGGAGGGGGGAGGGGAATATTTTTCTCCGTTTCAGCGAAACTTTTATATTATCACCACGATGAATTAATTCCAACCTTTACTTGGCTCGCGTGAGGCGAGAGGGAGCGCTTATTTTTGTCGATCGGGAGCCCTTTTTTCCTCAGTTTTGAAGAGTCAGGGTTGCTGGTCATCAGTTGGAGATATTCTAAAGAAAGGTATCTTTCGAGGGCCTGTCCTGTCGCTTCGATCCTAAACCTGAGCGTCGTATGTTTTAATGGAATCACGCGAGCTTTTATTTATGTTGCCATTTGCTAATATTTGCCTGGGTTTCTGTTTACTCGAAAATTTCAAGTTCCCTAAACGACTTCCAAATTGCTGCTTGAAAAGTGGTAGGAAACCCGAGCTAGGTTTTTGTATCCACCGTCCGATGAGCGACTTGGAATCACCGATTTAATTCCAAGGCAATGTTATTTATTGAATTTTTTATTCGTAATTTTGGAGGGGGAAATTGTATTATTTGTATATATATTTACGGGCGAATGAATACCACCTCGGTAGTTATTTTTCCGACCTGTGTTTTGAAAAACATTTTGCCCGCTGTAGAATGAATCTAGTGGCAGGCGTTTAAATGCTGGTGAGAAAAAAATAATTGCGCGTGGAAGGGCATTTGCTGCGTAGGGAATGTTGGCAACTACAGCGCTTACGAGTTGAGAGATTGCTCGCACATCGAGGTCAGGGGCAGAAAGCGAGTTCGACCAGTCGGATCTTCCCCTTTCGAGAACGTTGGAAATCACTTTGCTTATCAAGAGCCGTTCCGCAACGTTCTTCAATCCGCCCGGGTTTTTTTCTTAATGATAATTTTTGTTGAAGTTGTTTTTGTGCCTCCTGCCTTACCCATTATGTGGAGTTGGGTACGCAAGACTTTTGTCACCGACATTTAACCCCTAAAATATGGCGTACATGCAATCGTTATTCATCGTAATTGTTCTGCTAGCTTGTGGGATGATTAATAAAGGAATTGCAAGATTTGTTTTTTATCTCGAAATCATCCTAGTCCGACCGTATTTAGAGAAGATTAATTAAAAAACTATAGTATCATTTTAGTCCTTTCAATTAAATGCGATGTTGCAGCTATGACTTCTTTGTTAGAGAAGAGAGGGCTTTTCCTTTTCAGTTGTTGAAGGACATTTATTTTTAATTGATATACCTGTAATATGACGCTTTGCTTCTCTGTAGTGACGTAGGTGACACCTGTTACACGTATTTCATATATGGCGTATTCCTAGACGAAAAATTTGGCTTTTGTTAGAGGTTTTGCGAAGATTTGTTGCATTATGCGTATTTTATAAGAAAAAGTTTTGTTATAATAATGTTTGTCAGTCATGGTTTATGTAATAATTAGGATACTCCTCGGTTAAGCCGAAGTGACAATTCTTATCCATCCCTATTCTATGATTCTTGTGTTTTTATATCTTTTTCGCGATAGAAAGTTACGATAAGATATCAGTCGTCCGTCCGTTTGATTGGAGATTCCTAGTAATATTGCCATAAGGACCGCACGAGGCTATTTTATTCATCTCAACGTGCATGTTGTCCTTAATGCGATGATGCGGGCCATTGCCTTTTTTTATTAACATCTGCGACTACGCAATCATCCGCAAGGGCGTTCGACCGGGGATGTTAGAGCACTAGCCTTTATCAGCAGGCCAGCAATGATTGTAAATGTTACGGCAAATCGAGGTAATTCCTAATACGGTGACTTAAACAGTAGCGTTTTTCCTCTAAATAAAAATGTATTACCGACCAGGTTTCTATGTATTAGTACTACTTTTATGCTTTAAGTTGTCTTCAGATCATCAAGGTTACTCAACGGCGGAACGCCAAATTTTTGTCAAGTTGATTTTCAAAACATTTTGCTTCCATTCCGAAACGGGAGATATAAATCATGTATTCAAGAAATCCTTTCCAATTGGAAATCCAAACCACCAATACCCTTTTTTATTCAACGGAGTGTGTTACAAGCAAAAGGAAGGTCTAGCCACAGGCTCACCGCTTTCCCCATTTCTGGCCGAAATTTTCGTGGTCAGACAAGAATATAAAATCTTCAATTCTAGCGAAAAAGACCTGAAAGGTGGCGTGAAAGAAAAATACCTGTAGTCCATCAAAACCTGGGTGGTAATAAATTTTTACGTAGTAGGAAAGTGCTGTTATGCATTCGTTATGGTGCAATTCCACCACTTCACGCCTGAAACTATGCAATTCCTGAATCACTCAACCGTGTAAATTCCTTGTTTCAACCAAGAAGTTCTGCACACCTTGCGAACAACGCCGTTGACGGATTTGACGTTATTTCGCGAGGACACCTTGGTCGACCACTCCTCATCCCCTTAAGGGAGCGATTACGGAGGCAGACGCTCAATTTGCGATCCAAATGCCTCAACCCCGTGCCTCTCATAGTCCTCCAGTGTCGACGCCGCTGCGATCCAGTCACCTCTACCGCGCCCCGCCTCCCCCCCGTCCCTCAGGCTCGCATCTAGATATAGTCTTCTCGACGGGACTACCCAGTGGGGTGCGTGCTATTTTAGAGACATTCCCCTCAGCCTCCACCACTCTCTCCCCTCTCTCTCTCTCTCCTTACTCTCCCTACCTCTTCCTTCCCCAGTCCACCCCTCCTCCCAGCACGCAGGGACAATGAAAGACTGACGCACTTTCATCCCCTCCGTCGACAAACACCCTCGGATTTTTCCCGCCTTTTGAGCTGGTGTGCCCCGAAGTCGCGTGCTGCTCGCCGTGGAGGATTTTGCGGTCTCGGTTTGCCACGTGGCAACTTGCGGTGAAGGAAAAATTCGGCCACAGTTCTTATCTTATGTATTTAAATGTTTACTCAATGACTGGGACTCCCTAAGTACCCGTTTCTTTTCGGGGTGGAGTTTTGCTAGGGGAAGTCTGCGTTATTATGAAAAAGGCCATCCTTTGGGGTCACTGGAAAGTGTTTGAGGACAATTATTTAAAACAAAAATGAAACTAGGAAATCGTTGTAAAATCCTGCCATACTCAAATGACAAATGGATGACCAGAAAATTATTTTATATCCTATGTACGTTTCCTTCACAAAAAGAGGCGTTGGCCTTTTAAATTCCTGCCCTGCTGCGTGCTCACTACTCCGTCTTTTTTTAGACTAAAATTCTCATTGTGAAAAATTCGTGGTGTACGTAACTGCTGGTCTGCTGGTCCCTAGGAAAAATGTTGCTACTTACTTCAGGCAACTAACGTTGTTTGTGATGCTTACGCAATCGCGGGGTGTTAAAGAAAAAATAACCGGATTCTTACTTTAAAATAGTTGGCAATTCATTGAACGCATGGCTGACAGAAAACCAAGTATGTTTTTAATTTAATGAATACATAACTATTCACAATTGTGCAAAGTTACTTATTCGTCCTTTAAAATGGTAAGTGGTGTAACCGATAACATTGAAATGAATAGGATTAGAACAACTATTTCATATGAAATTTATAGCTATTTATTCGCACATAATAATGTTTGTTTTGAGAAAGAAAGCTTTTAATCGTTATTACTCGTAGTAATATTTAGAATTCCTTTTGGATCTCTCTTTGAAAGAAATGAAGCATATGCTTTGAAGAAGTCTTTGCTCCAATCAGTTTTGACTTATTTAGAACCTGATATTCTTACATTAGTTAGTTGAAATTTCTAAGTTTAGTAGAATTTTCATATCACACCCAGACTTCATTTTCGTGTCGTCTATCCACATATAAATGACACCCCGCAAGCCGCCGCAAGGGCGTGTGGCGGGGGATGTTAGGTGACCACCCGTAAAAGGGAGCAAAACCACATGCAAAATCAACACATCCATGCAAACCTACACCCATAGTGGCGTATACATTCATGCAAAAAATCCTCTCAACTTACACGCATGCAAATACATCAACTATCATACCATCAACTAACAAACAAATGCAGCTTAGAATGTAGTAAAAATGTATCCAACAACGTGAAAATTAGAATTGAAAAGTAAATTGGGGAAATTACACTGCCACGTGGACACGCAATTCATGGTGCGCCCCCAAGGACACAGGTAGGGAATGAGAAAAGTCTTCCGTGTGTTCTTCTGTACTTCTCCTTGCTGAAGTTATAAACGTGGGCGTGTGTCAATGGGAACATTCCTCTCCTCCCTTGACCGTCCATGCTAAAGGAATGTGTCTGCCGGCATATACAAACTCAGAACTCATGGACAACAAAGATCCCATTACTCACATAAATGGTAACACGCATTCTCCCGATAGACTTACATCACCGAGGACTTGAGTAACATTCAACTCTGATTGCCTGTAACGTTTTTGAGCAATTTTTTGCCATTTCTAATCTTAAGTTGTTTATTTTTGTTATAAAAAGTTTTCAACATGTATCCCATGCACAGAAGATACGATGTCACCAGAAGATAAAGTAATGTTACTATCATAATAATTTTGTTGGCAGTTATACTCGTATTGCTGTATCACTCAGGATAATACTCTGTACTCGAAAGATTGACTTAGTGTCGTTTACATCCTTATTTTTTACAACTAAATCAACGCCGCAAGCCGCCCAGGCAGTGTATGGCAGGGGGTGTTGGGTGACTAGCATTAATAACTAAATGAATACGATATTTTTCTTTTGTGTTTCCACAATACATTGATACAATTTTTATGCCACCCAAACTTTCATGTCTGTGGAAATGGTGAGTGGAATCGCGCTTATTATCGGCTGTCGTCACCTATTTGATTAAATAAACTTGAGTGATGTACAGCTTAGACAAGAGAGTTTCTAGTGTCAATAGAGTTGAAAAAGTTAGTGAATCGGTTCATAACAGAATTTTAGGTTAGAATCTAATTTTGAGGAATTCTATCGTAGTGTCGCGACGTCCAATTGGGAAGTGGGAAACATTTTCGTTGCATAGGTTTAATTTTCTCTTCAGCGGTTGCTGAATTAGGCATATTAATTTCGAGTGATTTCACATTTCTTTTTTTTTCAAATATGCTAATGTTTTTTTCTCTCTGATTATATATTCCTTGTGAAACCTGGTACATTTATCAATTAAAGGAGCGGTGAATAAGCTTGCTGTATTCCCCTTAATAAGTATTCTTGACAACCGAAGTGTCCACTTCCCGTATTACGTCGATCTTCAGTATTCAGTGGTGTTTGTATTATTAATATTCGAACTTTCTTCGTTTTTTTTGCCCATGGCATATAAAATATCGCGGTTGTATCGTTGTTTGTTGAACTAGAAAATAAAAACCAAATTTAAATAAAACTTCTAACGGGGTTTTCTCATTCGAACGTGGAAAATGTGGGAAACTTACTCTAGAAAATTGAATTGTAGCACTGTGTGCGTTTCGCCCTTATACGCTTTTCCCAGTTATGAAACTCATCCTCGCGTAGGTCGTATTTTCCGAAAAGGAGTAAATTTTTGTGAAATAATAAAAACGTACGGAACCGTGTAGATAAGTTCAATATTTTGAAGACTTTTTTGTGACGTCTTTAGATGTCGTGTACCTAGTATAATTTTCCCATCCAGTGTATCGCCATATCTTGTATATGAAAATCCAACTTCCTTGCTTGCGATGCGTCAGTCAGTCTGACATTGCTGAACTACAGTTTGTTAAAGCAAACTGCTGGTCAGTTAATGCATTTGCTGATTTCTTTCCATTTTTTTTAGTCATTGTGTTCTCAGTATATCGTAAATGCCATTCGATTTGGATTTGCCCAATCTTGAGCAAGAGGAATATGACCGAAGATGATGCCACAACTTAAAGCTTTCGTGCATACGAAAGAGCTGTGAAATCGTAACTTGCCGTGAATGAGATGGTCATCCCTGAATCATATGTAACGGAGGAAATTGAAGTGGATTTCGTCAACTTAATCTTTCCCGGGAAGTTGAAGATAATCGTGCCCCTACCACCCTTGCCGTTCCCATTGTGTCGTTTTGGGTGTCGGTCACTTAAACCTCCGCGTTTGGACGTCAGCAGCCGCGCGGGCCGCGTTGGACTGTTTGAATGGGAAAAAGAACGGCCCTTTTTTGTGCGCGGACGCGTCGTCCGCTCTCAGGAGGAGGAGCCCACCGTTCATCCGCTCTCCTTAGTTTCTCGCCTCCGGTGACGTCACGACTCCATTGGCCTCCTTATCGTGCAAGGCGTGCAGCGGTCGGGGAGGTGGAATTAGGCTTGGGGAAGGGAGAGACACCTACCTACCTTCCAACCAACTAACCCGGGCGGGCGGGCAAGAGGAGGAGGCGCTTTCTCCTCTCCCTGGGGAGAGGCTAGAGCTTCGGTCGTGCCTGTCGGGTCGGGAGGTGGAAGGGGAGGGTGGTTGTGAAGAGTCGGGCTCGGGGAAGTGGGAGGATGAGGCCTCCCCAACTCCTCTACCTGACGCCCCGTTAACGCCATTAGCGGGAAGAGGAGTGGAGAGCAGACTTGCGCCGCCGGCGTGCCACTCACGAATGCGCTCGTTGATGCCGGGGCATGATTGGTAAAATCGGCAATGCATCCATGCGTCCGCATGTCTTTTTGTCACCCGTGCGTGAGCCTTTTATCTCGCTTACCGCTTGAGAATTAATGCCGAATCAAGGACGTCAGCTGGTGCCACGGGGAGTCATTGGTATTTTTGGGGTAACTAATCCCCTTACTAAAATCTAATGCTAACGCGAGCATTTTTTGGGGGGAATCAATCCCCTTCTTAGACTCTTGAATATCTAATGCTCGAGTTCGTGTCATTTTTGTGTTAACTGATTGAAAGATTTCAAATTCAGCATTCTATGTGTCAACTTCGAGTGTGCATTAGACGTTCCTGTTCCCTTTTAAGTCACCTACATGTCGGATTATTAGGTTCCCGGATTGAGTTATGTATAATGTTATACCTTTCGGAGAGGGATAATCTAGAAGCGCCATTCTTACCCATCCCGTCACTTGAAATGTTACGTTATCTCAATGAAATGTTCTGAAAAATCGGAAGAGTGTTGGACTCTACTCACTCGCGATTCCTATTATGCAAGATTCGGGTTAAATGATTTTCTATGGAATCCTTGGGTTATTGCTTTTAATGACCACTGTGGGGAAAAATCAGTGCCAACCCTGGAGCGGATGGTCTCGTTCGACCATCGAGTCTTAATTTCCTGATTTCCAAGCGTACGTAACTGTCGTCTTTGGAAGTATTTGCTCTATTACGTATTTCGTGTAAAATAAGGAATATAATTCGAGTCAAGTTACTACAATGGAGGCATAACCGTCACGAACAGCTCCTAATCTACTTTTTTACCAAACCTCTCGGCTCTTACGATTGCTGATACGTGATCGGCCTCTCTTCACTGGAACCAGGTAGTGTGTATAGGGAGTCGTACTTTTTTTCTAAATAAGTCTACAAGGAATCCCCAGTGCTTGTAAAAAAATCGATTCACATAATTGTGTTGGAATATCGGAGCTTTTAAATGACTTGATTTACGTATGAGAAAAATATTTGGTACTTTGGAGGCATCGAAAGATATTTCGTCCGACTGCTTAGCATAAATGACTTTCCCGAAGTAGAATTGACGTTAGATAAAAATACTGTAACACCATAGTATTTTTTCTCATAACTACTTACGGCTTGTCATGCTAAAAACCGTAAGAAGATTGAGTTTTAATGTCCTGAAAGTATTCGTAAGTTATAGCGAGTCTTTGTCTTTCAAACTTGACGTTGGGTAGTTTCGCTGATGAAATGGAATTCAAAACGTTTCTAAGGGAAAATCTTTCCACAACTAGTCTTTTGGAAAGGTCATCTTTAATTTGTCACATAGTGAGTTAGATGAATTAAAAAAGGGAGCAATTGGAGAAACTAACTAGGTAGAATTGGAATAATATTTGAACTTATTACTTGAAATTACTGAGCTAAAATTAGATGTGCGGTCAACATATGGAAGTACGCCAATAAATGGTTGTTGAGAGGACGTAATGAAACACTAGTGGGAAAAGAAAAGGTGCACCACCGGACGAGATTAAGTCGTGAAGGAGAATATGACGGGAAATGTAGAGGAGACACGAGATAAGGGTAAATTTATGGTCGGGGTAATTCCGGAAGCTACATAGAGTGAATGACTTATGGCAAACAAGGGAGAAATAATTTTCAGGTGTAAAACTGATGTTGATTTTGGTATGCGAAAACTGTTATCACATTAAATACGTGTTGTGTAGTTCCTCGTTTGTTTAGTATGTAGTATCTATAGTGTATAGTATGTCCTCATTCTTTCCTGGTTGAGGTATTGTCCATTGCACCTTTCCCTTGAATGAATGATGTACGATTTTCACCGCAGGTCAGAGGCATTGTGGCGAAGGCATGGTCCAGTCGACGACACCTTCCTTGCGTCACTGTCGAATCCTACCTCTCCCACGCAAAGACATTTCATTTTAGAGAGATATTTTCCTCCAATTTCCTTCTCGACCCTTTATTTTTCGAACGCTCCTCGTCACCCCTAAGTGTGATATAGTTTCCCCCACCTTACCTTGATTCTGTTCCACGATCCAGTGCCCCTCCGACACCTCTAGCCTGCCCCTCTCTCCCACTCGCCGTCCCCTACCCTCCCTACTCACTTCACCTCTGCCGTGCGACCTGTTGATTCTGGCGTCTCCTAGACCTCTTTTCAGCTTTTGGTACTTGCCGTCTCTTTGTCGTGTACAAGGCGGTAATCGAAAATTTACCTTCCCCCCCCCACTCTTCCTTCACCCTCCGGTTCCTATTCTTGTACCATCTCTTAACCTCTTCTACGACACAATATTGGAATTATTTTTCCACCTGAACGCCTAATAAGGATCATTATTCTTGTCCCATAAAGTAAAAGAATCATTCAATTTATAGTATGCCTTCAGAAAATTTCATAGCCGATTTGATTCCGGATTAATTCGTACGTCATGCGTCTTTATCATTTTCAAATGTTCCTACTGTATATTTTTATTTTGAAAAACCTTGTAGATAATATCCTTAGCCTTACACCCACTGAAGGAAAATGAAAATACTTGAACTTGCAAATTCAGACATCCTATGTCTGTAAAATTTGATTATGACACCTTTGTTTCTAACAGGAAATAAATGCCTGTATTCATATTTTTTATAAAATGACGAAATAACGCAGTAGCGTAGAAGAAATTTATAAATTAATTACTTAAATAAGTGGATTTCGTTATAAATTTTGGTAGCTTTCTGCTGTACGAACTCTCATCCATTTTATAATTGTATCAGCATAGAGATCAGGAAAGATATTCACCTTCAAACGAATGTTATTTTGGTGTAATAACGTAAAAATTTATTTTTGGTATTTGGTATTTCTTTGATTTAACAGCGGCCATCCGCTGTTTCTTAGCCATTCTCATTAAAAATAAGATTGTAATGAACCCGAGGGTTGGTCATTGTAGGCTAGATCGGTGCCCATTCCAACACGGTCTAAGTCCTAAGGCGTAAGTAATTACCGCGTTCAGCTTAGCAACTCGGCTTCTTTCCCATAATTCCGTGCGTTGTCCCGCGAATAAAGTTCTGAGAACAGATGATTGCACCGCTCGGATTTTCGAGGGTAACCCCTGAGGAACCAAGTATTTGCTGTGCTGCAACACCGCCTGAACACCAGTTTACGTTCTAACGAACATCTATTCGAACATCATTCCGCTTGCTTCTGCTCGGAGACGTCAACATTCAGAATCTGCATCTCCATAAACGGATAAACTGAAGGGCTTGGTAATCCCTCCTCAAAATAAGGATAAGCGAACCCTTTTGACCATTCCTTATGCCATTCCTGTATTTGTGTCTACATGTGTGAAATTGTGATTTAGGAAGGAAATTTGTGAAGTGCATCATAGCGCCTTAGCAGTTCCTCAGCTCCGCCTGTCAGCGCGCACGTCGGGTTGCCTACCTTCCGTGGATACACGTTATCAACGCACGTGGTATTCCACATTGCCATCCTTCGCCGTAGGATCTTCCGTATCACGCTTCAATTTCGGATGTTAAAACATATGACGAACTATTTCTGCGATTTTATTACAGTTGTCTATTCATATATTGCAGCATCCAATGGATCCCAAATGAACTTAGAGCAGTTTTGCAGCTGAACTTCAGGAACTCTCTTTGACTTGCCATATCGTAGTAAGGTTTTCTTTCGCATACATTGTTTTCATCTTTTCCTCCTCGGTGAAAAACTTGAGATTCAAAGATTCAATGTATAGAAATCATTTAAAATCCGTGTTCTGGCATAGAAAACGAAATATATATACGATGTGTGCTCAAAAAATAACGTGAATTTTAATTTTTCGGACAAAATACGTATTTATTCTTATACATTGATGTTGTCACCTTCAAAGAGCCCCCATTGGATGTTACGCACTTGTGCCAGTGCTCCTTCCAATCCCCGAAACACTTCTCAAACTCTATCTTTGAGATAGCCTTTAGTTCTTTCAGCGATGCGCATTTAATGCCATCTACGGCTGTAAAACGACGGCCCTTAAAGGTTATCTTAATTTTTGGAAATAGGAAAAAGTCACACGAAGCCAAATCTGGCGAATATGGAGGCTGCGGCATCGTTACAGTATTGTTTTTGGCCAAAAATTCACGAACAAGCAATGAAGTGTGAGCTGGTGCATTATCGTGGTGCAAAAGCCATTTTCCATTTCTTTTAACAAACAAAAATCGCCGAGCTCATAAAACACGTCTAAACTTAGTGGCTGTCACAAAGTCCACAATGAAAACAGCTGAAAGTTTTGTCATACTTGCAAACTATTTTTTTAAATTTGAGGTAATTTTTTTTCAATACACCTGAACCAATTTTATGGACTTGAATTTTATGGGTTACTTATTATAGCTGCTAATCATTTATGATCTGAATGAATATGATGGATTGATCTTGTTTCTGATTAAGTTAAGGATTTAGCTTATCATTAACAATTGTGAGCAAGCAACAACCTAAATGCTAGACTCGTAAATGGCAGCATTTTATGGTCTTATGGGGTTTGTGATGATATGGTGACATGCACTGGCTTCCCAACCAGAGGGCCCAGGTTCAAATCCTGGAGATGGCAGATCTTTTTAGTTGTATCCCAATCCCTGTTTGAGATGCTTTGTGGAGAGCACTTTTAAGTGAGTATGCCGTTCGTCGAATGGGACATTAAGCTGCAGACTCCTTGATACCTCTCATTGAGAGTAGGCTAATGCCAACCAGTCTTCCAGTCATCTATTTATCATGAAATTTTTGCAACTTTTATCAATAATAATTTGTCTCCAATGTCTTAATACTATCAATGTGCTAAATATGTATAAAATCAACTTAAAACATTTAAGCAGTGATTGTACTTCAGGTTTTTTATCCCAGTTGTTATTTGTGCTAATTTTCACTGTTAAATAGTTTTTCTTGATAAATTAAACATTTTGTTCCCAAAAGTAAGGCCTTGCCAATGGTCATGACCCATTCCATCCTTTGAACATATAATTAAGAAACCTAGGTTAGCAATTAGCTGATCTTTTGTTGACCTGCTATTCATTGCTATTGAATGCAACACTGTGATGTCCGAATAATATTCTGATACAGATAGTTTTCAACAATTTATTTGGTTTAACATCTTACAAACTTATTCGGACAAGCCCCAGTTACCGACTGCCTTTTTGACCATAATCTCATTATTTCCTTCGTAACTGGTAAAAATGCTGCACTTACAATAATCAAGTAGCATATGCTGCCTTTTACGTAGTGGTTTATTAAATAAGATATTAAATTGTGATGTGGCATCATCACAATTAGTGTCCAAATAATTTATACACAGATTATTGCTAAAAGAAATTTTAAAAATAAAAGGCAGATTTTAATAGTATTTGTTAACTGGATTTAAATTAATATTGTTTGTTTTGCCTCATTTCAGGAGAGAGAATGACTGTAGAGAAGGCAGAGGCAGAAAAGGACTCCCTCATTGGGGAGGAGAACAATCCTTCCCTGATGATCCCTCCACCATCTGCCAGTCTGCCCAAGGTCCTAGTCATGGGAGATGAAGCGAAGGGCAGAGAAGGGGATCAGCCTCAGAAGGAGGGTAAAGAAGTAGTGGCCAAGGAGGAAGAGAAGCAGGTGACAGAAGTATTGACCAGTACCAATGACAGTGGCTCAAAGACTGTTAAGAGTCGTGCGGAATGTGATAAGCCTGTGACAAGTGAGGAGGACAAACCAGTGACAAAACTTCTAGATAACATTAGTCCTAAGACCCCCAAAGATGAAAGTGCTGCCCCATCCTCTGAGGCTACTCCTGCTTGTGAAGGTGGGATAGTGCCTGCAAAAGACTGTGATGCTCTTGGCTCAGACAAAGTGGGCAAGAAGATTGCCATACTGCAATCTGAAGCCAGCCAAGAAAGTGTGAGCCTTCCACTGCCAGTTGTGAAAAACGTAGATAAATCAAGCAACAGTAGTGAAAAGAGTTCTTTGGACATATCTGTTCCTCTTGTAGGGAAATCTTCAGACAAAGCATCGGTTACATCAGAAAGTATGGACACAAAAGTTAGTAAAAATGAAAAAGATAGTGTGCAATTAAAGACGGTATCCTGCAGAGACTCATCAGGAGTTTTGAAGGAAATTGACCACAAAGCTGATCTCAATTCTCATAAAGTAAAAGAAGTAATTCGCAAAGTTAATGATAAGGAACTGTTAAGCAAGGATAATAAGGAATCTGTTGCAGGTGAAACAAGAAAGACTCTAGACTCTATAAGTCACGATAAATCAGTTCAGCAAGCAGAACCAAAAAAATTAGTGGTTGATTGCCATAGTCACATCAAACTAAAAAAAGATGCAGAAAGTGAGAAAATTACTATTCAGGCGACTGGTGATAAAGCTGTACAGAAAAGTGCCTGTGTAGAACAGAAATCAGTGACTAAAAGCAGTAAGCCTGCAATTAAGGGTCTTTGTCATAGTGAGGGACAATTAAAAGCATTTGAGACTCCTGCCATTTTAACTAAAGAAGATGCCAAGCCATCCAACAGTGGTATTCTTGTGAGTGATAAAAATGACTTATCTGTCTCAGAAGAGAATAAAATAAATGATAAGCACAAGGATAATAGAGTACAAGCTGAAATCACTGGTGATCAGGTTGTTAAAGTGGAAGAGAAGGTAGTTGCTAAAGAACCAATGAAAATGCCTGAAAAAGTGTCTTTAACTAACAGTAGTAGGGAACCAGATTTAACAAAAGAAAGTAAACGATCTCAACAGAGTAATCTCGAATCAGTGCCAATAGTCTCCTCATCAATAGCAGATGCAGAAAATCAAAGCTTATCTGTGAAAACTGATAGCATGAATAAGTCCTTGAGCCCAAATGTAGGCTGTGAGCCTGAACTTGAAACTCTTTCCAAAAGTGATAAAAATGATTTGGTTATTTCTGGTAATAGCACCAACAGAACTAACTCTCCATCTCAGGTACAAATTAGTGATGAGAAGTCAAAAATTGTAGATGAGGGTTCAAAGCACGAAAATTTAGACAATAATGAAATATTTTCTCTTCCCGATGGCAAGGTTGTAAAGGAAAAATCTGAAAGGGAAAATGAACCTGATTCTTCGGTACGTAGTGGGGGCAACTTAGATTCAGGGTGTATCAAAGACAGTAATGATCTCAAAATTTTAACTGAAATTGATAAGGTAGCTACTGTGATGGAGAGTAAGCCAGTTAGTTCAATAAGCAGTTCATCCTTGGTCAAAAGTGTCCTAGAGAAAACTACTAAAAAATTTGTTGATTTGGTCAATAAAGAGGAAATTCCCAGCAAAAGTGTTGACTCAAATAAAGTGACCACAAGAAAAAACTTGGAAGGGGAAGTAGACAATAGTACTACCTTAGGTAATGTGCATTCCAATAAAAATTTTAAAACTTGTGACAGTGTACCTGTAATGCAAAAAGAAGAGTTGTTTGGTGAGGTTGTTGAGATTGGTGGACCAGTATTTCAGGGTAATCCACTTTTAAATCCAGTAAAGGGTGAGAGTATGAGACTGCCATCTACTTCGACGGAAGTGAAGAAATTGGAGCCTTCCCTGAAGAACACTGGTGCTTTAGAAGGTGCTGGCCAAGATGATAGGAAAATTGATGTTGCAGATGGATCATCAAAGCAAACCAGCGATGCAAAGGATGTAAAAGAAGTAATGCCAACTAGTGATAATACTCCACTTAATCAACCAACTCAGGTATTCCATGTAGCTTTAGAAACCAAATGTAGTGAAGAAACTAAAATGGTCATGAATAATACTGAGAAAGAAGTTTCAAAAGTATCATTAAAGGTTAATGTTGTTCAGGATACAATTGTTGCTAAATGCAGTACTACTAAAAGCAAAGTAACAAGTAAATTGGACAAGGCAAATCCAAGTATTGATGTACCTAAGTCTGACGACAAAGTAACATCTGTTTCTGCAGACAATAAAGTAAAGGTACCTGCACAGATAGTTCCAGTTCAGCCCAAAGATGAAGGGTTCAAAGTAAAAGATGTGGTTGTAAGTACATTGAAGCTGGAGCAAGGAAAAGGTGGAGAAAAGCATAACCAGCCTACTATAATGCCAACCAGTTTCGTTCAGGATATTTCCAAGGAATGCCCAGATAGTAAATTGGTTGTTGCAAAACCATCTTTAGGGTCTACTAGTGATGTTGTCAGCATCAATTCTGTACCTGATATCAAAGAGATCTCAGATAAATTAGCAGAAAATGAAAGCCTTACCGTGACAAAAAGCAAAACTGTTATTACCACAGTGGTGAAAGAAGATAAACCTGATTTAATATCCAAGCCATTAAAATCAGATTCTCTTCCAAAAACCTGTCGGGTATCATCATCCACGTCGATTGAAGAAAATGCAAAAATATTGGCCGAAGCTGAAAAGATAGATGCAAAAAACATTCCATATGTTTCAAAAACCAAAGTTGAGGAATTAGAGGTAGCAAACTCATCTAGCGGTGAAGGTGATAAAGAAACTCCTAAGGGAATTGAAACCAAAACTATGGAAAAATCCCATTCCATGGAGGTTATTCTGTCAAACCGTGATTCAGTGCCTCAACGAGAAAAGGTTAAAGTTGGCTCTGAAGTGAAAGTCTGTGGACTCAATGATATGCCTCCTGCTTCATCTGTGAATGCTGGTGATGTAGACAATAAAACTGCAAGCATCCAAGAAAAACTGAATGAGGATCTTTCTTGTGTGAACTCTTCTGAAAAAACTGAAACTTCTAAGCCTGATACCAGTCTGGAAGATGCGAGTTCAGAACAAAAAGAAAAATCTTTAGTGGAAACAGTATCATGTGAAGTTGCACCATCTACTGAGAGAAAGCAAGAGGAAAAAGGAAACCCAGAAAAAGATCCTTTGCCCTTGGAATCATCTGATCAACCATTGATAGAAGCTTCAAAAGTTAAAAATGAAAGTGAATCAATAAATCCTGATTCTTCGATCTTTAAATTAAAAGAGGATGCTGTTGCTTCTAATGAAACAAGCACCATTGTAAATAAGGATATTGCAACCAAGAAAAAAGAGAAAGATAAAGTTCTTCCAGTTATTAAGGAAGCAGAACCCAACTGCTCTCCAGAAACCAAAACTCAAGAATATTCTAAAGATACCTCATTGAAGGATGAACCCAACACAAGTAAATCCATACTTGCAAATTCTTCTCCTGTTATTACAACTGACACAAAAATGAAAGAAAAGTCTGGAGATCCTACTTTTGAGCAACAAAATGTATTGGATGGAATTGAGCTTAAAGCTTTATCAGTGTCACAGGAAAATGCTTTATCTTGCGTAAAGACTAGTGATCCCATCACTGAACCTATTCCAGATCTTTTGAATGTTACTCAACAGCAATCCTTGGCAACCAAAAATTCTAATGACCAGTTAGAAATGGGTCATAAGGTCAAAACTGCAGAAGCTGTGTCCACTAATGATAAAGTTTTAGTTGGGGAAGTAGAAGTGGCGAAATCAGCACCTCAGAAAGTTGATGAGGTGTCAATTACATCCTTGGAAAAAAATGTGGCAAAAGATAATGCAGTTCAAGAAATGGAAGAGGCAAAATTGACAGTGAAAGATAAAGTGGATCAGTTAGCTCCAACAGAATCTCCTGATAAATTATCATCTGACAAGAAATCCTTGGTTGAGGAACCAGAAAATAATAGTATTTTACAACCTAACCATGACTCAAAAATAAAGGTTGTTAGTGTTTCACAACATACAGTTAACTCACCTATTGTAGGAGAACAAAAGCCAGAATATCCAGCTACATTATTAAATGATGCTGAGGTAACAGAAAGCAGCAAGTTAAAGAAACGAGGTGATGTAAAACATTCTAGGGAAAAGTCAATCTTAGGTATCACTGAAAAATTGGCTGTGGCCAATCAGATGAGGCAGCAAAAACAAGGTGCTTTGGAATCAGCCTTGAAGGAATCGTCATCTCCAAAGAAAATGCCCGGATTAATTGAGATGGGAGTGGCCAAAGCTTCACGAAGGAAGAACCTTATTGTGAAAGATGACCAAAGAATGTACAAGAAGACAAAAGTTATCTCCATCCAAGATAGTAGTGATGTTGGAACGAGTAAAGACCTAATTCAGCCATCTAGTAGGCAAGGAATGGAAATTACGCTAGGAAAGTCCGATATCACACTTGGTATGGGGCAATCTCTTAATGAAATGGCTAGAAATGTACCTAACCCACAGCCTGAAGTTATTATTGCTGCTGAATTACCTGTAGCTGAAAAAACTATGCCATCAAAAAAGGAGGGTGTTGGTTTAGAGTCATTTACTGTCATAGACCTCAGTTCCAAAAGTATTGACTCCCCTAAAGAGAGCCAATTTACAGGAAAGGTAAGTGATAGCCTAATAAATTTAGTTGATAGGCCATCACCTTCCGCTGTAGAAAAACATGGGACAGAGGCAGCTTTTGCTAAAGAACGGGATAACAAAGAATATTTTGAGATTGATAAGGGAAGCTTGGAAGATCAGAAAGATGGTGGTAGCTTCAAGTTTCCCAGAGTGAAAAGAAACTCTGGGAAAGAAAAATCCTCTGTTCAAGTAGTTTCCCCATCAGCAGCAGGCCCAACCACTCGAACACGTGCAAATTTCAAGCCACCTTCATCTTCACCAGTTAAATCTGTTGCAAAGGTAGAAGAGTCAAAGGAAAAGACTTATCCAAAAACCATAAAAGGTTTTACGAAGGGTAATGACAAAACTGTTGATATTGAGGTAAAGCGAAAAAGTATGGAAGTGAGTACAGAGCCTTTTAGTAAGCAATTAGATGCTGAAAATAAGAGAGTAGATTATGCTGAAGAAGCTCTTTCCATCAGGGCTATCAATGCTCCAGGTAGTTCTTCAAAACTTCTAGAGGTGATTAGGGTGGCTGAGGAGAAAGGAAAGGATATAGTTAAAGTTAACGATGTTGAAGTAATGAGAGAGCCAGTTGGATCAAATACTGCTCCATTATCATTAATGAGAAAACCTTCAAATAATTCACCAATGTTTTCAAGTATCAGTTTGTCTGCAGAAGTACAAAGGAAAGATTCAGTTCCTCAGGAGATAAAGAACACAACAGAGTGTATGCAAACAGATGTGTCCTCTCTTATGTCTAAATTCCCATCAGGAAACACAGAAAGCTGGGAATTTGTAGCTAAAGTTGGTGAGGTGGAGCTTCTGAGAGAGTCTCCTCGAGCTACACCAAAGCCTACTCCACCACCTGTGACAATCACAATGGAACCAGCAATAAAGAAACCAATGAGAGAAAAGTCAGAGTCTGGTCCTAGAAAACCAGGTCGACCATCATCCATGCCACCACCATCAAAGACGCCTGAATATTCTGTCACACCTCCGAACACAATAGAGCAAGCATTTATGGCTCCACAAAATCTCAGAAATCATTCTCTTGAGGTCCTTGTTGGAATTGGCAACCGGCCAGGAGATGGCAGCACCATGGATTCAAGGGCCCAAGTGTCTCCTATGGCAATGCAGATGGGAAACAGCAGCTTACCTCACTGGACACAGCCCACTGATCCCCATTTTAGGGTAGGTGGTAAAGCAACTGGAATGGACACTTTCTTGAGTGGAAGGAAAACTCCAGTAGGAGATCAAGGACCAGAATCTGATAGTGATAAAAGGAAAAAAGGGTCAAGCAAAGCTAGGAATGCTCCTCCTCCAAGATGGAGTAGTCGGGAAGCAGATATGCTTTCTGTCAAAGTGGATGGGCATTCATTGGGAACTTGGTCACCAAGTGACTGGAGGTCGCTTCCCCCAGTTCATATGTGGCCTCCTGGCTATTCAGGTTTTGGGCCTCCTTTAAGACCAAGGGGCCCAGTGGAACCTCGCTGTAGTAGGTCTGTGTCTCCTCCTTCTCATTCTGGAAGAGACCGAAGAAGTGGCGAACATATGCCAGAAGACCTCAGCAGTCCACCACTTCCCAGGGGACGCAGGGAGTCCCCTCACTCTTTTAGACCCCAATTTGTCCACCCAGCTACCAGTTTTCCTGGAGCTCCAAGTTTTAGCAGTGTCAGTGTAATGTCGTACACAATGCCAAAAAATAACAACAATGCCTTGAATTTGGCTAAACCTACGACTACCACCACCACGCCAAGTGACACTGCAATGAACCTAACGATGTGCAGGCAACCGCCATCAACACCTACCCCTCCTCCGGTGGTTTCCTCTCCCAGTATTCAACAGTCACCCCGTCAAAGTTTCCCCGTAAATTTGGTGAAGTCAAGGTCATCATCACCCAAAGCACCAGCACAGCAGGGTCAAACAACTTTACCAGATGGAAGGGGTGCTGTCCTTCCAGGTGGCATAATTGTGCCTAACCTACCTTTGATTTTTGGAAGAGACTATGCTGTGGGTTCCCCAAGCACTCCACCCAGTGGTAGAATATCGCACTGTAGTGCCGAGGAAAGCAGGGACACCAGGGACTCAGGTGTAGGTCAGGTGGTGAGATGCAGTAGTGAGCCACCTAGAGACCATCTGACTGAGAGGCGGCCTCGAGAAAGTCCAATTATGTCTGGATTTGTCTCAACCGCTATGCCTCCACGAACATCGGCTGCTTGCCAAACAAATCAGTCGATCCAAAGTTTTCCAGTTCCAAGACCATCTTCAGCAATGAGCTCATTAGAGCATGTGCCCACGTCTGGTGTGTCCCGAAGTACCGTTACTGAAGCAAACTTGCTTCCTGGGGGAGTTGTCATTCCAAACTTATATGGGGCAAATGGATTTAGGCCAGGAGAGGAGCAGTGGATTCCCCAAGGTGCTGATGGGGGAAGGCTCGATCTACCTCCGAGAAGCGCTTCTGCTATGTCACAGCACCATCCAGACGAATCAACATCCAAGCAGGGGAATAACAGAATGCCTACTCCTATTCCCTCCATATCAACCACTCCCATTCCACCATCTTCCACTCCCCCTCCAGCTCCTCCACAGAGGACTGGACCAGGAAGAAGGGGAGGTCGCGCCGAAACTCCCCCGCCAGATAAATATAATTTTCGTATCGAAGAGGCGCATGTAGTTATGTCTGGTGGTGGTCATGGCGGAGCTGGAGGAAAACTGTTTGCTTGTGATATATGCTCTGGCGTGTATCGAAGAGCTTTCAGTCTCAAGCGTCACTACCTTCGCGCTCACATCAACTATTGTCATCTGTCAGAAAGGGACCTTTCCAACTGTGGAATTGTTGTTGGTGACAGGATGGCAGTCCATTCTGGAGGAAGTGGGAGACGCCCATATGTGCATACCACCCTACCAAGGAGTGCAAGTAAATCTCCTGAAGGTGAACCTGAAAGAGCAAGTGGAAGAAGAACACTTTTAAGAGACTTGTTTCGTTGTCACACCTGTGGTGTTTGTTTTGATGAGAAGAGGAGGTTGAAGGCTCACCTAATGGAGCATCAGTGTGGGTCAAACAGGCCTAGCCTTCTTCGTCAGCATGCTGCAACACATCATGTGCTGCCTCCTACTGTAGCCCCAAGACCGACACCCACTCCTAGACCTCATCCATCTTCTCCAACACCTACAGTTTATCTTTGTGCCTACTGTGACAAGAGGTTTTCATCAGCTGCAGTTAGGAGGCGACATCGAAAGCTCCACGAATCTTCACCAGGTCCTCATCCCTGTTATCTTTGTGAGACTGCTGAGGACACCCCTGAAATGCCATTAGGTGAGACTCCATCATTTGCTCATCTTGAAGATCTACGATCCCACATGGCATCAATTCATAAAGAATTATACCACTCATGTGCACTGTGTGGTGAAAGACTTCCCACTCTTTTGGCCCTTGAAGAACATGCCGAAGAGCATAGGTCACGTCGTCAAGCCACGGAACAGTCAGACGAAGAAGAGGAAGAAGAAGATGCCGAGTTAGTCAGAGCTGCTGTAGCTGCTGTAGCACCAACTGAGAGCCCAAGGCAGTCTGAGGGAAGCCAGGCAGTAGCTCCATCACAGGGAGACGAGGAGGAATTCAGATACACCTGTGGAGTTTGCCAGAAAATGTTTACTAATTTTGTCAATATGTGCAGGCATCGAAGACTTGCTCATGGAGCTACCCAGGCCAAAGCTGTAGGTCGGAAGGTGGGAGCAGCATCAGCAGGAAAGGGTCAAGCAGGTGGGAGAGACAGTGAGAGTAGCAGTCGAAGCCAAAGTCCTGTTGTAGTCTCTCAGTCGTCAGAGAGAGGGCACAGGGATCTATTGGATGGAGAACCATCCTCCTCTTCATCATCAGTCCCTTCACCTTGTCCATATCCATCTGCAGCTGCAGCAGCAAACGACCCAGAGACTCTCTTTTACACACGACTTGCTGGCAATATTAGAGAAAATCTTCTTAATTACCTTGATGGAAAACTGCACAAGCAGAATAGCTCTGAGAAGCAGTCGAAAGATGAAATAAAAGGTGCTGGCTATGAAAATGAAGGTGATGAAGAGGTGAAGATGGAACCAACTTGGGAGAAGTATAATTTCCCAAAAGACTTCCAACAGATGTCCTATTGGGATATATCTACCCAACTTGTTGTTAGGAACAATCTGAAGAAAGTGAGTAATGCTCCAAGTGTGGAGCCTGATCCAGAGCACAGACCAGCATTTCCTGAGACATTGGCCCTCGTGGAAACGAGCAAATCGGGAGACCAGGCCAACAAAGAGGAAGTGGTGTTAAAGAGCAAGTTGGAGGAAGAAGTAGTGGAAGGGGAATGGTCAGGACTTAGCGGGGAATGGGTCAGACCACGAAGTTACATATGCTGTGCTTGTGCATCTCGGTTTTCTGACCTTTGGGCATTGGAAGACCACAAACTGGCTAGACACCCAAATGTTTGGTGCACCCATTTAGAAGTCGAAGATGGTGCAGTCGTGCTACCAGGATCACCAAAGCTGTCCCCTGGTTCAGCCAATGTTGCTGTATCTTTCCTTGGTGATCTGCTGTGTAGAAGACCCCTGGGGCCAAGAGGAGCTCTTTTGTCAGCACCATCTGTCCCTCCTACCCTCAACAATGGCATGGAGTCACCATCAGCACGGTGCACAAAGTGCTCCCGTGTATGCCCATCGCTACCAGACTTGCACAGTCACATGCTGGAGTGTGGTGGAGACATAGCATGGGCAGCCTGGGCTGGAGGAAGCTCCCCTGCTGCTTCCTCAAGGCGTAACTCACGTAAATGGAGGCCCTTTGGGAGCCGTCGGAGGAGACAGCGAGGTCGTAGAGGCATGAAAAGAAACATACCAAGCAGTCCAGTGAAAATGCACAGAGCACGGCACCGGGGAACGGACAGTAAGTACATTTTTCGAGAATGAGATACTCCTTTATGTTCTGATGTGAATCATTAGCTATTTAAATTGCCTTGCAGTAAATTTACTGAAACTCCTGCGAGTGTTTTTTTTCCCTATTTAAAAAATGAAAATTCAGTGAGTATCAAGTATTCAGAAATAAACTTGTTTCTTTGACCCCATATGAACCCTTCTTTTAACATCTTGAATCTATTAAAATATGGATTATTTTCACAAACTATGCATCATTCATTTTAGTTTGTCACTTTGTAAATATTTGATTATAACTCCGTTAAGCTCTGAATTGATAGAATCAGTCTTTGTTTTCTTTTTGATGGTTGATTTTTTTCTTTACCCAAAGAGTGTTATTTGTTATCTTGTTTCATTTAGTTAAATTTAGTTTCGTGATGCCAGGAGGTTGTGTGCAGTAACCAATCATAGAAATTGTTGGTAGCATGCTATTTCCATGAATATTTATGAAAAAGCAAATCTAGGTTTAACACTTATTATGTATCAGTTTCTTGTTCAAGGATATTGTTTTTATTTTGATATGCATTCACTCAATAATGCCTGATTTTCAGTGGAAGCATATGGTGAACTAAAATGTTATATTCGGTTAAAACAAATGTTAATCAAACCTTTCATTATGCAGTAATGTGGGCCACTCATGAGGTGCCTCGAGTGAGTCTGTTTTGAGAAAATTCTCTTTGGTTCAACTCCTTGTGATTTTACTTCAGGCATTGCAAGTGATTTTCAAACCTAACTGCCCAATGGCCAATGAATTGAAATTCCAATATTCCAGCAATAAATTTTTTTCTATTTGAAGTAATAATAAAGCATTATTATTGATGTATTTTGTTAATGCCCTGTAATAGCGTAATGTAACAGTCAAAAACATATGCATATTGCCGAATGTTTGGTGGCTTGATTGAATTTTGTCCACAAAACATAAGATCCCCTACTAAGCAATTAGTTTTAGTGCTGGAATTGATTTTTACAATAATGTTTTAAAATCTAGCTGCATCGTATCATAGAGAGTAGAAAGTAGTAAATCTGTAGTGGCTGACATTAAGTAAAATGGCTTTTGTTTGTAAAGATATTTTTAAATAAAACAGTTTATGGCATAACTTGGTGGAAAGTCTTCATATTGACGTTTTTCAATGAAACAACTTTGTTTTCCCACATAAAATTTTATTCTCACGACCCAGGTTTCGTTACAGTATAACATCATCAGGTGTATATGATGATAACATCATCATTAATCAATTAATAAATTAAACATTATCATCAATAGATCATAACATCAACGGGTATAACATCATCAGCTCCTGTGTCGTGAGAATATAAATTTTATGTGGAAAAGCAAAGTTGTTTGATTGAAAAATGTCAAGATATTTTTATTTATCTGCAGTTATGCCTGGAAGAAAAACAGCTGTAATAATCATTTGGAAATCTACGCATTTTGCTTGAACCATCACTTAAATTACCAATGGCATACATGCAAAAGTATAAATATAAACACAAAACTTTTGAGTTAGATTTTTTAACTCATCAGCTTTTATAGTTTTATGCAAACCATTTAGTGCTTGAAAGTTGAAAATTCTTTGCCAATATATTTTCATTTTTGAAATTCCATATTTTAATTGATAACCACCAAAGAATCGGGATTGAAAACATGCTGAAATAAAAAAACTGGAAACTCAAGAGCTTCATTCCGTGTACTGCCTTGAAAGTCACAAACATTAAGTCAACAAGTTGAAAATATAAGGGTGCTCAAGTTTTACCTTTATAATTATTTTTGCTCTATAAATTTATTGTAGGCGATAGCATTCAGCGCATGATTGCAAATCTTCCAGCCAAGAGAGCAACACGAAGAGTGATACAGTTTAATGAAGATGAGATCAAGACAAGAAGCCAAGCTACCATCCACAGTGTAAGTTACTTGTCAATGCAAGAGAAAATGTTTGTAGGTAGATACTATTACTATTTGAAATGAAAGCAAACCTCTCTTAAAGTTAACCCCATGTATATCAAATTCTTTTTTTTTAATAATGATATTCAGATCTTAACTGCATGCCACTAAACCACACTGCTCATTTGACTTTAAATGCCTCATTTTTTTACGATAATGAGCTCTAAAGTGTATTTTATGGGTTTTCCAAACATGTTAATTGTAACCAATGCTGTCATTTAGCTTTGGAATCTGTCAGTGATGAAACTCAGTTAAGAAAATTCAAGTTTACCATTTCCAGAATGTAGTTCTGATAAAAACCTGCAAGTAAAATTGAAAAGAAGCATCATTTGTTAAGCGATTGTTCTCAGGTTACACAAGAACCGCTTTTCTCCCTTAAAAGTTACTTATTATGAATTTACTTCTCAGAGTTCTTACTTCTTTTATATACTGTTGGTGTCTCTGTTAAACGTGCAGTGAATAAAGTCATATCAAGCATATTAATTTCAATGCTTTGGTTGTAAAATAATACTATTTGAGGTTTTGAAAATTTTATATTGATAACAATGATAATTTAAGCATTCAGCTAGGCTTACGATAATGCATATTTATAGAAATAATTACTTTCTAACTGTATGCTCCAAAATTATAGTAATTGGTAATTAGTGTTTCAAAACTTATCCACGTGTACACAACTTAAAAATTCTCCTTCAATTGATGTGCAAGGGATTTTTAAGTACTTGTGTGCAAGGAGCTGAGAATAAAATTTTGTTTTAATACTTGCTAGATCTTAATGTGGGAAATGTTTATCTCACTTTTTTCTGATGAAATAGGTTACTTTTAAGTTCTACTTGTCGATCGGAATAATTATGAAATCATGTCAGTTAAGAGGACGTCTCAGTAGCTTAAGTGGTTAAAACACTCCGCCGGATATCGAGGGATCCGGGTTCGAATCCCAGTCAAGGCGAATGATTTTTACTCTCTGAAATTGTTGCATTATAATGCACACATAGCGGGTGACTCCGTTAAAGTTACTGTTACAGTTTCTTGAAATACAAACAACTCAGTGATAAAAAAGTTGTGGAAATCATATGAATAGGTGTAAGAAATGCAAACATATGTATAATGTCCATTTACAGACAGGAATTTGACCCTTAGTCCCCAAAAAGTGAAGATTTTCTCGGAAAATGTAGTTTGGGACTGCTTACCTTAATGATGTCCTTTTTTACTGCAGATTTGACTTAACATGAGCATTTGCTTCATTCTGCTGTTCAAATAAATTTGAATTAAGGTGGCCCTATTGATGATGCCCTGATGAATAATAGTGATGCACTTAAGATTTTGTTTGAATTAAAAGTCAAATGGGGTATCACCTAAATAACTATAGTGTTGCTATTCTATAAAATGTTATCCATCCGCCAATTTGAAATACCAACCAGTTTATGTCTTTTTTAAGCACAAGTTTATTAATGCCTGAATGTCAACTATCCTGAAAACTATTATTTTGTATAGGTTGCATTCTACATGAATACATGGGTAGCATAGCATGAAGTCTGATTTTTAAAAGTGTCACAATTAATTGAATCAGTCCAAAGAAGAACTTATCAAGTGAAAAATTTTGCCATGTTTTCATGAATTAGAGAAATTTCCAGCACCTGGGAACATTCTTTAACAAATATTTAAGAGAAAATTTGAAAGTATGTTTTTACATCCAGTTGAGAAAGCCTGGCTTCGAGGCTGTGGAAGTAAAACTTCGCATAGTAGGTGAACTTGAGTGAAAGAATATTATAAAACTAATTCTACCAAAGTTTGAATGCAGTTCTAATTTTATTTTTGTGAAAAATGTCACCTGCCAGTGCTCTTTTCTTGTACACAGCTGTGTGAACTCCTCAATTGCTACCTAATTTAATAACATTTCAATGTAATGTGTAAATGTAGTATTAATTCATCGTATTTAATCATGCTCTAAAGTAGTTTACTTTGCCATTGCCTCTAATTCCAGCAGAATGCTCAAATATATATGTAAAGGGGATATACAATGGAATGAAATGGCTTCATATTTTTTAAAAAACTTTCCTCCTTACAAGTCTAACATAGGCATGTCCTATTTCTTATTAAAATGGAAAACTCTTCATGCAAAATGTCTTTCCTTTTTCACAGAACCACCTCTTAAGGAAAAGATTCAAGGTAGTATTTTGGTGATGACTTTGAAGTATTTTTATCTTCTTAGTATGAAAAGTGTTGTTTTTTTTGTTTTTACACGTGTATAATTGATGCTTGGCAATGCATGTGCTTAAATTTTATCCTTTGATTTTCTTGCCTCAATTTTTGTTAATTTTATTATAATGTATAGTGTCCTTGATTATTTTGGAATAATGCCTGGTCTAAATAGGTAATCTTATTGTATTATGTGTGCGTATTTTATTATTATGTTATATATGCTAAAGCTTCCTGGGGAGTTACCAAAATGGTGTCCATTATCAGCTGTAAAATAAGTTCTGATAGCGTAAGGCTAATTAAGTCATGTAAGGTGCCAGAAGAAAGATAAAAATATTCCCACACTTTGTTAGTACATACATATTTTATTCTGCAGTTTTGAATAGGAGCATATTGCCAGCTTATTCATTTTCAAACATGACAGTGTCATCTCAACTTGGTCGGAGTAGATCTACCAATGTCACTTAACTGGTATTCCTGTCTGTGCACTGCTATTTTGTTGATGCATCTTAATTAATGTTTTACCATCTTGGAAAAAAAATCATACACTGCTCCACAGGTAGTATTTTAATCGAGGTTAAAAAGGCAATACCCAATTAATGATTACCCAAAAGAGAGAAAAGTAATGAAATCGGAATATTAAGGCTTATGTTACAAAAATTAGCCAATAATGCATGAGGTGTTAATGCCTTACATCCTTGATTAATGAGGTACAGTTATATGTTTAAATAAATAGTGAAAAAAATTTAGTGGAATTCTGCGAGACGGAATTATATTATTTTTTGTCATGTTGAACTCTGGAAAGGGGTGTAGAGAGTAAATTTTTAGTACAGCATCACAATACAGTTAGTTGTGCATATCACTGATAAAAAGGGGAACCTCTGCATAATAGTTTTCATAGTTCCATTTAATTTTTATAATGGCTGTTAATCGTAGTATGGTTTAAAAATTAAAATTAACTATTACTTTTTCCAGAAGTGTCTGTAACTGAGTTTAATGCTAGCTTTTTGACAATTAGTGAAGATCAAATGCATCCAATAAATATCGCTTTCGAAATATTTCAAGTGGCCAGTGTTATACCTGGAGTCTTCTTATTTGTTCTGGAAAGTGATATGGTGATACTGTCAACTGTGTATGATAATAATTTTAGCTGTTAGTCTTCCTTTTTGATGGAATTGGATTTCTTTTTTCAATTTAAGTTACATTTTATGAATGTGACAATTTATGTGGGTCATTACAAGTAAACGAATGTGAAAATAGATTTATCATTTTTATACAGTAAATTCCACTGTTTTAGTCAATGGTCTTTTCTGAATTTTACCCATGTTGAAATAATAAAATATCATAATAATTATTAAAGTCAGAAGTTACTACCTACCTAAGAACTACCTACTGACATCCTCTTGATACAGCTAGAAAAGACAACACTGAACATGTCCATAATTACTTTGGAAGATTATATAGCCTCTGTTGTTGCATTAAATATACAATTTTACAGCATAGCTAACAATCAGTTTTTTTATAACTAATTCGCCAGTGTGGTAGTAATGGAAGTAATTAAATCAAAGCACACTAAGTCTTCTAGCCTATCAGTCTGTTCATTATGCATGAAAATATGAACCAGAAAAGCCCCTTTATCAAATCCAATTATAAAATGATAATTATTGTAGTAAATACAATTGTTTGCTATTTATTTAATGAATTCTTGTAAACTTTGAGGAAATTTCAACGCAACTTAGACCATGAAGATTTTGCAGAATGCCATAAACATATAAATCACTTCACATGCTAAGCAAGATCAAATAGTTTATCTCAAATCAATTGTTTCTAAAGCTTTCAACTTATGTTCCAGAAATGTTTTCAACGCGTGGCAGTAGGAAAATATTAAATAATCTTTGGACTGTGAATGAGGAATATCAATTTTCTGAACAGCTGACTGATGCAATCATTTTTCCTAATATGAATTATTTTCTCCGAGTTTAGGTGCATTTTAAATGTATGGTAACAAATGTAATTTGTTTGTTTATTGGTAAATTGTCACATATTTTTATGTATGTGTATAGTCAGTTGATACCTGATGCATTAAGATTTGAAATATAAAAAAAAATAATGTCATAATTTTATGATTTGTAGGCCAAATCCTCATTATTCCAATCCTGTTTACTCAGGAAGAATACCGTTATGGATTAGTTGAAATGCATCTACAATGACATTATAAGCCATAAGATTGATCACATGAGTTGGTCTTGTGACCCATCATATTGTTTACATTGAAACAATTCAAGATGTTGATTTAGTATTGTAAATATTTTGTGCACTGCCAAAATTCCTAAAGATATATGTAATTCACCTGTGCTCATCATGATGGCCTAGACAAGACAGAAATAGAAGCACTTCTTCAGAACCAAAAATATTGAATACTTGAGTACTAAAGTTAATTGCACAATGAATCTTTAACTGTATGTACGTATTATTATCAGTTTAGCCAATAGATCTTATAGCTAACTCCTAGATATTTTGGTAGATACATATTTTCTTCGTCAGGCAATTCTAAACACAACAAAGTTATTTTTTCCATGCATTCATATTTTGTTGGGTACACGTACACATTCTTAAATGCAGTTAGAGTTTGTTTAGTGCATCTATAATATTATTTTAATATTTTTATATGTACACTAAACAATATATTTTAGCTAAATGTGCCTGCTAGTGGTGATTCTATTTTAATTTCTCTTATGTGCTTCAGCAAAGTCTCCATAGTTTAACTACTGCCATATTATAAATTTTGCATGGAAATTGAATTAGTTTACATGTGTTAGTAGTAACTATAATACTTGAAAAGGTACCTTAGGTGATGAACACCTTAAAACTATTGCTAATATTTCAGATATATAAATATATATATTTTTAAATTTATCGAGAATTCTTGTGACTTTCTCTGAATTTTCCCATACTTCTGTTTTTTAAAGACTTGTGTTGAAAAATATATTGTATCTAATTTCATATTGTTTGAACAAATAAAATTTGAATTTTGAAGACTATAGCTCTGAAGCCCTTAATCAAATTAAAAAATAATGCAATGAAAATGGTTGCATAAGTGAGGAATAGTTATTATGTGAATAGTTCAATAGTGCGTGAAGTTAAATTCCTGTACAGAAATCTGCTACTTGTTATCTTTGCTGCATTAGAAATATTGTTGATGAATTTTCAAGGGTATATTTGTAAAGTTATTTCATTTATACTATTGTTTTAAAGTTACATCCAATAAATATATGATGCCAACTATTTTTTTGTGTATTCTTTACTAGTTATAGTTATTAAATTTCATGAAAATGCAAAAATCATTAAAGATATATTTTCTCAAAATATTTTTTTAATTTAAGCCAAAAGTAAAAGTTTTGGACTTGGGAATGAATGAATATTAAAGTCTGAAGACAAGGATGAAATGTAGAACCTGAGATCCAGGAAGGATGTACGAGTGCAGTTTTTATCACTTTCCTGTATTTAATTGTGCACCCTTTTATTTTTACTTTTAGGTGTCATTTCCTGGAAACTTTGTTAGAGTCAGTGGATATAAGGCCCCTCTTGGAGTGAAAGGCACTCCACCAACTGCTGCCAAAAGAGGCAGACCACCAAAGAACCCGCTGCCGCCCACCCCCCTGAATATAGAAGGAATGGCAATTCCATCAACATCCATGGCCATGCCTCCAATGGGCATACCACCGGCCAGTGCTGCAGCAGCTGGTGGTGTAAGTCCTCAAGGCATTGTAAAGAAGGGCCGAGGACGTCCACCAGGATCAAAGAGCAGGAATTCTGCAACTAATTCAGATTTTGCATTGAAGCGGAGGTTTGGAGAATCAATGGGGGAAGGCTACAGTCCAGAAGGAGATAGATATGCTATGAGCAAAAGATCAAGACCTGGTGCTTCCCCAGTTAATCAGCACCCAGTTGGCTCAACAACACCCAGCGTTCCTGGCGAACCCTATGATTGTAAAGGATGTGGAGCTGTGTTTGACAATGCATCCTCCTGTGAACGTCATGGGAAGAAGTGTGTATTCCGTCTGCAGATGCCTATAATGCCAGTGAGTGATGGCCCTAAGCCTACCCCATCTGGTAGTGTACGGCCAGTGCATGCCTGCCCTCACTGTGGTAAGAATTTCACTTATGCCACACCCATGGAAAAGCATGTTAGAGTATGTGGCAGCAGCAGCATTCCTAGAGGCCCCCCAGTTCATGTGAGAAGGGCAACTGCCCCTAGTGTGTTAGGAAGGCCCCCAAAGGCTGACGAAGAGGATGATGGGAAGAAGGATTCTGAAACTCAAGAAGAATCTCTCCTGCCTTCTGAGGAGGCTGAATCTCCACCTTCGGAACCACCTCAGGAACCAGATATGCCTCAACTTCAGAAGGAGGAACCAGTTGCAAGTCCACCAACCAAAGATGACGATATTCCTGTCCTCACACCTGTAGAGCCCGAAGAAGAAGAAGCAGTCGAAAATGTTGAGGAGGTCATTGCCCAGGAAGTTAAGGAGGGCAACCTCCCAGATGAGCCAGATATTGAAGAGTCCATTCCAGGTGAAGTTGATGTTGTTGTTTCTGATGAAAGTGAGGTCAAAGTCAGTGCCAAAGAAGGGGAAAGTGACATAAAACCTCTTGATGAACCAGTCATGGAAGTGAAAGAAGAAGTGGTTGAACTGCTTGAAGAGAGTCCTGCCGAGGAGAACATTGTGACTCCCCTTGAGCCTGAACAGATAGCCCCAGAAGTTCCAGTTGAAGAAACTCCAAAGGAGGCACTAGCTGAAGAAGTCACAACAGAAATGGAGGAAAGGGAAGAGAGCCCTGAGTCAGAGGATGCAACACTACGCACAACTGGGAAGAGGACACGAGGGACTTCATCTAGTGGACAGGTCACCAAAAAGAGCAAGGTGGAAGAGGAAACTGAGGAGCCTGTAGTTGAAGTGGAGACACCAAAGAAAAAAGGAGGAAAGAAAAGTATGCCTGTGAGTGCCAGAGGGAAATCTCCAAAAGGCTTGAGGAATACTCGTGGGACCAAAGGAGATGATGAGATGACCAGTGAAGGAGAGGACAAGAAAGAAAAAGAGGATGCCGTCAAGGAGGAAGCAAAGGTGGAAGAACCGGAAGATGAGGAAGAAGTACTGGTTAAGGTAGAGGAAGAAGACATTGCTGTGCAGATAGATAAAGAAGCTGATCAGAAAAAGGGAAAGGAAGCACCAAAAGCCACTGATGAACCAGAAAGTTTTATCATTGACAAGGAAGATGATGCTGAGAAGGAGGATTCCTCTATGAGTGAAAGCAGGGGAAAAAGAGGAAGGAGAGGGAAATATTCAGCTAAAACATCAGCATCCACCAGTGAAGTAGTCTCAAAGGCTACTACAGACAAGGTTGATTCAACTCCAGTGACTCCAAGACAGGGTAAAAGGAGGGGTGCTTCTCTGGAAAGACCAAGCAGTCCAAAGATGGAAGAAACATCACCTGTGGTTGTGCCTGAGATAGAACCAAAGGTCACACGAGGCTCTGCTATTGCTCAGAGTAAGGTTTCACATTCCAAAGAGAAAGATATTTCAAAGGAAGATAAAGGACGACTATCTGCTTCTAAGAAGAAAGAGGAGGAAGAAGTCACTGTATCAAGCAAAGAGGAAAAATCAACGGATGCAGAAAAAACAGAAGAGCCTTCAATTGTCACAAGGGAAGTTGAAGAAAGTAAGATGAAAGATTCAAGTGAAGTTGAGCCAGAGCCTAAAGAAAGTGGAACCAAAGTAGAAGACAGTGAAGAAGAAGAGGAAGACGATGATGGTAAGGAAAAGGATGAAAAAGACAGCAAACTTAGAGGAACCAAAGGGTCCAAAGGAAAAGTAACCAAAAAGAGCCACAAAAAGAAGAAAAAACAGGAACTGAAGAGGGAGGTAGAAAACTTTTGGTGTAATGTTTGTGAAATGGGTTATTCCTCAGCTTTCAATCTTGTCAAGCATGGTCAGAGTCAAAAGCACAAGTGGAACCAGAAATTAGCTAAGGAAAAAGCAGATGCTGCTGCAGCAAAAGGGTCTAAGGAAGGTGACAAATATGAGGATAAGAAAGGGGATAATGAGGAGGAAGGGTCCAATGAAGTGAAGGTACATGATTCAGGAAAGAAAGGTGTCACCAGTGAGGGAAAGGAAAGTGACAAAGCATCTGGTGAGGGGAAAGATTCAGAGAAGGCGAGTTCCCTTAAGTCCAGTGAAAGTGAGAAAGGAGATAATGATAAAAAACTTGAGGCAGATGGAAAGAGTACCAAGAAAAGGAGTGATGCAGAAGCCAAGGACAAGAGTAGCAGTTCCGATGTATCTGGTGACAAAGAAAGGGTGTCCTCCAAAGGAAAGAGTGGTGAAGAAAGTGAAGAGACAGGCATTGATGAGGCTGAGGAAGGCGAGCAAAATACTGTCCAAGACAAGAAGGGAAAAAAAGTGACTGCAGAGGATGAAAGTATCACAAATGAGACTAGTGTAAAAGAAAAAGTGCCAGAAAAAAGGTCGCCGGAAAAGAAATCACAAGAAAAAAAGCCAGAGAAGAAATTGCTAGAAAAGAAGTCGCCCGAGAAAAAACTTCCAGAAAAAAAGTCGCCAGAAAAAAACTTGCAAGAGAAAAACCTGCAGGAAAAAAACTTGCAGGAAAAAAACTTGCAGGAAAAAAACCTGCAGGAAAAAAACCGGCAGGAAAAAAACTTGCAGGAGAAAAACTTGCAAGAAAAAAACTTGCAAGAAAAAAACTTGCAGGAAAAAAACCTGCAGGAAAAAAACTTGCAGGAAAAAAACTTGCAAGAAAAAAAGGCATCAGAGAAGAAAGCTCAGGAAAAAAAGTTACCAGAAAAAAAGACATCAGAAAAGAAGTCTCAGGAAAAAAAGTCCCCAGACAAGAAATCCCTAGAAAAAAAGTCACCAGAAAAGAAGCCTCAAGATGTTGACATGATTGAAAATGATTCTGAGGAAGAAAACTTAAGCAGTGATGACAAATTATTTGGACCTTTGACAACCAAAAGTAAAGAAATCATAATTGCTCCAAAAGAGGACTCTCAGAGTCCCTCAAAGGAGGTCATGGTAAAGGAGCAACCAGCACCACCGGCAGCTGCAGAAGAGTGCACCAGTGCAAATTTGCCTGCTGCCCCAGACGAGGCCAGCCACCAAGAGGGACCAAAAAAGCCTCCAACCAAGGACGTCACCGATGGCTCACTCATTGGTCAAACGGCAAATGAACGGGGAAGTTCTGAACAGGGCGACAACCAGCCAGCACCAGCACAAGAAGCTGAGGGGAGCATCACCAAAGTGTCCCCGGAAGCCACCGTCGCGGCGGCGCCCGAATCCGCGACGGTTATCGAGGGCACAAAAAACGCCAATGAGGCTCTTCAGTGTGGGATTTGGCCCGATGCTCCCGCGGCAACTCCCTCCCAGGAGTTCGTCCAACCCCCTGCACCCCCTCCCACAACCTACAGCATGTTGTACGAGTGGAATGTGGGGATGGTCCAGCAGACACCAGTGCAGCAAGCACCACCACCCCCACCTCAGCCTCCTCCTTTGCCACCACAGCAGCCCAGCATCAACACACACATGCATCCAGTGCAGCAAGATAGCTGGGGCTCATACGGAGGATGGGAGGCTCCAATCGCAGATCCCAACCCACCCCCTTCCCCAGGCCTGTGGCGCTATCAGCCTCCAAATCCGATTCCCTGGACGGAACCACAACATTCTCTTTCCCCTATACCCCGTGTACCATCCTATGAGGACCCTCCCCCAGTCACCCACCCCTCCACCCCTAATCCTTCCCCACCCAACCCCAGCCTCGGTTCCATCCTGGATTCTGTGAACAGGATCCTGGGAGAAGATGTCCCCGGATTTGATTCATCCCGGATTCAGCCAGGGGCCACTGCTCCGGAAGAGGAATATGGTGGGGTGGGCCTCTATGGGGAAGGTCTGGCGGAACTACAACTTGCCATGGGAGCCACAGATGAGGAAATGGCGATGCTGCAGCAGCTTGGGACTGGACCATTAGACTTTGTGTACGATAACAATGCCATTCCTGCCAATGTTGCCTACAATGCAGCTGAGTCTAATGATCAGACCGGACCCCTTCCTAATCCGGAACTAGTTGATCTTGACAACCAATCAGCAGCTGTAACCATTGCAGCAGATGGACTCATTGAAGAAGCCGAGACCGCTTCTCTGCCTCCAGTTGTGGCAGATTCTTCGAGTTACTTTACGGTAAATATTTCTTTCACATTTATCACTCATGCTCTAATGGTGTGTTAATACATTTTGCATGCCATTAAGGCATTGTGTTTGTTTCTTTTCTGTCTAGACTGACGACACCATTAAATAAGATAATCTCTTGTGCTTTAGGATATAGTTTTCTGTGGCCTGAATATAATATGCCATTGATTTTAAAAGCATTCTATTTAACGGAGAAAATATTTAATCTCTTCATGTTATACATGTCAAGTATTTATAACTTAATGAAGTTACTATTTTATTAAAATGTATTACTATATCTGTGAATAATTAAAGTACAGAATGAATGAAGTATCTGTGAAACTGATGACGACAATAGCAGGCCAATCCACTGAGAGTTTCAGATGCTTTGTTTAGCTAGCTGAAGAATAATTTTCAGCTTTTCTTTGATTATCACCTGTTGGTAGTTGCGAAATACTTCTTCGTTGTACATTAATGCTCTTAGCATGAATACCACATGCATTTCAATTACCTGCAACATTTTATTCTTGTAACGATGTGTGTGAAATCATGATTTGTTTTTATCAATATGATTTCACTGCAAAAGTTGAAGGATATTAAAAATTGAATAAATTACTCGTTGCTGTCTGAGCTGTGAGACAGGTTTTTTGATTCATTAAAAAAATTTACTGAATAGAGTTAAATGTATTGATCTTGTGACTTTCCTTGATTGGTATTAATTCCTAAATTTCTGGAAACTTGATGAATATAAGCATTTGCTATTGTCAAGACTGTGAGATTAATTAGTAAAATCTTCCTTTCATTTCCTGTGTTCACCCATGTATCAGGATGGCCGTGGTGGCAAGAGGAGACGTTGTGGACCACCACCAAGCAAGTGTAAAAAGATTGTGCCACCACCTCGTGAGAGCAACCGCGGATGGCGTGGAGGGAGGAGGCTCCTGCCAACACAAGCCAGCCTTGCATCAGCCCACTTACTCATATCCCAGTATGAGAAGAAAGAGATGGTGTGCCCCATGTGCAACAGGCACTTCTTGGGTCTGGCTGCTCTCGAGACTCATGTTGCATGGGTGCACAAAGTGAAAGATGCCAAGCAGCACATTTTGGAGGGAGCTACAGATGGCCAGCCATCTGGAAGTGAGTCAATTACTTTATTCAACTGTCTTAAGTTATGGATTTATAAGAGAATGGGTGCTCAGTCAAATAAAAATGTGAAAAAGTATGGTAATATGAGTCTTCTTCACAAATTAAGGCAAAAAATTTGAGAAAAATGGTTCAATAGTTTTGAAAAGTCTGGAATTTGATGAATAGATAATGTGTTGTGGAAATCAGGAATCCTTGAGGAGAGTGATGGTCCTATTAGTTGTGAAAGAGATTTCACAATATCTGTAGTTCATCAAACCCCTGGCCAAAAGAGGAGCTATTGTTTTGGACATAGTTCAGCGACACAAGATAACAGTGGCATGCGGTATGGTCCATAGAAACATACCTAATCAGATTCCAAACACTGAATAAAAATCTGTAAGGAAGATGGCATGTTCTGTCAAGGAAAAATCAGGATGTTTGGTGTAATGGGAAGTCATAAAATGAGTGACCACCATATAATATGGCCAAACTCCAAAAGCTTTCGGAGATGACATGACAGTAACTTTTAACAGAGGAATCTTGGTCAGGGCGAATGATTTTTACACTTTAAAATTATTGCAACATTATATGGTCTTATTTATCGAAAATGGGGTCATGGTAGTCCATGGGGTAGAGCATTGGACTACTGACCAAAGGGCCCGGGTTCGATTCCTGGGCAAACCTCTCTGGGTACCTGCAGCTCCACCCAAGCTATGTGATTTTTTGGGTACCAGATCTTCCTGGGAAACCATAACCGGCACAGGGAAAGGAACTGGCCCCCCTCCCCTGATGTGTAAATTTCACATGCCTTTGGGCTTAGTATTGGGTGAACTCTACCATCACTTACCAAACCGACCTTTGGGTTGATTATTATGTTTGTGGTTTATCAAAAATATCATTATTTCCATTCTGTTGAAATTGCCATTGTTAATTTTGTTATCAGTATTAGTTAGTTTTTATTATTTTAGTCCAATGTTTGTTTTTGTGAATTGCAAGTTAATCATTTTGTAGATTGTCTTGTTTAAATCTATCTTCATGAAGGATATATTATCATAAATATGTGACAAGGTAGTCTTTCAGGGGAGGACGCTTCAATTCTCTTACTAGTCAATTAGCGCTTTGCTGGGTTTGAAAGGAATCTTTGTTCATATCTGCATTTCTGTGCATGTCAGCGGATAACCAAATATATGTGTCATATCCCATAAGCATCTCCCATAGGTCGTTCTTCGAATGTTTTACGAGAAGTTTTCATTGTTTACTCGTAGTAGTCCTTCATGAACTAACTACCTCATAAGAGCTTTATAACCAATTTATTTTGATAAGACAGCTCAAAGGAAAGTTTTTTTATTTTACTGCATTCCATACTTTTTCACATTCTTTGTATGTATGTTTCTTGCATACAACAACCATTTATGAAGTAAAAAATTTAAGTTCATAGCATTAGAGTAAGGTGAACAACTTTACTCAATCAACTTTTCCCTGAAATGTTAAATGTTAGCTAGGTATTGGCAGAGTTTCAAGCTTTTGGTTATTCGATTTGCTTTGGGTGAATGTTTGAAATTGATAGGAAAACAAAAAAATCTCGTGCAAATTTTGACGTGTTTTTCTGAATCTAAGGTGTTGAATTATAGTTCCATTAAGCAATATTTTCACTAATTTTATTCACTAATTTACTATCCAATTTACTAACCTTCAAAATATTCCAGATTTGTGCAACTTCAAAGTTGAAGTGTGTTCAGGCTTATTTGCTTACACATTATGTCAATTGCATGTTCATTAATTGATTGTTCCTCAACCTGTCTACAGAAAAACCGAACCCAGCTGCAAGCAACACCCTTCGAGAACTGGTAGCAGGTAGAGGAGTGGGAGGTGTGGTAGTTGGCACTGGTGTGACCTCCAGTCCTACTCCTTCCCGACGTCTGCCCTGCTTTGTGTGCAAAGAACTGTATTCAGATGTCATCTCACTTAATCATCACATAGCTCAGCAGCATTTGCGCAGGAGGCCTGGAGAAGGCGGTGCCGTTCCAGAGATGGACGGGAACTTGAAGAGCCAGATGACCTCCGCACTTGGAGGCCTCCTTGGCAAGGCTCTTGCCAACATGCGCAGCAGGTCTGATGCCAGTTTGTCTCTTCAAAAGCCAGGATTACCAGCCAATGCCAACAAAAGGTTAGAATTAGACAATAAAGTGAACTTTCCGAGTTGTTTTCAAGTTATCTTTCATAGAAACTAGTTTGGAGTTTTTTTATTTAAATGGTCTGCTAGTCAACCTATGACTGTATGTTCTTTCTGCTGTTTTTAATGTCATTTTTTTCATCTCCAGTCCATTATTTAGTACCTTTCCCAAGTTAAACCTCTTGAGCAAGTCATTGGATGCGATAAATAAGATGTCGTCCGCTGGAGATAGCTCCAACAGGAAGTCCTTTGGGGGACCATCAAGCAGTGAAGGGACAAGTGAAGGTTACAGCCGTACAGTTGCATCTTCTGACTCTCCTGAGGTGGCTCTGTTCCGGAGGGAAGATGGTTTAGATCCTTCTGAATGGTCTTCTGATGGAGAGGATTCTGCCAAGGGACAGGAAGCAGAGGGGCAGTTGGATGAAGGTGAAATGCCTAGTTTCCATCACATCTGCCCATTCTGTGGAGACCGGTGAGTCAATTTTCTAAACTTAGATTGAATAAATTGCTGTAGATAGCCTGTGTGCCAGAACCACTAACTGTTAGTGTGGACCGGCAGAAACTTTGTCTAGGATTGGTAGGCAGAAGGGTGGAGTGAAGGGTTGAATGATGGGAGGAATTAAGTATTTTTAAATAAATTTACCAATCACTTATTGAAGTATTTTGTTGAATCAGTTTTATATTGCTTGATGGAAGTATTATTGCATTCTGAGTTGATTCTCTGGAATAAATGGGTATGCTGACAACAAAACCAGTCACAAGTGTATCGGTGTTGCTTAAGAAGTAAATGGGATAATAACACTAAAATTAATAACATTCTTAGAATCTGAAGATTCGTCCATTTAAAAATCTTCCAACTGCAAATATTGATATATTATTATACAGTAGGCTGTGTGCTAAAATTGTGAGTACAGAAGTGATTATTATAAAATTTGTTAGTAAAAAGTACCAGTAGATAAGAATTTAGGACAAAATAGATTTCTAATAATTTCATCATTCTTTCTCAAAACTTCAAAAACAATCTTTTTGCAATCCCTTTGTCATAAATACACCTAAATCAGTGATTTCATAAATTACCATAAATCAATGATTTCTGAGCTAATTTGATATCATTGATTTATTAAAGAGAAGATATGCATAGATTACAGGCCAAAACATGGAAGTGTGGCAATGACTATGATATTAATATTTCCATGGATAAAACTTAGCTTATGTTTAGCGAATGAGAAAAAGAGAGCTGGAAAAACAAAATTAGCCAAAAGTAAAAGATAAAAGAATTCTTCATCTGAAATAGATAAGATATCTGACTCCCTGCTGTACCAATAGTGACCCCATTGTCTTACCACTTCTATATGTGGTACATCAGTATTTAAGTATGGTCTCTTCCCATAAGTGGCAAAGATGTGTTTAGAAATTCTAATTCACAAGGGTTGATAAAAATAACATAAATACATATGGATAAATTTCCTGACTTTCAAAATTTTCTTCAAAGTTTGGACAATTTTTTCAAGTCACCTAATACTTAAATAGTAATTTACTATTTGATATTCAATGGTCTTTTGACAAAACAGATACAGAACATACACATTCTCAAATTTAATTTTTAACTGTGTGGATGAGAATGGGTTAACTTTAGGTTAATTTTTTTATTTCATTAAAGCATTTGATGTGTTGTTCATGAAGTGACATTATATTAATAATACAGTTTATTTACCCAAAGATCATAATTAAAAAATACCATGCTATGGATACCTGAGGTATAACACTGAATGGGCTTAATCAAATCTTGATAACAGATACCAAAAATTTGGTGTAACACAACATAGGAGTTAATTGACAATATTAACTTTATCATTCCACCACAAAGCACAGACACAAAAAATATTGAAAGTCAAGTATTAATTATTGAAATTTCTGAATAAGTTTGAGATTGAAACTTAAAAAAATGCACTTGGTTCTTTTTTAAATGAACTTTTGTGTCTATTTGAATATTTGCTTGGTTGACATACATCTAGCCATGACATCAAGCCTTAAATATTGAGAGTTTATTCACAGCTCACAGGAAAGTGTCCCTGATTTAAGGTCTAAATTTCATGCTTGGAGCGTTTGTATTAGATTTCACAAATCATTTGTTTCTGTTAATGTTCTTCTTTCCCTGTGCTATGGCTGTATTATGTTTTGATGTGATACAGCCTAGTTTTTTCTAAATTTGTCATATAAAACACCCTTTGGACCCATTTCCAAAATATTGAACTTCTACTTATTCCCAGGGCATTCCTGTTTTTTTTTTTTAACTCTTCATAAAAAATTGCATACATTTAATGGAAATTAATGCTCATCTTCCTCCCTTCATCCCGTCCAACATCCCTATCCTGTTCCTACCCTTACCTCGCTTGCCCAACATTCTCCCCTCTATTACCCTCTTCAACATTCCACTACCGCTCAATACGCCTTTCATCCATTTTTCCTGCCTCCATAGGATTTCTCTCAACAAACCCCTCTCCTCACCCACCATTTCTAGTACTTCCTCATTTGTTTTCCTTTCGGTCCATTTCACCTTGAGGCTTTCTCAAGGAGGAGGGAGTTGATGACGGGGACGTTGAGTAGGGATGTTAAGACAAGACTCGTAAAAACTCTGATATGGAGCGTAGCTATGTACGGCGCGGAAACGTGGTCGCTGAAGCAGGAGGATAGACATAGATTGGAGGCTTTTGAAATGTGGGTGTGGAGAAGGATGGAGAAGGTGAAATGGACCGAAAGGAAAACAAATGAGGAAGTACTAGAAATGGTGGGTGAGGAGAGGGGTTTGTTGAGAGAAATCCTATGGAGGCAGGAAAAATGGATGAAAGGTGTATTGAGCGGTAGTGGAATGTTGAAGAGGGTAATAGAGGGGAGAATGTTGGGCAAGCGAGGTAAGGGTAGGAACAGGATAGGGATGTTGGACGGGATGAAGGGAGGAAGGAAGTATACCGAGATGAAGAGGGACCTAATATAGATTAGCTTGCTAGGTGGGGAGTCACAAAATGTTTACTTGATAGTTGTGTCCATCCAAAAACCTACCTTAACCGGTAGATTACCTAATAATAATAATACATAATCCCTTGACTGAAAAGCATAAAGATGTACCCTTAAATCACCACTATATCCACTTTCAACCATTGTTAGACTTAATAACCTCTTATGTAGATCATTAAAATATTTATTTAGATTCAATCATTTAAAAACAAAATTAAAATTGTCTCAATGAAATCCTATCTTATTGTAAACAAATATCTTAAACAGTGGTGAATATTTTGTTTCTTTATAATTTGATGTGAATAACATAATATATGCTTCTTTTTTGTGAACTGGACCTATGGTCTATGGGCAAATAAAAATGGAGTATATACCTGTCTAGTTTGTGCACCGAAATAAACATTAGTTACTCCCAAATACAAAAATACATTATTAGACTCTTGCAGACAGTCCTTTGTAATATTTTTACCTTTGTTTATTATACCAAAGTGTCTGTCATTGTAATTAACTGTAGAAATGGGCATAAAATAAGGGAGCTTACCTTTAAAATTGGATGTTCAGTCGTATTTCAGATATTATAAATGGTATGGAAAGATGTGATGACTTTGTGGATATTATTCCAATAAATAATACTACTCCATATCCCAATGATATGATGAAATGCATGAGTCAGTATGTCATTCATAAATAATTTTTAAAGTAAACTTTACATTTTAAAGATATTAACCATTTAATTAAAGGTTCAAGGTCTCCATCACATGCATAAAAAAATGTATGGAGTCTTTAGAGACTCATTTATTGTTGATATTAACTTCACTCAATTATTGTTTAAGTTTTCCTTAATGGCACAAAAGAGTGAAATATTTCTAATTTTGACTTCTGAGTGTCCAAGAGCAAGAGTTTGTGGTAGTTGGCAATCCTACTTTTGAAATCCTCTGTCATCTGATTTTCCTCTATAATGCCTGCATAACAAAATGCCGTCTATTTTGCTTTCATTAAAGCTCTTGATTCCTCTCTAGATTTATGTATTAATATCTTCCCCACCTCACATAACATCTTATTCTTCTAGGTTCCAGAGGTTAAGCAGCAGAAACAGGCACATAACGTGGGCTCACCGTGACATGACTTGCATGGATATGAGGGTACCTAGGAGTTGCTCCCATGAGAGCTCTGATTTTGACGAACTTCTTGGGCGAAGTAGGAGGGAAGAGGGGGGAGACGGTGGCTCCATTGTCAAGGAGGATTCAGAAGAGTCTCAGGAGACAGGACGGCGCCACAGTCACCATCCATGCCCTGCATGCCAACTCACATTCCTGCGCCACTCTCAGTTGGAAGCTCACCTGAAACGGGCCCACAATGGTATAGGTGAGGAAGCATACTGGCACATGCCGTTCTTTGTTATATGCTATGAAGTAGTCTTTTCACATCTTAAACCCTACTTTCCTTTAGGCATTGAGCCAGGCATGGAATAATAATGATTAATTATATTTAATCATTTGTCTCTCAGGCTTCCTTGGTATTTGAAGTAATCTTCAATACTGTTAGTTGTAGTTATGCTAAAAGTGGAAATAGAAATCATTACACTGCCGCTATAAGTTTAATTAATGCAAATTAAATAGAAAATTTTTTAATACATTTGTTTCTTGTTGTAAATTCTGTGGCAGTATTTGTATTAATATACTTCTTTTTTCAAAGTTCGTAAGTAAAGTAGGTGTTTTTTATTAATCTTATTATTTAATGTGTATCTTTCACTCTTATAGATTCACCGTTGCCCGATAACTCAGACTCGATGATGGAATGTCCTATTTGCCGAGAGAGCATGAATAACTTCCTGAAGTTGTGCAAGCATGTCAAGACCAAGCACAGGTGAGTCACTTTCCATGGGATAAACTGTTTGTGGTTCATTTTGGCTGTATGTTCTCTAATTAGCTATGTTGTATTTTCCTCTATGTTACCCAGAGAACGTGGTAAGGTGGAGGAATGAAAAATAACCCCAACCCCCTCATCCCTTACCCTTCCCTCATGGTGCTACACCCCCTGCCGCACACCTTTTTTGGTGGCTCGCAGGGTATTTATGTAGATGTAGACGTAGATAATAATCAAGGTTTTGATTACAACAATAAAGTCTGCAAGAAAATGGTGAATGGTTGTCTTTAAGATTTGTAACAATAGGAAAGTTAAAGTGGATTCATTAATTATTGATGCCATTATTAAAATACCTAATTAAATGGCTGTGTGTAAAAATTATTACTCGTTAAATATTAATTCCTAAATTGCAAATAAGTTACAAGTGCAAAATATATTTCCAGCATCTTGTACATGTCATGAGTCTTGCTAGGTTAGAAAGTCTGGACATGGCACAATAATAGGATTTTTTTAAATTTTTGGTTAGAGAAATCTCTTGTCAGTCTTAGGGGTATATTTACTGAAAAACTTCAATAAACAAAAGCATAATTGGTTTACCTTTAAATATGTGGGCAATGGGAATTGTTTGTATTCCATGCCATCTATGAAATTACTTACTTTTAATTTTTACTTAAATTCTTTGAATTTTTATGCAGATACTCTTTTTTCTCCACTGGTAAAACCTCATGAAATAGATGACAAATATGAAAGAAGTGATCATTACCATGTTGTAATGTTGGCATTTAATGTACCCTTTGGTTATATTGCATGTTTCCACAATGGATTTTAAAAACATTGCCACCATAAAAAGTTATTATTAGTTTATAATTGCATCCGATTTGATGAAATGCTGAAGGGAAAAACTTCGGGTGTTTAAGTCAATAACAATTTTGGGAATAACTAAATGGAGTACGTTTGATTTCAAATGAAGGATTGTGGATTTTAGTGTAGTCGTTTTGATAGCTAATCAAAAGTGTATTGGTTTCAGTCCAAAAAATAATAAAACACTGCATTTTATAAAAATAATAGTTTCCATTTTATCATTTGAAGCTTGAGCTTTTACATATTTTATTTCTATAATTATCCTATGCAATTCTTGTTAAAGCCATTTGTGGGAGAATACCATAGAAAACTATTACCCAAGTCCATCACGATGTCAACATCATAATATTATGGGTACCAGAAAGTCGTTTTGGTGAATTAATGCTTAATTCCTTACATTTTTAAGCATAGGATAATAATTTTCAATGAATTTTGTCTCTAGGGAATGGAGTATCAACTGCTTTACTACAGAAATGCATCACCACCTTATTTTAAGAAAAGAGTCACCAGAAGAATCTATGGTTATAAGAAAGAAGTTTTTGGTTAAAATGAAAGGTTAGTAAGATCCTACTAGCTATTACAACATTAAGTATGTCAATTATGTTACAAGTTTGTGCTCATCAACAATAATGCATTTGTTAACAAAAGATGTTCAAGTGATAATTTCAACCATTTGAAATGCGTGCGAGGTGGATGTGGACAAAAACTTTTATGAATATTTATTCCAATTTGTGCTTTTAAACGGAGGATTCAATATTTTTTTCCATGAGTCAATTTATTCTTGTTTAAATTAAAATTTGGTCGTCCAGGATATGTTTGCCATTAACTTTGAATTAAATGTTTAACTTCCTTCCTCAGCTTTTCCAGTGTTGAGAATGGCTAGTCCAACACCTTCATCAAGGTCAAGCGAAGAGGAGTCATACATGGACCCAGATCCCAAAGGCAATTACCTTTGCTCAGGTATGCCATGAGAGCTTTGTAAACACTTAAATGTCTTTTGAGAATTTTTACTTACTGAGTTACTTTTCGCCTCTATCAAATATTTTTTTATTAAACTAAAGAATTAATTTATTAGATAATGTGGATTTTGTTTTCTGTTTCAACAAATTTATTAGCTTTCAAAATGTATTTGAGTGCAAATGTGGTCCTTGAAACGTAATTCTAAAATTATAAGCTCACTTTTATGAAATATAAGTTGTAAATTCTGGTAAATAAGGTTTCATGCCACTTCCGAGAATTTCCATTGTTTATTTTGGCTTATTGGACAACAGTTTTGCCCCCCCAGTCCTGGAGGCACCTTCAGGTTGAGGTGATCTTCATTGCAATTTCGCCACTATACAAGTATAAAGGAGATGCTGGCTGGCTTGGAGCGTGCTCTGATTGACTGTTTTTTGTTGGTAAGGTGGAATTACCCTTTTCCATGTCGAAATCAGGGTTTATCTGTCCCTGCAGTTGAAATTCTTAGGATTTTTAATTATTTCGACCACTTCTATTATAAGTCTCGGGAAATAGCATTTTTTTCTTTGCCAGTGCTTTTGTTTGGTCAAAATTGTGTGTCCTGGTTCCAACCACACATGTGCAACAATTGAAGAGAGTTGGAACTGTTTCTTTTCCGTGACCTTTTGGTGCTCTTGGGAACCAGGACACACAATTAGGTTCGACCAAACAAAAGTGCTTGCTAGAGGAACATACTATTTCCCGAGACTCATAAGAGAAGTGAGAGTTTTAATGAAAAATCCTAAGAATTTCCACCGTGAGGATGGGTACACCCTGACTTTGACATGGAAAAGGATAATTCCACCTTACCACCAAGAATCAGCCAATCAGAGTGCTTCAGGCCAGCCAGTATCTCCCATATATAGTGGCCAAATTGCAACAAAGATCACTTTGACCTGAAGATACCTACGAGACAGTAATTCCTGGAAGCAGTATAGAACCTTCATCAGATAGATGTCATAGAAGCCTTGAGATTAACTGATAAATTGGTAAAAATTCACATTCGGATTTCATCAGCAGAAGTTTTCATTATTAGTTAGCACAAGTAGTGTGAAATTTTAGTCAGAAAAATGTTTTAAAAAAATAGTCATTAGGGTAGATAAATAAATAGAATGCTGAGAGTTAAGAATATCTTTTAGCCTGGTCATTCTAACTGATCTTTGCCTTTCTGGGCAGTAAATTAAAATTTGGTTGTTCTAATGCATTCAATCAGTAAGTAGTTTTTGATGAGCAACAACAATACAATTTTTTTAATATGATGGGTGCTATGTGGAATAACAAGAATGATAGGGAGCTTTAGTTACAATTTAAAAATATCTAATTTTTTTCATTTTAAGCTGTAAAAATTCATAAATAGAAAATATCATGTCAAGTATGCATTGATTGGTTTGCAATTCTACATGTTTTGAAAGGAATAAGAAATACTCATGACATTCCTTTTTAAAGTGCTTAAGAAGCATTTGCATCATGTCAAGATTGTTATGGTAGGAAAATAAAGGGCAAATAAATGGGTCACAGGTGCTTCATGATGATTAACAGTTTGAGTTTAAACAGCTTATGCATTGCTTATGAAAAGCCGGAGATAGTCTGGAAACCCTTGGTAATCTGGAGCAAGCCTTGCTGTGTAGTGTAGATTGTTTATTTATCGGAGAATGACTCGATCAAAAAAATCTTGCAGTGATGAAATAGAAAAATGTGATAATTCTAAAATGCTGATTAATTGAGTAGTTAAAAAAATCATGAAATAGAAAGTAGTAGTGCAAGTCTAGGGTACTGTAGCGGGCTGTAATTTGTGGAAATACATTTGAAATAAATCACTTAGGTTGTACTTTTCCACTTTACTTTCATTCCAATGCACACCTTCCTGCCCAGTCATCCTGGACCCAATGAAATGTCTGCTGAGGAAAAGTTAGGAAATATTTTAGTTAGTTATGAAAATCCTTATTTTTGGCCTCAAATTTTCTTCAAGTTGATTAAAGATTTGATTTAAGTGTTTTGAAATTAAGTAATAATATTGTTGACAAGGATTCAAATAATTGACAACCGTCATACTTTTATGCAGTGTTCAAGTGAAACAATGTGAAGTGTGAAGATGCCTTATTGAGATGAAACCATTTGGGTTAGTTCCATTAAAAAAACTGTGGAAAAGTACCATTTTTGGCACTTCATCAAATATCCATTATTCCTGCATCATTACACCTGAAACTACTAAATGTTGATGAGGTATTTTCCTACTTAGGCATTTACTGTGAGGTTCACTAATAAATTCATGCTTTCACTCTTCCATGCAGTATGTGGCGTCAACTTCAAGTCGCCACAAGGTGTCATCCGTCACCTGAACCTTGAGCACAATTCAAACCACCTAGAGGGAGCCCTTCCCATGCAGAAGATATTCCCACGGCATGCTGCCAAAGAGTACCGCAGCCGCTCTGGGGGTGGCCTGGGCAGTGACATCAAGGCCAAAGCGGAGGCTGCACTGAGGGAACTCAACCTCTCCCAGAAATTGAAGCTGGGTGCGGTGACTACCACCAAGGGAATGATGACCTCCAAATCAGGTCTATCGAAGAAGCCTACCTCGTCGACATCCGACTGCAATGACCCATCGGTTGCGACCACTTCCAAAGGCTCGGGGAGAGGTCGAGGCAGCAGCAGGAGAGGCCGTGGGAAGAGGGGCGGTAGCCGAGGCGGTATGTCTTCGGACGTGGAAAAGAGCCTCTTCGATGTCTATGAGTTTGAGGATGACGACGATGACCTGGAGGAGACACCATCAAGGGTCGGCAGTGCGGATGGGTCCTCACGTGTGGGCAGTGAATGTGGGGATGACGATGAGGATGAGGATGGTGCCGAGGATGATGTGAAGAGTGTCATTGGCAGTGCTGCTTCCATTCGGGGAAAGAGAGGCTCTGTTGATTCCTCATCCTCGGATGCCAAGTACTCGTGCAATGCATGTGGCAAAGGCTACAAGTCCCTGACAGCATTCTGGAAGCATACCAAAGGAGTTCGTGGGGCTTGTGTGGGTGGGGGCAGCAGCCCGGGGAGGAGTGGGGAGCGTGGCAGCCAAGAAGGTAGCAGTGGCCCGTCGGTGCGCAGTGGATCCAAAGCCTCGGGAGGTCGCAAGGGGGGCGGTATGAAGGAAGAAGAGGATGCCGTCTCCTCAGATGTGGAGAGTGAAGTTGGGGGAACCGTAAGGGTTCTCCGCAGGCTCAGGGGGTCGACTTCGGGGGCGTCGGACATTGGGGGTACTGAGGGATCCACTGAGACGTTGCACTCTTCCGAGGCAGCATCAGAAGCCGCACCAAAGAGGGGGGACAAAGGAGGTGGCCGTGGGGGAAAGGGGAAGAGGAAAGGTGGCAGTGCGGAGGAGGAGAAGAAGTCCCTCTTTCCGGGAGGGGAAACGGTCAGGACATATGGGGGAAAGAGGTCGGCCAAGCAGCATGCCGAGGAACGTAGAAGTCGAGGCGGTGGAGGTGGAGATGATGGTGAGAGTGCGGGAGGGAGCAGGAGATCGCTTGGAGCATCCGAGGCTGCCTTCGATGCTCTCCGAGGGGGTGGGTCCAGTTGATGACCATTGAGGGGGTTTTGACCCCATCAAGTCATCAATCTGTGTGTGGGACCATTACTGGTAGGACAGGGCTGCCAGTGAAGGTGTGTCTGTGTGAGTGTATGTGCACAAATGTCCCCTTTTCCCTACCTCCTTGGGGAGCAGTTGAACCCTTGCGCACTTGATGTGCCTCATGGATTGCTTCTCTGGGCAAGAGGGCATGTCATGTTACCTCAGCGTCCCTTAAAACGTCTCTTTGACTTATTATTTGGAGTGAGTGGTGTAAATACTGTGTGAATTGCCGAGAAACTCTGAAAAGGGGTGTGGATTCTTGTATATTTTAGCAAAGAATGGAAAGTAAAAGGTCCACACCCGTGTTTGTTTTCCTTTTGCTTACTTTTTCGCAACACATATATTCTTGTATGAAGGGGCGAATGCTTTAACAGTCTCCTTACGATGAGGATGTGTGTATGGACATTAGAACACTCCCCAAGTTTTCTGTTGAGTCACACAGAGTTTGGATTATTTAGGGATGCAAAAGTGATAAAGCTGAGTGAGAAGTGTTGTCTCCTCCTTTGGGCACGCAACACTTTTGTGCTTGGATTCTTTCCTTAGGTTATTTTTTAGTCAAGTGATGAAACAGGATTTTTTTTAACCAGGTTTGTCATTCTTTGATTACTGCCAACATGTGCCTTTGTGTAAAGAATAAAAACTGACCAAAAAAATATCTGATTGATGCTCCCATATTGGGAATATATCAGCAAAGAAGTAATCTTATCTTAAATGATGATAAGTAGTTTATATAAATATATATTATATATAATATGTAGTTGAGTGCTAGTCTGAGCAGAATTATCCCCATGAGCCGTCCAGCACGATGACACTGGCGGGAATTCTTTCTGATCATTATGTCTTGGGTTCGCTAAAACACAAAGAGGAGTGATTCATTCAATATGTTGCTGGTATGTTTTTGACAAAAATGAATCAAAACTGAGTTAACGTTTTGAATCTTTCATTGAGAGTGGATTCTTTGTTAATTCTCCTTAAGTTTCCAATGAAAGGTATTTTATAGAAAAATTTTTTGGTTCTCCACCTGTAAAAAAAAAATTGAATACTCGAAGACTGTTTTAATATTCCTATTGTGTGTATAATGTCCATATTATGTGTATGATATGTTTGAATAGGGGAGTAGTTTAGTTAATCCATAGAGTGGTCACTATGATTATAACAGTTGATTGTATTTTTCATCTTGACTACAAGCATTTATGTAATGTAAACATGAATACACATTGCAAAGTATTTCTAAAATATTATTTTATAATTATTTACTTCCAGTCCATAATTGATACCTAATTGCATTGCCTTATGTTAAATGATGCTTCCCCTATTGAAATTTGTTTATTCACGGTGCATTGTGAGTGGAACAATTTCATCAAATTTTTCATTTTAAATATCCAACATTCATTATAATGAAGGAGATCAATGCAACAGATTACATTACTGTATGATTGGTGGACACAAGCTCTTTCATAACTTAATACACAATGCATGGAAATCCATCATGAAAAAACTCACATGATTAGGATTCAAGCACTGATGCTTCAGTCTCCCATGGATGCATTAGCTAAGTCTTCCACTGGTGGAAGAGTATGTTTCTGCAATTCCTGAGCATCTGTGAAAGTTAGAAAATGGTTCATTCAAATACAGAAGAAACAATCAAGATATGTTTTTAAAGATTTAAATTGTATATCAGTCCAATATCATGCAAAGATCTGTAAATTTGCTAGAATTAAGAATTTTAACTTGGTTCAGACGATGTCCTTCAACCGTAATCGATCAATTAGAGTTAACTTCACCATAACTTTAGAAATTTCATCCATCAAGTGATATTCTAAATTAAATATTTAAATGTTCTGATATCTTCATGCATTTTGCTTATGCCGTCATTGATTGTTCCCAAATCATGTTTGAGAAGCCCTAATAGGTATACAATGGGACCTCCTGTGTAAAAAAAAACAATGCTGCTTGGATGGTTGCACAATTTAGTACTGGATCCATCTATCCAACATCAGACCACTCCCTTCTGCTTGATCACTACCATGGTTGCATCTCATACTGGAGCAGGTGCAGAATGCATTGCTTCTCCTTTTATCCTGTATAGTTGCAAAACTGGTATAGGGATATCTGAGATCATAATGCTCTTCTTTTTATGAAATTATTATCCTGACATAACTGAGGGATTCTTCATTTGTTCAGCTCTCCCTCCCCTTCACAACATACCCAATCTCTTCAAACTCCGAAAACTGTCAGTTTTGTCCATTGGCTCCCGTCCTTTTCAAACCCCACCCCCACATTTCACACTTAATGTTCTCTGGATGCCCTTAACCCTTTCTCACTTCAACTCGTGTTGTCGTGATGATTTACCTTCAGTACACTGGAGAGCGCTACTTTGTGGCCGAAATATACGCATTCGTATTCACCTTTCATTTCCTTTTTACTTACCCTTTACCCCATCCTTTGACTTGTGGCGTTTGCCATCTAATCTCAATTATACCCTGTTCCGAAAGGGAAACTGTTTATGGCTATTGGAGTTTTTTCAATTATTTAATTCTCTTGGCCGTAAGAGCTCAATTAATTTATTATTAAAACTGAAGGAGTTGAATCTCTTTGCTTTCTGGTCATGTCACACACATTTTGCAATATTTACTGAAAAATTTATTTGACATCTATGAGCTGTGGTTGTATTTGAGGTAATATATTCATTAACTTTGGTATTTAAATTTTAAAAAACTATTTGAATCTTTTTATGTATCATAATTTGTCTCAAATTAATTAGAATTTTTTATATTAACTAGTCCTGATGCTCATCAAGAGTGCAAGGGCATGGCATCATTGGATTTTTTTTTTTTTTTAAACTTTGACTCCAAATATTTAAAGATGAACAGTGGTTTTGGTAACCAGCTTTTTTAATACTTCTTTTCCTTCATATTTAACATTTATCACTCTTGTTTCAGTCTACTTCCTATGGGAAGGTAGCAGGAGAACGGAGGTTTTTCCTCAGGAACAGTTCTGTAAGAAAATATGTCTGCAGGGATTGTTTTAAACATCAGTCAAATTTTGGAGACTTCAACTGTTAGACACCTCAAGAGCATTGATCGCATAACAAATTTGCTCCTTTTAAATTATTTTTGACCTTGGCTAATGAGCGATATCATTTGTGTGCTAATGACCACCATCCAAATTCTGTTTTCAACATGTGGAAACATTTTCCAAAATAAATCATGATCTAGATGAGAAATGGTACAGAGTTGTGGAATATTTTAATTATTCTTTGAAATACAAATTCAGTTCACTGAAAACACATGATTGTACTGAGCTGTCGTAAAAATTTGACAAAATATTTTCACCTGTTTACAGTTCACAGGTGCTCTACGATGTTTAAGATTGCGTTTCGACGATAAAAGTAGGCAACATTAAGGGGATCCAATTTTTTTAAAATTTGTACTCCCTGGCATAGATGCAAAATGAAGTCAACCTTGGAGGTTAAAGTTTGCGTGCTTAGAGAAATCTGCGATCTACTTGGTAAGGGGACAGCATTGACTCTCACCTACGATATTTATGTGCTGCGTTACAACAGTAAAAAATAATTTTGAAACATATTAAATATATAACATATAAATATATAACAAATAAATTATAACATATAAAAATATTTTGAAACTTGAACAGTAAAAAATATAAATGAAACCGCGCTAACTCAAACATAATCAGCCATTTAAATAGCAGAAAGTTTGATTTTCGTACCTCACTTTGAAATTAACGGTGATAACAAATTTAATAAATGTATTATCGTACTTATGCAATAATAAACAAATGATTTTTCAAAAATCATTCCAATAATTTATAATCGAACGTTATTAATTGATTATTTGATTAATCGAAACCTCTATTAGTTGATTTAAATATTAATAAGTAATTTTAAAATACAAGTAGGTCATGTCAGGTCACGTGACTAGACTAAGGCGGTTGCTTGGATGTTGGAATGGACTGCTCCAACTCGCACGTTCCTTTTTCTTATTATTTGGTGTTTTATTGCATTTTTTAAATTAATAAGATTGTGGTGATTATCCAATTCTTTGAATCTTCACTAATTACTACAAGATTATCGGGTATTTAGTGCTATTGCTGTCAAACAGCGTTTTGTGTAAAGGTGAAGTTCAAGTAAGTGTTTGGCGCCACGGGAAAACATTTGACGGAACCTACTATTTGGCTACTCGAGTTCACAAACAATTCTGAAGCTTTAATATTTGTCGTGCAATGCCAATAGTGACATTTCCAACGCCTTAGGTTGTGTTGCATAAGCTCACCAATAACATATTCAGTGAACCGTTGACGAATTACTTCGCTGGCGGAGTTGCCTGCCGGAAGTGCCAGGAAAGGTTTCATCGATGATTCAGCGAGAGGGGTATGTATGTGTTTTATCATATGGATGATCGAATCTATTTCTCACTTTGGTCGCAGAAGTCAACATATTTGCTTAAGTGTATGATTTTCGAAGCAAGCATCGGATTCTGCGAATGCATTATTAATATGTACGCATGATTTTTTTCTTGGACAACTTGGAGGATGTATTTTTCAATTAGATGATTTTCCATCCGATCCTGTCATTTTTATTACTTATAAAAACACTAGATCAGGAGTGCTCGTTCCATCTTCAGAAAGATGAATGAAAGCGTGGAAAAGGAAAGAAATAAGATACCGTCAGGGTAAGATGAAATTACGGCGGAACGGATAAAAATATCTATGCAAGATCTTAGTTGATAATTAAATATACTTGTTTTTAGTGTTTGGGAATCTTAAAAGAACAATAAAAATGTACTCGCCCAATATATAAGAAATGGGACAAAATACTTTAAAAGTAAGTAGTGCATCACGTTATTCAATGTAACATACTAAATGTTCACCATTATTTTCTTGAAACGAACAAATACCTGTGCTGATGTGAATAGAATAGATGTGATCCATGCATTGAGAGGTTTCAGTACGTTCAGTTCATAAAAACTGATTAGACTGTTTTAAATGAAACTTAGGAGGAAAGAAGGATTCCTTATGTCAATTTTATTGTAGGGAGTAAAGTAAGTAGTGTCTTCAAGATGGCTTCCGGGGTAATGCTGCGCACTCAGCTAAATCATTCGAATTGGTTTTACATAAAGCATTGTTAGAATTGGAAATGGGGAACTATTGTTCTTAAATCGAAACAAGGAATTGTATATGCAGATTATGTATCTCTGTTCACACGAAATATGAATGACATTAAAAAAAAGAGTTTGAAAAGAAATATTCACGAGGTTGACAGTTTCCCAAGGAGAGCTGGTACCCGAAAAATTACGTAACTTCCCCGGAAATCGACCCCGGGTCCTCCGTTGAGTAGCTCTATCTACTAGATTACCATGCACCATTGGTAAAATTTGCGAGTATTTGAAATCCCAGTGGAATGGCAACTAAAACTTCGTTCGGTCCGGGTTCATCATCAGGGATATCAAATTTTGTCCCCATACCCGACTTGAGGCGAAAAAGTTGATTCTTGCCGGGTGAATGTCTTATTCTACTCATTTGAAGATTTTACTAGACAAGCCCCAACCTCCAACCCAGAAATTTCCGGTCCCAAAGTATTTCCTCAGCTAAGTCTTCTCGATTCTTGCAACACGCATTTGAGCGTGACCTCCATTGACTTGATCTCAGACTCATGCACATCGTCTTCAGGCTTTCTAAATTGTTTAGCGAGAAGCGTCCCAAAGGCTATCAGGGTGGCTACTGATTTTGATATTATAAAATCAATCAATTAATAATCATGGGAATTAATTATTTAAACAAAAAATAGTCAAATATATGAACGTACTTCTTTAAGGATATTTGATAAGTTCATGTTTTATACAATATCGAATATTATATATAGAATAGAATTATTGTTTCTAATTCAAAGCTTCTCCCGAAAAGTCTATTTTTTTCTTGTTTCCTTGATGGTATCAGGGCTGTTTTCTACATTGATAAAACATTTAACGATATGGCTACAGTTTCTCCCAGTCGTGTTCGCTCCAATGCTACATACAGAGTGGCGGGGTCTTTGCTCTGTCCGACTCACATGTTTCGAGGTGGTTAAAGGCCTTAAATGAGGGCTGGGAAGAGGTTTACGACGAACAAACGCTCTGGGCGGCCGTCAATCAGCAAAACCGACAACAATGTGGTTCGTGTTCGACAATTGTTGGACTCTGACCGTCGATTGAGTATCAAGATGTTTGCCAATGAACTGAACTTGTCGTCAACTGTTGTGTTTCGCATTGTTACTGAAGATTTAGCGATGAGGAAAGTGATACCCAAGGTGTTTGCCACAACGCGCTACGAGTCCGCCAGTTCCTGGCCAAACACCAGTTGCCAACGCTGTCCCACCCCCATAGTCCTGACGTCGCCCCAGCAGACTTCTTTTTGTTAACTCATATTGAGGCAGCCCTGAAAGGAGCCCGTTTTTCGTCCATAGACGAGATCCAATCAGTCGTGACGAAGACCTCGCGAGGGGTCCCCGAAGACGCCTTTCAGGGCGCATCCAGTCATGGCCGAGTCGCTGGAAAAAATGTGCAGAGACCCAAAGGACAGTACTTTAAAGAATTTTAAGTGTGTGAGCAAGTCTGTTCAATAAACTGCTTTAAAAATATATGCGCTACTTTCGGAACGCACCATGTAAATAGCAATCCAGATAAACAAGATGACCTTTTTGTCAATTATAAAAATGTTGTAGCTTTTATCATATGTAATTATCATGCGTCCAATTATTTCAGAAGGCTTTTAGCATAATGGTTAGATTTCTCGGTTGCAGGCCTGAGGAACTCAGGTTCAATTCTAGTTGTTGCAATTGAACTGCCCCCAATTTAAACTGCGGTTTTCTGAGTTCCAGAGCTATCTAGGTAGCCGAAAGCGAAACAAGTAACCCATTTACCCTGAATGTATGTATTATAGACGCGGTAAAGCTTTGTACTTATCAGGTGAGTTCTATCTTGACTGTTCAGACCGACAAAATGACTGAATGAATATATATTTGCTTGCGACATACAGAATTTTGGTGGTCATGCTGAATTATCATAGATTTTGGTTGCGTCGTGCAAGGCTATATGCATCGATATCCGACCGTGAACGGTTTTTCTTCCTGTTTCTCCATCCATTTTCTTCCAGGCGACCGTTCTTCTTCCAGATTCTCCCCTCGCCTTCCATAGCCTCATTGGAAATGCATGGAGGCGTATTGGAGTGGAATAATCCGCTGTCCGATATTTGCATCTCCCTCCGGGGTTTAGGGACGCACGCCTTCACCCCATTGAGTAAACGAAGCAGGAGTCGAGAATGTATTGTGGGTGGCGAGGAGACGGAAGGATCCGAATCTTAGAATTGTATGAGTTGGCTGACGCGGCAGGACGTTGAAATGATAGGGATATTATTTGTTTTCACACTTTGTGTGAGATTGTGCAAGATAATATCAGCAAACGTCTATTTCCATGGAGTTTTGGCGGACCTTCGCTATTAAAAGAAGCTTATCTGCTCTTGATTTTGCGGCATTGTGGGAAAAAAGTAAACTCAGGCCAAATTAAATTCTCTTGCGAAAGATGAAAAAATACATGAGGAATGATATTCTAAAGATTTAATTTTTTTTGCGTATTTTACTGTCTTTTCAAAACTTTCCGGAATTTGTTCGCCTAGGGTGAAGCTCAAGAGCATCACTCCGGCAAGTCGAAAGATCCGGTGTTCAAGTCCCGGTCAAGGAAATATTTTTGCACTTGTGAACTGCTCGATTCCTCCTTCCCCACCTCTCCTGTGCCGGTATTTTATGTGTTCATATCCCTTTCCCATATATCTGTTTCAATGTGAATACAAATATAAAATATATGTATTATCATCATCAGTATTTCATTCCTAGGTTTGGTTTACTGCAGCCCTCCATTCTACCCTATTTAATGTCACTTCCCTCAATCCCTGATAGCTTCTCTGTTTTATGTCCTTCTTAATTTGTCTTATGTACATGTCTCTTGGTCTTCCTCGTGGAATTCTCCCTTCTATTTTTCCTTCTATTATATTCCTAATCAATCCATTGTGCCTCAATGTGTGTCCAATCCGTCTATTTCTTCTTTGCCGTAGAGTCCTCCGTATGGTCCTATTCTCTTCTGATCTTCACGATTATACTTCCTCATTCCTTAATTTGTCTGCCCATTTAATCTTCATCATTCTCCCCCAGCACTATGTTTCAAAGGCTTCTAATCTTCGCTGGTCCACTTTTCCAATGTTCCAAGTCTCCGATCCATAGAGCGCCATGCTCCACACGAGAGTCTTGACGAATTGTTTCCTTGTTTCCAGCCTTAGGTTCTTTGTACATAGTAATTGTCTCTTCTTCATGAATGCGTTCTAAGCTTGGCCTATTCTTCGCTTGATGTCGGTCGAAATTTTTCTATCCTATGTTATGCTGCTGCCCAGGTAGATGAAGGATTCCACTTGCTCTAGTTTAATCCCTCGAATTGTGATATCTGCATTCAGCTTCTCTTTTTCGCACACAAGGATTTTAGTTTTCTTCTTGTTGCTATTCATATTATATTCCCCCAGTACTTGATCCTTAGCATTTAGAGTTGCGTGCAGGTCCTTTCGCGTTCCTGCCACTACTGCGATGTCATCTACAAACCGGAGCATGTTGATTTCTTATCCATTTACCTCGACTCCTTTGATACCTAATTCTTGTGTTTCTTTTATTGCCTCTGCCAGGTATGCGTTGAATATTGCTGGCGAGAGGTTGCATCCTTGTCTTACTCCTTTGTTTATATTGGGTTCTATTTTTCTTCCATTTTCCGTTTGCATATTATAAGGTAATTTACCGGTTAAGGTAGGTTTTTGGATGGACACCACCACCAAATAAATATGTTGCGACTCCTAACAAAACACAATCCAGCAAACTAATCTATATCAGGTCCCTCTTCATCTCTGTGTACTTCTTCCCTACCTCATCTCGTCCAACATCCCAATCCTGTTCCTGCCCTCTCCTCATTTGCCTAACATTCTCCCCTCTATTACCGTCTTCAACATCCCACTGCCGTTCAATAAGCCCTTCATCAATTTTTCCTGCCTCCTTAGATTTTCTCTCAACAAACCCCTCTCCTCACCCACCATCTCCAGTACTTCCTCATTTGTTTTCCTTTCGGTCCATTTCACCTTCTCCATTCTTCTCAACACCCACATTTCAAAAGCCTCCAATCTACGTCTATCCTCCTGCTTAAGCGACCACGTTTCAGCGCCGTACAGTTTTTCAATGTACAAAGAGTACAAATTACGCTTCATATCAAAGTTTTTACGAGTCTTTTCTTACAATCCGTACTCGATGTTTCTGTCATAAACTCCCTCCCCCTTGGGAAAGCCTCTTTGCCTAGCATATTCTTCTCCTTACTTCCCTACTACTTTGACCGTTTTGGTCCAAAACACTTCCGAGATGCGTAAACTCTTTTACACACTCTAGTTTTTGCCCTCCTATTTTAATGTTTAGCTTACCCTTATTCTTTCTACAAAATCGCATCAACTCTCTTTTATTTATATTGATTCTCATTCCGTATCTATAGCATTGAATTTCCGATTCACTCAGAAATGCTCGCAACCCCTTGGATGACTGATGACCAAGCACTTGTTTGCAAACATAACTGATTTTACGAATTCCCCTCCGAATTTCATTCCTACCTCCAGTTCTCCTCATGCCTCTTTAATCATTTCCCCCACATATACGTTAAGCAGCACCGCCGACAATGGACGACCCTGCCCATTCGGACTCTCCGTTCCCCACTCTCACCTGAGCAGTCTGAGACATGTACAGGTTGCGGATTACCTCCTGTCCCTCCAATTGATTCCTATTTTCTGCGATATACTCAAGAGTTCCTCCAAATTCACTCAATCAAACGCCTTTTCGAAATCTACGTGACTTTCAAATACGCCCTGATTGTATTCTATGTTCCTCTCGATTTTTTTATTTATAGATATACCCTGCAAACCACCGCCAAAGTGTGCGGCAGGGGTGAATACATACCTGAATAATTTTACCCGAACATAACCATACCGCGGTCGAACAATGTTATTACGATTCCTTATCTTTCGTGACAAAAAATGGCATCTTAAATCTATCTCTTCAACACTTAAAATCTCTAATTTTATTAGGATGATATCTCCTACCCTGGTAATATTGAGGTAATAATACATTTTCAACATCACTGCTAAAGAGACCTTCCAATTTAGGCAAGAGCTTCAAATCTGTAATTTAACCTTCGCTCCGTGAATGATTCCCAGCCTAGCTGCTCTAATATTTTGGATACGCTACTAAGTTTATCATAACCACTTTTTACAAAACTACCTCTACGCTGCACACGATCCAATTCGGCAATTAAACCAACTTCATGAGGATCCCATATATTTGCAGCATATTCTAAATGAAGCTTAAACAACGAGGGATAACATTTGTCTATTATCTTTTCATTACACGAACGTAAGAAAACTCAGATTTCCTGGGCCTTTCTTAGTCTTTCTTGCTCTCTTGGTGAATCAAGGAGTTTCCAATCCCTTTCTCCAATATTCCTGTCATCTCTCTTCTCGTATAGTTTTTTACAAATCCGGTCGAATTTCCCTGAACCTTTTTATTTTTTAACGGTTCCCCTCACTCCAATGGATTCCAAACAATGGCCGCACATACAAAATGTGGCCTTATTAAAGTTACACCTCTTTCTTACCTTTTCATTATATTTTCCTACAATCCGCATATTCTTCTGTTTTGCGTTCCGTGAAAGGTTTAATGGAAGCATATTGGGGATTGTCCGCTTTTTGGGGGAGGGATGAGGGTCATTTAATTTCGTGTACTGTGGGTGCGGGTCCTGGAAGAATCTTGCATAAGGTTCAACAAATTACTTTCAGCCATTTTAAAGAAAAGGAATTTTGATTTTCCATGATCACCAAAGAAAATTCTCATCGATGAAACTCGCTTCATAATTATGTATGCATTTATCAACTTTGAAATGAGTTTAGAAATTTTTTTTGTGAAAAATTCTCTAATGCCAACGAAAATAAATAAACAAGTTATTCATAGCTGTGTACTTCTTTCAGAACAAATACATTGCAATTTAACCGGTGGATAATCGTAGTGACAAACGGTTTGGTCAAACTCATATTCTTCTTTTTAAGGTGCATGTTTGGTGCATTGATTATTTCGCCAATAATTACGTACGTTGATGGTGGGGGAGGTCTTACAAAGGGACCGACCCTTAGAAGGGTGTCTAACGGGTAAAAAAAGCTTAAAATAACCTACGCTAAGGTCTTTGGAGATACGAGATCTAAACCATGGGTTAAGAATTTTCGAAAACGACGCTTCAGGCACCACTCAGAATTCACTGTGAAACCTTACTGGACAGGAAATTAAAAAGTAGCTGGCCTTCCCAGACTACGCAAAAGGTAGAAAGTCGGTCGTACACGCACGATTGAAAACTAAGAACACTTGAGCACGCCACGCGTCTTGCGGATGGATACGGCTTTTCCATCGCGGGTTGTTTTTCCGGACTTGCATCAATTAAAGAGACGAGCAGACGACTAAATGTTTCTCCCTATTAAGTTGGTTCCGGCATGCCATTAACTACCGTACATATCCAATGCAAGCCAACGACAAGATTACGGAATAGGATAGGATCGTTTTCTTAGCGTCTCTTGTCTATAATAAACGCGCAACCAACATATAGATGATAAACTTAATTTTCTGTTGCCCAAAAACTGTTCTTTTAATAAAGGGGTGGATAATATATGCCGTAAGTACAAAGAAAGCAATGCTTCCCCACCCAAGTATGAGGTTGAAGCTTGTGTATCATACATGTATAATTCTCGGAAGGGTTACACAGACTGAGTGAAGGGATTGCGATGGGAGTATCAAATTTCGATCAGGTGCTCTGGAAGTTTTTTTGACTGCCAGCTGCATCATCAAATTTCTTTATGCTTAGGAATATGGACAGTGATATTTGAACCAACCATGAAAGCGAAAAGCCATTACTTTAAAAAAAACAGGGAGATAAGATTCATTCTGGCTTAAATTATTGGTGGACCGAAATGTTCAAGTTAGGGAGAGAGATGTTGCTTGGTTTTGGATACCTTGAATATAGTATATCCGTTGGGATGTTGGGGCCACGTGCAGAGCGATGCGTAGAAATGCCGTTCGCTTCATTAAAAATATAAAAATGAACTTTAGGAAAGCGACCCAATTATTATTTCCAGACTTGGGAGCCAGTTAGTAGCATGAACATACGAAAATTGATCATAGGTGTACAAAAGCCTCACAGAGGGAAGAGATAATTCAAGCACCGCATTGTATTAGGACCCTCCCATGGACTACAACCTTGACGTGGTGGAAGGGTTTGTGCGTTCCTGTGACCCTTAGAGCTGTGCTGGCGGGAGCAATGATAACACAGGCCAACAGTTTTTTTGGTGCCGGAGCTTTTAATGTTGATTTAAAGAACAATTGGGGTGCTGAATCCAATTATGACACTAGTTTTTTCCTATCAGCTATAGTTTTCAAGATATAGATGTGTTGTTACTTACGTAAAAAAATCTTCTACATGATGATATGGGAATATTATATTAATAACACAGGCCAACCGTGGTTTTGGTGCCGGAGCTTTTAATGCTGATTTAAAGAACAATTGGGGTGCTGTATCCAATTATGACACTAGTTTTTTCCTATCAGCTATAGTTTTCAAGATATAGATATGTTGTTACTTACGTAAAAAAGTCTTCTACATGATGATATGGGAATATTATATTAATAATTATTAATATAATATTCCTATATCATATTACCCAGCTATGTTCCTAGTATTTTATCTTCTGCAAGACCAATGCTATTGTATCGTATTCTTCTTTCATTTTAGTTGAATGAGCGATTGGTATTGCGTCAAACCTGTTACCATTGTGAAGAAGTACACATTTTAAAGAATATAAGATGACCAAGAATATAATGGTGGACCAAATAGAGAATATGAGTCCTGGCAATACGAGACTCGGCCCAATCGGCCTTGTGTCGAGCCAGGCAGCGGGAGAGGCAAGGCATATAGATACCTACATAAATACCCTGCAAGCCACCAAAAAGGTGTGTGGCAGGGGGTGTAGCACCAGGAGGAAAGGGTGAGGGATGAGGGGTTTGGGATTTTTCAAATAGGTGGGGGAAGGTGGGGGGAACCTGTAACAAAAACAATATATTTCTTTGTTGATAGAAATATCCACGCGCAGTCCCCAACCTGTACGTTAATACTTATTGAAATGAGCTGACTCCTGGGGGATTTCGACTACAAGCATTCTGGTCTCTTATCGTTCTTGGAAAAAATGACATTTTAAACCTGCCAGTCTTGTAGTCTATCTCTCTAATCTTATATCCGTGATCCCTCCGACCGTAATACGTTGGGGTTCGTATTATATTATTGATGTCATCGGAAAAGCTTCTGGCTTCTGCGGTCATCTCACGAAACCCTTGGAAAAGAAAGCCGACAGTAGCAGAACAGGAGGCGCAGAAGAAGAAGACCAATTTAGTTCAAATAGGAACTTTAAATGTTAAGACAATGTTGAGGACAGGAAAATTGGAGAATATTAAGCGAGAGATGGAAAGAGGAAATATAGACATTTTAGGTCTATGCGCGGTGAGATGGAAGGATAGAGGGAATTACTGGAGTTATAGAATTATATGCGGCGGCGGGGACGAGAGCCAACGAAGGGTTCCCGTAATATTAAATAAAGGGGTAGGAAGAAGGGGTAGGACAAGCAACGGAAAGAATATTACTAGTAGAAATAAAACCAGAACCGACGAACTTGGTCATTGTTCAGGTATACATGCCACCGAGCATTCTTAAGGAGGAAGAAGTCAATAGGATATACGATTACGACCGATTTACGATCAATTAGAGGACATAATCGCGTGTGTACCTGCAGAGAAAACCTATCTGTTTCACAATTTATCTCTTCAATTTTATTGACATGATCTCTCCCACCGTAGTACGATGAGGGTAATAATACATTTTCAACATCACTGCTAAAGAGACATCCTTTCAATTTATACAAGAGCTTCAATTTTTTTAATTCAACCTTCGCTCCGTGAGTGATTCCCGAGTAGTGCTAGGAAACATAAAAAACTATCCTAACCCGTAGAACAACCGCTAATAATAATTATGTAGCTAATATTTCTCAATCAAACTTTTGGCTAAATAAATGGGAAATTAGGCAAGTTAAGAAGTGAACTTTAACTGTTTATGAAGTTGAAGTTTGCCATCACCAGAATCATAATTAATGAGTATAAAATCTTTCGTCAGTCGAATTTGAACAAGGGGATAAAAGGCAATTTCAAAACAATATCCAGATCGACTTGATCTGTAAATAATTGAATGTCGCATATAATTTCCCCTGAATTCATGGAGACAAAAGTTACTTATTTACAAGCGTCTCAGCCTAAGATCTTACACAGACTCACTGTTGAATGACATCGTTAAAATCATTAAAAAATCAAATATGCTAAATTTTCGTAAATTAACCATTGAAACATCCTTACGCACATGACATGTTTGAATTTGTCCTCACCAAGAAAGGTTAAACTCTTTGCAATTTGTTTTCTCTTGGTTAAATCGTTTAAGATGCCCATCCATAGCACAGCTACTCACTAAAGAATATACGACCTCCAGGGGCAACCAGGTTCCTACAATTGTCCCAACCCGACTGCTCTGCTTCCCCAGCGATGTGACAACCCTGTGTGTGACCCATTGAACAGGACGCTAAGCGCAGCGGTATCGGACTGTAAATCGCAGGAGGCCCTGACCGCCAGACATGTTACCGAAGCCTTGCTTTGATGGGCGAGGTGACGGATGAAACCATTGGGTGTAGACTGGGGTGAAATCATTTCGAGTGGACAGGGAGCTTGATGGATCTCATACTCAGATGGATAGGTCGTTCGCCCTTGGCGGATTAAAAACAAAATAGTAGTGGCGAGATTCATCTGGTCATGATGGGTTATTATCCTCGATATTTACCCAGATTCCGTTCCCAATGTCCATTATCCCCAATAGTGAACATTTAGAACGATGACTGAGAATGGTGAACTTTCAATGGGCATACCGAAATTAAAACGCAGGAGGATATACCGAGTAGCAGGAGTGCCAACGGAAAATGTGTAAATTAAGATTTATTGCGAAGATAAATCAAAGGCAGTCTTCAATGATATTCGGCACCATGATCTCGTCCAGTGCATCGTTAAGATATCGAATTTTACGAAATCTCTCCCCAAGACTTGACATTTCGTTACTCCCAGAGTATGTCCTAAAGTTTATATGTTTAAAATATGTGCTTCAAAACTAACTGTTTCATTGAACATACATACCTGTACGTATGCGATTAAAAATCTTATTTTGGATCAAATAGAAGGCAGGATGACATGGAATTTCAGTTACGGATCACAATGAAGCACTAAAATTCGTCATGAGGAATGTAAAAGATTGTCTCAAGGCAGAAAACTCGATGAACAAATTGCTATCTTAAAGAGTTTGCGTACCTACCTACAAACAAAATTAGCTTTCTCAAAATACTCTTAAAATTATTCACATATAATTTTACACAGTTTGTGCCAAGTACTTCCATCAAGATAGGAATGGCTACACATGAATTTGGAATTTGATGACCGAATCGCCACTCTGAAAACCTGTTCTTCCTAGCCTGACGCGTAAGTTTGTTGATGGCGTTTTCCGAAAACAATGTTAAATTTCAGTTGAAATGACTGCGTAGAAAATCGGAATAGAATTATATAAAAACACCCAAGTATGAGATAAATCTCCTAAAATAACGTTGCACGTCACCATTTTACAATTGGAAAAATCACTTGTTCAATCCCCACGCGCTAGTCGATAAGTATAATACTTTTGAAGGAATACAAATGGGAAATTTCAATGAGTTTACATATTTGACATAATTAAAACACCTAAAGCCAGGAGAAAAAGATGAAAGAAACAGAAGATATTGAAAAGCAGGTAAAGTTGAAATCATCTATACTCGTAATTTTGGACAATATTCATTTAGAATATTTCGAAATATCCGCACCTAGATACTAATTAACTAGTAAATACTACATCACATGATACATGAAGGAAATAAATTAATTACACAAATGCTGACCCTGAAATATTATTCTTCGTACTCATCTACTTGTAAGTAAGTCTTTGCCCAAACAATTTACAAACCAATCACTGCCCAATGCCAGAGCCACTAACTTTCGGCGTAATATACAGGTAAATTAAAAGTTGTAGTTAAATTTACAACAAATATCTGTGAATATAGTATAATCATGTTTTTCAAAATACCAACGAAAGAATTGGAGTTTTTCTTTAGAGTTTACGAAACATTATTTACAACCTATACGTATGTACACGTAATATCTGTTAATTTTAGCAATTATCTAGTCATTATATCAAATGTCATAATTATGCCATTATGATACAACGTTTTTATATTATTCTAGAGCGTCATTTTTCATAGGAATCAATTACGCGCAATTTAATTCGCAATGTAAGGGCAAGTTTGAAATAACCTTTCTGAGACGATAAATTCGCCATAGCAATGGCAAAGCGCTAAATAATATTATTCATCATTTAACGAAAGTTCTTTTGAGAAAGTATTAAACAAAAGTGTTTTTACGAATCCAAAATGTACAGCACAAAATATTTATGTTAGCCGACCGTTGTACTCGATCCAGACTGGAGCCTTGTTCGAGGTTTAATGATAAGCCAGAGTGTAGTTTATTAAGCACCTTAGAATAATGCTTGAAACATCTGAATAATCCCTATATGGTAACAGTTTTGAAGTTATGAACGGGAATGTTGGGTGGGTTTGAACCGATCGCGGCAATTTCTTTTATCAACTGGTCAGACGTCACTCTTTAAGATAAAAAACATGATAATTAAATCGATTTCAAACACAGCCCTGGGTTTATAACTGCGCGAGTTTTTGCTGCGGAGGCGTTATATAAAAACCCTGGGTACCCATCGTGTGCGATGCTTTTAACGGGATTTGAATGACACATAAAAAGTTTCATTCGCGATAAGAAATTCTTGAAAATGACGAAACATGTACGAGTAATATCAATAATCTCGTAATATCACAACAAGAAAAATTTAGAGGCATGAATTTATCAATTGTAGACCACGTTTGATGATGATGATGTAGTAACATTGAAAGCGGTCGCATTAAATTTTATTTTTGTGGAAAATTGCTATTTTTAATTGATCCAAAGTGTCGTCAACATCTGTATTCTTTTAAATCGTACTAATTATTGATTGGATTCGCGCGAGCTCCTATCAGTGAAGCGATAGGAAGAAAATAGATACTTTTAATGTACAAGTACATACTTCGAAGGAACGTTGACAATAGAACCTGAAGAAGACGCTGCATGAAGGGGAAAACAATTGGATTCATTTGACGTGACGGTTTGCTGAAGATCTTAACCGGAGGAACCACATTATTAAGGATAATAGAGGAAGGCCCAGAGTGAATTTACAAAAACAACGATGGACGACGCCATATCCATGCGTTGAGAAGGAAAGATGTGATAGGCAAGTGAAAAGTTATCTTCAAATTGATAACTCGTGATGGTTATCAGTTTTATGATGAAGTTACTATGACTGAGGAGTAGAAGAAACCAAGGGAGTTGAAATTATCAACGGCAGAAATATAGCGACGGTTATTGCTAATAAGAAAACACAATCTTTAGTCAGTGCGAGTGACGATAACTAATCTCATGGTGTTTGTAGGTAGGCCATTATACGGGTGCGATTAAAACCGTTAACTGCGGACAGGACGAAGAGTTGTTTCCCGTTGTCAGTTCTCACGATCACGGCGTTAATGAGACCCTGGAAGTGCTTTCCCTGCACAGGTGGTGCCTGATATGAGCGAGACCAATTATGAAGAGTCGATTATGCATGCAGTAAACGGTAAATGGACAATGAATAGATGCCACAGGAACGCCCACTCCGGCATTTTAAACGTTTCAGCGATGACTCATCAGTGATTACTTCGATGTTTTTGGGGGTGGCCTAGGAGAGTTATTGTTGAGATGTAGAGGGGGGAGGGTCTGATCGAGACTAAGGGTGGTGGATGCAATAGGGTACAGAGCAGGGGGAGGCAAGAGTAGGGGAGGGCAGGGCGTAGCGGGAGGGGGAAGACGCGACAGTGGGGCTCTGAAACTTCGGCAGGGTGAGAAAGGGGGGGAATCGATTTGCGGCGGGGTAGGGTAAAAGCGAAGTGGGTGGGGGTGCGCCACTTGTGTGCGAGGGGAATAGGGAAACTATGTGGAGGGGGTGGAACCCTGAGGGTTTCGGGAACGTGAGGGGAGGGGAGTCTTCCAGTGGGGAGAGGGACGATTCACGAAAATCGGCGATTGAGCTAACCAGTGAAAAATATGAAAGCTCACCCCCACCCCACTACCCTCCTCCTTTCTCCCCCTCTCGCTTCCTCCCAGTTCCCTAGTAACGGCAAAAGGAACTCGAACTCGTTGCTTCGGACGTCTTTTCGCCTCACGCGACGCGCTGTCTTTTGACGGATATAACACTTTGGTTGCCAATACACACGAGTCGTATTTTTAAATGACGTATCGCATTTTTTAATGCGTGGAACATTACCTCCCACCGATATACAGGCGTCTAATTATAGCATATTAGCCGTGTCAGTAGGTTTAAAGTGTTTTCTGAAGTTGTTTTCCTGTGTTGTGTTTACTTTAAAAGATACCATTTTGATAAATCCGTTGACTTATTTGTTTATTTTTAGTTAAAAAAAAAGGAAAACTCCGGATTTAACAGATTTTGCAAAAACAATATTCCATAGACATCACGTTTGCACTAACCATAAAATATCTCGTTTGTAGACATGAGGAAAGCGTTGGTCAGTTTGAGGAAGTCATCCCGGGATTTTATTGCTCTGCTCTGTAAACAATTTCAATTGTATTCAAGATAAATTGGCTGACAGTGAAAGAAACTTCAACGCGCATTTTCTTCCTCAAAGGCTAATGTCTTGCTCCTGTTGGCTTATTATGATCTAGGCATACTTATTAATTACTAACTCAGTATCATACAAAAGCTTCCGTGATAGGATTTAAGTCCAGGTGATATGTAAGTCACCAATTATTGATTTTTCCATATTGTATCATTGCTGAATTTAATCAACAGCTGGACTTGTAGCAGGATATTTGGCAGTTAGTTTTAGCGTACTAAACTCAAAAAAATAGGCATGACAGAATCAGCAGCATTGTGGCAGAGATGACATGTTTAAGATTTAAACATTACCAATCGATATTTTCATGTAACTAGGTCCAATCTTTTATGCGCTCCTTATAATATAGGAAGAACTGATGTAGGATATCATGTTAGCTACGTATGTATAGTATTCTCCGAAACAGTAATCAGTTTCATATTTTAAAATTTCTACAGCTACAATAGTCATGAGAAGTAGATACTCATTGCGGTATTCTCTTCTGTTTACATCGCTTTGTTTTATCATCTCGCATTTTGGATATTTTTTAAGTACATGGGTTAAATTCTTTGTGCGTCCTTCATTTTCCAGATGTTCCCTTCCCAGTTATTTTTTTAGTTCTCGCCTGAATGTATTCCTTTGTTCATAGCGAATTTTAACGCTAAACAAGAGTTAATAATTTTGACGAGCATCACTGCACCCTGAGAAGTTTGAAATAATCGCGTCATTTTAAAAGTGATCATGCAATCTCCAAAGCAGTACTGCAAATAATTTAAGAACGTAGACTTTAATAAAAAATTGAGAATTTCTGGAATGTAAAAAAAAACGTAGTGATGCTCATTTGTACGAGTATTAATGTTCAGCCCACGCTAAGCTATTGTTCAGCCACTTGGGGTTAATTGTGCTTATGATTTATTTTCATTAAGAGGGGGGGGGAGGATAGTGGCAAGAATAGAGGCCCCAAATCCAAAACCAATCAATCATGATATCTCCTTTACCAAGTTCATTTTGGTTCTTCACTATGACTTATAATTATTTTGGCCGGACTCCGGACTTGGGAACTTAAAGTAAACTCATCGGTCGTTAATTTCTTCCCCTCGTCGCCGAAACTAATTATTTCCACTCTGATTGAGGGAAGAATATGAATTAAAATACCCTTTCGTCATTCACTGGGCTCATTAAAATTCCCCTTTGAGGCCAGAGGCGCCTTGATACTTCTCAGTGAATGGCCAAACAAACGCCCGTTTAATCGACCGAAAATTGGGAAGTTTAAGAAACCCTTTTAAACTACACGGAATTTCTCAAGATTTAATGGGACCCTTGGATTCTTTCATTGCCATTTCCTTGGTCAAGTTTCTCCAATTCATTATGAAGAATTAAAATCGCTTGGTAGTGACGCCTGATATATATTTTTTTAAAGTTTTTTTAGTTGCGTGGGTAACCTTTGGTGTGTGCACTCCTCCGAAAAAAATATTCATAAAATTCAGCATTTAAACCAATCAAGCCAGAAAGTTCACATCCTTCTAATTAAATTTTCCCCCGATCGAAGGACATACAATTGATTTATTTACTGATCGATCATCTTCTTACAATGTCATGAAAATGGAATTTTCCAACTGGAAGGGTGGTTTGTTGTTAGGCGAAGGTGGTCCCAACCCCGAACTATCGAACTAGTCACATGCTGTGTGAGTATTTTTAAATAAAATATAATTTTCCTGTTATTAGTAATAATTATATCATACCATGTCATGCTACAACAAAAGAAATGAAGTGTTTTACGTATTTTTTCTTTTTGGGATTGGGATATACGATTCTATTATTCTTAAAGCACATCAGTGTTTCTCCTATCATATCCATATCATATATTAAGTTGTATAGCTATGCTAGGATCTTGTTTTATTTATTCCTAGGGTACATCGTCGATCCCTGGTGACTTATTTGCCATTCTCCTTTGATAAGGGGCCAGAATTAGAATTCAGAAGGTTTTTTTTCAGTGTAGAGTCCTGGACAAATATTTCCGCGCGGAATATTTTTCTTTCAATCTTAAAAAATAAAATAATCACTGAAGAAGAGGCTTTTGAAGTATGGGTTGGGAGAAGGATATACTAAGATACGAAATTGACAGAAAGGAAAACAAACGAGAAAGTGCTCTGTGAGGTCGGGGAGGAGAAGAACTGTTGAGAGAATCCGAAGGAGGCAAGAAAGATGGATGCAGGGCATATTGATTGGCAATGGGATGTTGAAGACTGATGGAGGAGAGAACGTTAGACAAAGGAGGGTAAGGAAGGAATAGGATAGACATGCTGGACGGATTGAATGGAAGAAAGAAGTGCCCGGAATTAAAGAGGAGCTCTTTGTAATGCCGAATGTCAGGTTTTGTTTAGTTCGGAGAGGCAAGGAAAGATATCGTTGTGCTGTTGTATAGTATTTTGTTCAACCAAAACCAACCTTAACCGGCAGCATGCCAATAATAATGATCGACTTATGACCGGAGGCCCTAAAGAACAATACGGCTAAAGAACTAAATACTTATTTACTTTATATTCTTGCATTTCTCGCTCAAAAAATTTGTATAAATCCTTTTCCAACGCAATTATTTTACGATCATACGGAATTTCGCGAATGGTATCAATGGAAATACTATACCCGGCAAAGGTGTATTTTCCGCAATTCAATCGTTGACCCCCTGACAAATCGAATATTATCGAGAAATATTTTCTCTCCATGGAGTAACATTTCGCTCGCGTTCAACTACGATAGAGCTATTGAATTAAATATGGATATTATTGATGCGTATTATATTGATTCGACGTACATTATTCCATTGCATATTATCTTTTATCAACGTTCGAATACTTTTATAACTTTTATGCGAACTATATTGTGTGCATATTATAGATTCAGTTCCGTACCAGTCCTGTAGCAGGGAATCCAAACACTTTTGAATGAATGGGAAATATTTCAAAAGCTTTATGCTTTGCTCTCAAGATTCATTGCCATGCGTATCTTAATTATTGTATTAAAGAACGATCATCATATCAACCAAATCCTTTCTCACCCCATGAATGCGTTCGTAATTCACCAGAAAATTATTTTGTTTTTCATCTCTATTCATTTTTATTATTTTATTGATTTCCTTTCATTCTACAATGAAATTAGTCCAAAATTCTTTTCTTACTCTTAGTCAATTTTGGACGATGCGTAATTGAAGTAGAACATATTTAAATAAGAACTCATTACTTGAATGTTCTGAAGTACTGACTTAGTATTCTTAGGTACGTGTATAATCTAAAGAGTTTATGGTTTTGAAATAGTGAGTGTCATTAAGCTAAATTTGACCCAACAATTTAAATACTACGATATCTCACAAATATTATGAAGGAATCGACTTCATGCCGTTGAGCTTCAATGAATGGTGACAAGAAATGCTTTTATAATGGTACAGTGATTGTATTCACCACGTTTCTAAATGTGATGAGCATAAGCACATCTTCTATATGCTTCTGGTTGCCTTGGTTTCGCTTATCTTTCGTTCCGTGGAGCGTGCCAAATCGTGGAAATCCTTGTATCGATATTTAAGAAACTTTGGAAAAGGTTAGGAATTAACAAATTAAACTTTGTTGTTTCTAATAACTTTTGTCTTGAAGGATTTCGAGTTTATGTCGCACGGAAAGTTAAAAAATAAGTAGAGTCATTCTTATCAGGCGAACATGGGCCATTTTTATGACCCAAAGATAAGGTTTAGATTACATCTACATTAAAATCATTTAATTGACTCTGACATTTTGTTGAATTCCACACAGATTAATCCGTGCACACTTACGAAACTATTGTTATTGAGTAAAAGAAATCCCGAAGCCAGTGAACCTGTTCTTTTGTGTTCTATTGGCCCGTGAGCTAGGCCGAAAAACTTTTATTTTGATAGTTTTGTCAATGTCAAAACGGTTTAATTACATACTTCAGATATGCACTTCACCTTATGTAAGATTCTTAATAACATTTCTTTTGTTACGAATTGCGCTATTATTTACTTCTTAATAATGAACAGTTTTCAGTTGGATGTATGGAGCTGGGGAATGAGGGGAGTAGAGAGAATAGTGAAGACAACCACGTTCCCTTTTCTTGTTCACGTACCACCTTGTCCCTAACTCTTCCTCTGGCCCCAAGTATGTCTTCATTTTTCCACTCATCCACCTTTCTTTCAAAATATTTTAATTATTTTTCTTTAATCCTGGGCAGATGTCCATTAAAATGATATCCGAAGGAATTGATTCCGAGCATCCCATGTTGGAGATTTTAAGTATTCTTTTGTTTTGAGAGCTAAAAAAAATCAGTTTCTCCGTAATTTAGCTGAAAAAATATGTCAACTTTTCATTCTTATTTTCATGGAAATCAATGGCTCCCGAAAATCACTCATCATCAGTGCCACTGTCTTCACTCCCCTTCCACTCATGAGTGGAAACTGGATGACTTTCCTTTCATCCAGTTTACCCCGATGCACGCATCCCTCTCGTCTTCCCTTCGCCTCCAGGCAATCATCTCCATTTCGCTGCGGGAAATCCGTCGTCAACCATTACAATTCAATCATCGCCTGCTGTCGATCGAGCTGAAAACTTATTAACGTGATGGAAGTTCCCCGGGCTGATAGCACCACCGCTCTATATCCTCGGGCTATGAACTGTTACTTACGAGACTATTAGAAGGTTTTCAAGCTTCATAATAATTTAAATTTTCGGCGCAAGGTTTGTTATTTTATTGAATGTTAAGGCCTTATGTAGAACTTTAATCTTCGGAAATAATGGCTTGAAGAGGCACGTGATAATATCTTAGTTGGTATTTCCGAGAAAGAATGCATAATGATATTAGATTTGACTATCAGGCGAAGTATTTGATGTTTCTGTTAGTTGAAGAAAACGATTACATTTCCCATAATTCCAATGATTCGTTATACTTTGGAATATATTGGAAAAATATACTGTTGCATATTTCTCTTTGAATGATTACTGTAAATTATTTGTGGAAGTACTGGTGTGTTTAATTAATAACTTTAGATAGAAACTGTATTTATCAGTCATCGAAGGGGAGCTTTCCTTCAATTAATGTCCCTTGACTTTATCCCTAATGGAATTTCGTACGGGCTCTCCTTTCGACGGATGATATTGATGAAGATGACGCACATATTGACAAAATCATTCTTTCCAAACCGTCGTGCACTTCACGCCCTTCGGTATGTTTAAATAAATTAATATGTATGACTTTTCTCATATTATTTGAGCCCAGTGTGTAGGGATATCAGTTCAAATTCGGGTCACCCATCTGAAAAACTTCAAAGTCTACTCAAACTAGGTGAATTTCTCGGTACCAGCATTTTCAGGGATACTCCGGCTCAGAATGCCCCGGTCCCTCTGAACTGAATGATGGGGTACTAATACGCAATTTAGAGATATCCATGCGTTGAGTTCTGTGATTTACATAAAAATACGTGAGGAACAAATCTAAATCGAATGCTTGCTTCTTTTAAAATAGTACTATCGCACGAGTGTGATAAATTATTAAAAACCATTCAATAACATCCTGGAATAACGTAAAAAAACACCAGAATTCAGGGATAGTGTTTTTTAAGAGAATTCTGGAATCGTATTTTCCAAAGTTGTTTCACCTGCGATGAGAAACACTGTTGAGCAATTTGAATAAACTGAGCAAAAAAGAAACAATTTCTCTGACAGTGAAGCTGGAGAAACGCCGCGAGGGAAATCCATTGAGGGGCGGAAGGAGCAATTTTGAACCGTTGAATTAGGTGCTGCATATCCTTTTATCGCTTCATTATTGATATTCATTGCCAGACAATTGATGGATTATGCGAGGGAGCGCTGGAGGGAGCCATCGGAAGAGGTCCGGGGTGAGAAGGGGTCTCCGAATACCATTTCTCCCTCCACTCCCCCAGTAATCGACCCCTCGACCACCTGCCAGGCGTCTTTTCATTTCCTCTGTTTACCGTCTTCACCCTCAATCCTCCCTTATCCCTCACCGTTGCTCTCTCCCTCTCATCCTCGTCTTGATTCACCCAGCCCACTCTTGTTTTCATTATTTTCCTTCTACCACTTTCTCTCGCTTCTACTTATGCTTGGGATTGATTACTTCAGGTTTGTGAGAGGAGCGTTGAAACATGAGGGTACTCATGAGAGCATTAAGCTTTTGATAATTTTCTTTTCTTATATCTACTGCGCTTTTAAAAAAAGAGCGCCGAACGGGAAATGTTTTGGTGATAGCTTACAATTTTAGCTTCCTGTTTATTCACTTGTTATTTTGGTGCATTATCACTAAGTAAATTTTCGGGAAGTCATCATTATTATTAATATTTCAATCCTGGGAGATGTTTCATGCAGCCCTTCATTCCAATCTAATCTATGCTAATTCTCTCACCCCCTGATAGCTTCTCTGCTATTTACCCCTTATTTGTCCTCTATCCTTGTCTCTTGGTGTTCCTCGCTGTATCTTCTCTTTGATTTTCCCTCTCCATTATGTTTTTAATCCATTATGTCTCAAGGTTTGTCCAATCCATCGAGTTCTTCTTTACCGTAGACTCATCCGTATTGTTCCGTTCCTCTGCTGCCTGCTCCTCTTATATATTTCTCCGTTCCTCACTTTTTTCGGTCCATTTAATCTTCAGCATTCTCCCCTAGTACCACGTTTCAATGGTTTATATTCTTTACTGGTTCACTTTTCCAATGTTCCACCTCTCTGATCCGTAGAGTGTCGTGCTTAATGCGCGCGTTTTGACGTTTAGAAGGGTAATAGGGTTATAAAATTAATTTTCAAGCATACTCATTCTTTGAGTAATTACATCCCATACAGAGTACGAAAATTCTTTGCACGAAATATTGACATGTTTGTTCAAAATTTTGTTTGTTTTGATAATAATTATATATGAGTTTATGGGATCATATTTTATAACGTAATGCCATTAGAAAAAACTTTGTATTTATGCTTGAAATTACAATATCGAACGAATTGTTTCGGTAGAGATTGTTTTTCTTTAAATAGATCTTCTGCTGCTGCAGATCGTAAATTTGTGCACTGTAAATGATGAAAAAGTATTTGCTAGGAATTCACTAAAAAAGTGTTATCAGCTTTACATTCGACGATGTAAAAAATAAAAACTGAAGATTGTTCAATTTCACATTCTTAGTTAAAAATAAAACCAACCGTGGGTCGCAGTGGTCTAGTGGGTAAAGCGTTGGACTACTGACCAGAGGGTCCCGGGGTCGATTCCCGGGCAAGGCACTCCCGGGCACCTGCAGCTCCACCCAAGCTAGTTAATTTTTTGGGTACCAGATCTTCCTGGGGAACCATAAGCGGCACAGGGAAAGGAACTGGCCCCCCTACCCAGATGAATATTCACACGCCGTCGGGCTTGGTACATGGGTGAGCTCTATCGTCTACTAAACCGACCTTCGGGTTGATTACTGTGTTTATGGTTTTATAAAACCAACCTTAAAGAACCCTTGAATTTGTAAAGGCATTGCGATACGTATTTAGCAAGTGCGTGTAAAATACTTTTACTTAAGTAAATTCACCGTCGAGAGGGATGCTAAAATGCTTGACAAATATGAATGCACCTTCCTCTCTTGGTGAACCAACACGCCCGAACCCCTCTCTCTTTGCTTGTGTTGTTAGTATCAAATCCAAGGTTTTTCAAACTGCTTCGCGAAATTGTTACCTTTCAGTTACCATTTAGTTATATTTTCCCAAATCTAAACAAAACCAAGTACACACGGGGTGGGTCGTTCCACGGTTTTCCTACGAATTTTTCTGGAAAGGTGGGAACAGATATTGGAATTTTTCGTCCAGAAAAATTACTTCAGTTGTAAATGATCGAAAATTTCCCCTACAACGGGGATTGAAGATTACATTTTAATTCCCAAAAGGGAAATTTTGGACCTGGTATGTGTTTATCTCTAAAATAATATCTCTTGTTAGTCAGGGGACCAGTAATTTGAAGAATATTAGCGCAAAGGGAAGCACTAAATCAGTAAGTTACGTCCATGATATTCATTAATACCTATAGAAGGATTTTGTGTTAATTCTGTAAAAATATATGGGGTATATTGGGGCGATATAGGTAGAACGTTTGGCTACAGACCAGAGGGTTTCGGGTTGAGATCCCGCGTGATGCCACTTGGCTTCCATCGAAGCCCAAACTTCATGATTTTATGAGTAGATGAGTTTGCTGATAAGCCACAAGTGAAGATGTGATAAAGAACTGAAGACACTGAATGTATGTTTTTTAAGCTGTTGGCCTCTGTGCTAGGAGAGTTCTGAACACATTCATATAGCTGTCCTCCAATTAATTGCCATTTTCTAAGGATTTTTAGATGTAGTGGGAGAATTACAGATTCCGAGTCAAGGAAAGTGATGATTTCTTTAAAATTAGGAAGTAATGAAGGATGGATGCCAAAATCATTCCCTTAATATTTTATTATTCGTCAGTAGGACTATTTAATGCTTCTATTTACATGGAAACTTTCATTTTCTAGCGATGAAATTGTAATTTTAGAAATCATGCGGCTGTTCGCTCATCTCAAGTTGCCGTTTCAATGACAAACTTTGTACTACATTAAACGGGATTTCCACACATTCCGCACTAGTCTTTTAAAGCAAGTGGGGGTAGTTTTTATTTCAAATGCTAGACAGTTATTATGTCCGTATTAATTTCTAAAAATTAGTGATGATAGTGCGAGATTAAAAGTTTCTACATCATCCTTTTTTGCTAATCTTTCACAGAATGTATTTTTCTCTGAAAACGGCAGTCATATTCTCAAGTGACTAAAATGTTTGATCTCTGCATGCTCTTGTCTCTTTTTGTGGGACCTTGCCTTTCTCTCTTGGTCCCATTCTCTCATTCCTTTATGAAAAACTCCCTCGGGCGTTCTCTTTGAAGATTATTGGAAACAGCAGCTGCCCTTGGCGCAATTCAAAGTCCATCGATTCGCCTGTTGATTGGGGTGCTTGAGGGCATACGTCTCGGGAACCCCTGCTGAGAAATTCGGGCGAATGCTCACAAAAAAGGTGGCAGTTTCAATTTCGTGTAGGTGATGGGTTAGGACGGGAGTGAAGGCAAATCATATTCCCGAGAACAGCGTGATGCCTGTTTCCATGTTCGCCCCAAGGAGATTTGAAGATTGCGTCCGACAAAATGTCCCCGACTACAAAAAAAGTATATGAAATAATAATAAATAGCAGCAACGAGGTAAAGGATGTATTTTGACAAATTCAGATATCAGGAATTCATACCGCATTCAATCGACGTTTTTTTCGATGTCAATCACTTAGCTAGTGATAGACTATGATGTGCTCATACCTTATAAGTTTAACTTTAGATCAGATAAATGCAAATTAAAAAGAAATGCATGACAACATTAAAGATCAGGATTTACTGAATCGTTCCTGAAACTTTAATATAATACATTGGTGAAAAATTCTTCTAGAATTGAGTTTTATTTTCTATTTATGAGGTTTAAAGACTAACCAGATAATGCCCAAATGTTCGAGTTTGTTTTTAAATACTTATAATTTATTTCCATCATCAATCATCCATTGAGTTCATATTTTGAATGTTAGTGGCTACGATCCCATGTCCTGGGGAGAAAACTTCGTGATAAAATTTTCAGTGCTGTTAAGACATGTCTGCAGGAATTCCTTTCGCAATAATTTCTAAATTCTAGGGAGCAGTAGTTGCGTGGATATACCTCTGAACTTCTGAATGGATGATCCAGGTTCGGTTCCTGGTTTACCCCGCTCGTCGCCCTCGGCTTCTATCTATCTGCATGGTAACTGCCCGCCACCACTAGGCTTAGTGGCGGGGTTGATTACGCACAAAGCATGCGACACCAAAGATTTAAGTATTCCTCAATGTTTAGTAAAATATATTTCTATAAAATGTTTGGTTTTTTTTACGCTGCGGTAACCCGGCCATCATTGCAAAATTATAGGCGTAGATTGCAGGCTTTTGAAATTTGAGTGTGGAGGTGAAGTGGACAGAAAGGAAAATAAACGAGGAGGTGCTAATTATGGTGGGGGAGGAGAGGGGATTGTTGGGGAATTCCAAAGGAGGCAGGAAAGATGGATACCGAACGTATTGATTGGTCATTATATGTTGGAGACTGTGATAGAGGGGAGAACGTTAGACAAGCGAGGAAGGAGCAGAAGTAGGAAATTGATATTGGATGGAATGAAGGGAGGAAGAAAGTACGAGCTCCACCTACGAGTACTCGTATGTGGAGCTGACAACGGGCTTTTTGTAGAATAGAATGTGTGGCTGTGTTTGTTAGGAGAGAAACGGGGATCGGTGTAGCGTTTGAAAGCCTGTGTCCATCCAAAACCTACCTTAACTGGCAGATTACCTAAAATAATATATAATATTTGTGACAGTTATCAACCCGAAGGTCGGTTTAATAGGTGAGAGTTGTGCTCACCGAATACTAAGCCCAATGGTGTGTGGAATTCACAGATCAAAGTAGAGGGACCAGTTCCGATATTCCTGGGATAGAGGGCTGGACTACTGGCCTGAGGTTCCGGGTTCATTCTGGAAACGCCCTGGCACCCTCAGCTCTACACAAGCTGTGATTTCTCGGGCACCAGATATTCTTGGAAAAGCATAGGTAACCACTGAGAAGAGAAGTGGCCCAATTACCCTAGTGTGTGAATTTCACACGGGGTTACACTTGGTACTGGGTGAAGCTCTACCCTCAAATATCAAACCAAGCTTGGTGTAGGTAACAGTAGTCGTGATGGTAACTTGGTTGATACTGCATTCAATAAACAGACGTGAAATAATGTGATGAGATATTTAGTTATTTTCGGTTGAATATGGAATTTTTGGAGTTAAAAACTAATAGTACCCTTCGCAGAGCTGTGGCTCGTCTCCTTAGCCTGCTTCGGTTCAAGGATCAGTAGGTTTAGTTCAGCGAGGGTAACAACAGCCAGGAGCATGGAAAAGAATTGGGTGCATTCAACCGAGCAGGGCGCACTGGGAATAATCTGGTGGATAACTCCGCTCGCCTCTGTTCATTGTTGCCGGATTCAGTGCTCCCCGCCGGAGCGAGCCGAGCCTCTTTCTCCCCATTCAGAGCCGCTTCAGGAACAAAGAGCGCTCACGTTTTCACTGGCCGCCCAACTCGGTTGCATGGACCCAATGCATAGGCATAGAGCCACTGACAATAGTTGATTGTTTCGTTATCATCATAGTGTTCTATAATTAACAATGAATTTAGAAACGTTCGCATCCACTTCATTTTTTAAACTCGCAGTGAAATTGAGATGGGAAATTATATTAAAGCTTGCAAATTACGCTCGAAATCAACTCAATATGATTGGTAATATGTTGAATGAGAACTAATAGCTCACCGTTTGCTCTATGTGGAGTCTATTATGATTTTGTATCAAATTAGGTCGAAAAACTTTATCGATGATGTAATCTTTGATAAATAATATATAATTATCTCTGTAATAAAACTAAGTTCGTAAAATTTGCTATGGTATGATAATTTGTATGAGTCTGGTGTGAAATTTTCAAAGTAGAACGTATTATTTGTTATATTATGTTTTCTAAATTTAAGAAGCGAGGAAGTCATTTTGAGAGAGGAGAGTAATGAAACAAATGTAGACATAAAACCGTGTACACAGTAATCAACCAGAAGGTCGGTTTGATAGTTGATGATTAAATAATTATCTTTGATTTTGTGCGCTTGGAAAATTTCAAATGAATACACTTACTAAGAATAGACAAATGTATTTAATTTTAGGGGTTAATTTGTGCACAATTCTATGTACCGACAGTCCATGTACATTTATACGAGTCGTATAAGTCGAAAACTCATAGAAAAATGCCTCTCAATATTTAACTGTAGCTGCTTCTTTAAGACGATAAGCTAACAAACTATTTCTCGAAAGATTTTCTTTTATGGAAAATAAAAAGCATAACGTAAAGATAAACAGGTATCTGGGATCAAATCGGGAAAGTACAAATTAGAGTGCAGTGGACATGAAATGTGAACATACATCCTTCTTAATAGAAATGACTTCCTTGAGATTGAGAAGCCGTTTACTTTCTACCTCTCTGTGCTCTCTACTCATATTTTTTTAGTTCAGTGCCCCTTAACCATCCAAGGTTTCTAAAAGAGTATATAATTCATGTCGTCAGATTTGAATAGACAATAAGCATCAAGGTACTCGTTAAATTTTACCCAGTGAAATAAAAATACTATTACTTCTATTATCATATATTCTTGCACTTCGGTAAAAAACTTTTGGAATATAAATGTTGTTGATAAGGACATTTTCAACTTACTGAATTCATATCAAATGATATTTTTGACAGAAGAATGCTGAAGTGTTTTGTTATATTTTTGTTATTGTTATAATTCCACAAATGGAAGTAAAACATGGATGCAGTTTTTTTATCTCGCATCTCTTTTTATCGAATTGATTACAAATCATTCTCGCGAGTTGCGACCAAAGTAGGAATATTTTATTAAAACTTGCGCACTAAGCTATCACGCATTGAACCTTTTTGATGTTTCTGGCGTAGAATTGAGACGTTTATCGCGATGAAAGGAGTTTCGTATTCATTTAATCCATCGAGGCATGACTCTTTTAAGTATCTTCGTTTAGAACGCCTTTTTTAGTTGAAAGAGTGGGAAACTAAACTAACTTTTGTCCTCATTCTTCCTCCAATAGTTTTTATTGGGCGTAGACTTCCGAGGAGTTTCATGATGTGTCGTTGATAAGGTTCTTGGTACCCCAACGCGTGACTAGCCTTTTTTTTCGACTACCAACGCGGCTGGAGCACCGGAAACCCTCAATCACCGGAAACATCAATACAATTAGCATAAAAGTTTTCCAAAAACATTTTCCAACATTCTCTAAATTAAAAAAAAATTCTCTTTAACGTTGTTCGTTTTTGTAACGATTTCAAATGTTTTGGAATTATCTTTAGTTCTCTGAATCCGTCGCACTGACGTAAGATATAGGGCTAAGGAAGTTGGTCGAGGAAAAGGATGTGGTAAATTTTTATTCGATAAGCTTTCGTTGTCATCTGAAATAGTTTGCGAGATATGCCCTATTGCTGCATTGTATGTAGGTTTATGTGGCATTGATCAGGAGATCTATGTATACCTCGCGATGATAAGCTAAAAAAATACAGCATCTGAACTACATTGTAATCTTAAGATGGCAAACAGCTGCCAGAAAATTTTCAACGTGAAGAAATGATTTTTAATATTTCTTGACCTTTAATCGATTGTTTTTTAAAACATAGCTTACTTAAAAATATTGTGGCATTATTCTTTTTACCATAGTTCCATGCAATAACCATATTTTCAAAATTTTCATAATGTCCCTCAAGGTACGTCATTTGTTTTTAACTGTTCTCTATGCATAAAATTTTATCCGCGCAATGAGCTAATACGGCGAATTTCGAAGGGTTTACAGGAGTTCTAAGTTAAAATTTGTTGCATTGATCAATAATTGACTAGCTATGGCTGGCTTCCCGCCACATTTCGACTGAATTTTAGCTGCGTATTTATTTTTTCACCAAGCCACGCAAGATTAATTACTTGAGCGCAAGGATTACTGCAGTAAAACTTTATCCCTAAAACTGAACATTTGTTATGTGAACCGGAGTCTTGTTCACCCTGTGCTTATTGCATGCTCGTAGTTGCTTAAAGTTATCAAAGTTTCAGTTTCTATCCTTTGCGAAAAAATTTATCTTTGAATCACCCGTGAGTTTTGCAAGTATCTTGGAAAACTTTACACTCAGCATGAGTTTACAGCCAGCAGAGGAGGTTGAATGAAGGAACTCTCTTCCCCTTCTTTGTGACAGACTCTTCGTCGCTTCTTAATGTCCTGGTGTTTTTCAAAGCACAATTTTAGTGCTTCTTCCCTAGCCAGGATTCAACTGCATTCGCGCCCTATCCTAATCTTTTTGTTCAACAGTTGCGCGAAATGTATTAATCTACGGGAACTACTTCTTTTATATTTGTCATGAATAACCTGCCATATATAATTAAACAATTATAATTTTAATTTTTAGGACGTGGTAGTCTAAAATATTCTAGTCAAAATTAGTCTGGTGTGCACTCACCCCCTGCCACACCCTAGCGGTGGCTTGCAGGGTACTAACAATTCAAAAAAATACAAAATACAAATATGACTTTTAAAGAATAATTGTCTCCTCTTTAGGGAATTGAAGTGCGAAATGGGAGATACCTTTGAAAGAAAGGACTGCCGAGTAGATCTCAAGTGAATTACAAGATTAAATTATGAAATATACTTTGTAAATTATTATAATTTATAATATCAAAGGAAGGGTTGTGGAAGGAGAAAGAAATTGTGAGATTTCGTATTAGAAAAAAGGATATCTCTAGGGTTGTCTGAAACAGTCAAGCGTTGTAAATAACCAATGATTGGGATGATTAAGCACAGAAGGAAAATAAATTCCTAACAAAAGAAAAGAATGAGACGGAAAAGAGGAGGGAGATAAAATTTGACACTTATGATGGGGGCTGACTAGCAAGGGGAGGATAATAAAAAAATTGCTCAAGTAAAAATGTGCATTTTTATCTGAAAAAGCAGCTGATGAACAGCTATTACCATTTTCTCAACCTTACTCATACAGTTAAATAAAGAACATGATTTTGAATCTTGACCGATTGAGATACATGATGTTAGTAAAAGACGAGAAAGGTAATTTTTTAAAACTTTTAGTTGATTTGGAAGAAACTTCAGGTATATCGAGTTATTACAGGGAATTCATTCGAATTATCGTCGATACGAGAAGTATACGGTAATATATCAGAAACAATGAGGATACTTCACAAATATTTTTTTAAAATATTTCGTAATGATGACAAAAATTTGAAGAAAAAAAGCATGCATTAAGGAGGAAATATAAAAGAAGGGCAACAAGGAAAAGGAGGACAAACGTATGGAAGAAATCGGTGCAATCCAGAATGGCGGAATGGAAGGGTGATTGGCAAAGAGGATAAGATAAGAAGGGGTAAGCGAATTTAGAAAAATAAACTTGACAACGTAAATAAATGAAGGCACCATGTTTTGGGATGAGAAGCTGTTGATTTTTTTCCAGTTCCAGTACTGAATTAATGACGGTCTATGAAATGCTCATGCATAAAATCTGTTGACTTCTCATTAAACACCAAACCAATTCCAAACAGTTATCTGGAATTATCACATTGTCAACCCTGCTGACTGGAATTATTAACTGAAATAAACACACCGCTCTCCGTTCTGTTTACTCTGTTATTTCTGTAAACAGAAAATAATTTGGGGGAAAGTACACAATTTCGATTTAAGCGGCTAGGCAGTTTCCAGTTCCTATAATTATTAATTCGCCTATGCTTTGGATAAGGTAATTCTTTGGATAAGGTAAGATATTCTGATATTTTTTTATAATATCGGATGCTTATTACTAGTACAGAAATTGTATCCACTGCATTATGCATGATTGGAAATTTAACAGGAGACTTTATCTGTTTATATGGAACCCTTTGCAAAAAATTTCCATCGATACAATACGATCCATGTCATTTGACTTATTGTATATACTATATCTGTAGCCCTGAACTCATTTAATTTGAAGATAAATTATTTGGCAATGAGGACTATATAGATCCAATATTTGACCTACAGCATCTTGGCCAATACCATAATTGCGAAAGTCAATGCCACATGCCGTGAAAATATTGAAACATAACCTAGCTTATTGGGAAATTAAATGATAGTGATAAAACAATGATAGAAGGAGCAAGGGGTAAGAACTAGAATAGAGCAGTGCCAGATAAGAAGGAATTATAATTCAGTAAACCAGTAATAAACATAAATATCACTTCCCAGGATTCAATGAAACGATTCATGAAGTTTTATTTGTGAAGTATTTTTTTGCAGTGGAGAGTCTGAGACGATAGAAACAGAAGGATTTGATACTATGATAAAGATTTATAGTATGCAATGGAAAGATAGAAAAAAAGAAGTAGATTAAGGGTGAAAAAAATGAAGTGACGAAATCTATGGAAATGTACGATGCGGAAGAAAAATAATAAATTATTGTACAGGGCAAGAATTTGACGAAAAAGTCAATCGTCAAGAGAAGGGGAATTCAATTGAAAAATGCTTGGAAAAAATATAATGATATAAATCCTTCATTTTTTTGATTCTTTGTATTATGCATACCATGCTGGAAGGAATTATAAACGGCAGTGACCATATAGGGAGACCCGGACGAATCACGGAAAACAAGTAAAAGAAGATACCAATGAAAGTAATTAAAGAAGACATGAAGAAATCGGTTTAGAACAAATTAGCTCGAGAGTTATTGCAATCAAATGACAAGTGAACGATCATTATTTCGCTTATGGATTCTTTTCACCGACGTAGTTTTACCAACTAAGTCATAACAAACGTTTTACCTGTAGGTCGTGATGAAAAACTCATTTGTCCATTTGTCACTAAAACATTCGTAACAAAAATGGTGTGTTGTACATGCGTCAGAAAAGTGGTAGCAATTAATACACTATTGAATGAACAAGTGAGATTGGTTATCGTGTATGCGATGCGCCAGTGAATCCTACAGTTAAGTCAGTAAGTGAAGTTGAATTTCGAAATTCACCGGAAGAGGAGGGGGTGGTTTGCGTTTGTGAAACTTTCAGCACTTGCAATCCGAGGGAAGAGAGAGGCGGGCAGGACAGTCTACCCTCCGGCCTCTTTACCTCCTCCTCGTTAGTAGTTCCCCCTCCAAGAACATTCCCTCTGTCTCTCCCGTACTCCTTCCCCAAACATTCTGTTGCAATGAGGGAACCAAGCCCAGCTCCCCTTACCTACTCCCATCCCCTCACATTCCCACCCATCTCTCTCTCCCTACCTTTCCTTCCCGATGGCTATTTAAACTTGCCCACCCCGCTAAATGTATTATTGCTCATGATTATGCCAAAGGGTAGCGAAGCACTTGTGCCGTGTTCGTGATTTTTAAAGGTGTGGAAACTTCAGAATTGTTTTAATTATGGATATCCATAACTTCCTTGTGGTTTCTCCATTATCTGGTCCAATTGAGTCCATGATACAGTGCCTACAGGCGTGTAGACTCTTGTCTCCGCTTTACTTAAATTCTTTTCTTTCCTCATTGGCGAATATAGGGTGAGAATAAGGGGCCCCTACTGATGTCTTCTATTTTATTCTTTTCCAATATTTTTTTTTTAAATCACGAAGCACAAAAAAACGAAATGCATCTGATTTTAACAAAACTTGCATTCCGGTATCAATTTTACTGACATCTTATTAACGAGTGAGGTGGATAAAATCAAAACTAGTTATACAAATATCTCGTGTGATTGTCTACTGCTCCAATCTATATCTCGGCTATTTAGTCGCTATGTACGAAATTGAGCGATCTGGAAGATATAATTAGTATCTGTTGTCCTAGGATTGGCACACATGCGCAAGAGGTCTGTGACATCTGCCGTAAACCATCTGAAGGTACTCGTGTACCGTTTCAGAAGAGGTTGGGAGCATGTTTAGAAACTCCCAAGAGAAATCTAAAACATTCGCATTATTTTTCCTCCTAATGGCACAGGAAAAACCTCTAAATGAGATCCCATATAAAGGTGACATTTTTACATCCTTGCCTACTTAAATAGATTGCCTCGGGAAATTCTGTTTTTTTTAGCGCTAATGATAAATGTGAAATGTTAAGCCCAGAGAATTTTCCCTCCGTAAAAGGTACCCTCGTAACATGATGGAATTAGGAATTATTAACGCAGTTTTAAATTGTCACGCATAATGTGCTCAATTCATGGTGGAAAATCCCGAGCTATTAGGACAAATAAACTTCGCCAAAAAAATCCACCATTATGCATGTAACTAATTTCCAGTAAAAAATCAACTCTACCAACAACAATAAGCAACTTCTCCGCGGTCATCCGGTGCCGATGGAGCGCCAACCCATTCGCCCCTCGAGAACTTCTTAATTCCTACCCAGTTGTTTGCTCCCCCCATTTCTCGTCTCTCTGCTACCTTCGCATTCCTTTTCCTCCCTTGCTCGAATCCAATTCTCCGTCTCGTAAGCGCCAGTTCCGGGGTTGTTGTAAGATTCATTATAATCCTCAGTTCCGAAAATACCCGAGGGCTCTTTCGTTACAGCCCGTTCTCGTTCACCGCGCTAAGCTGAAGGATATAAGAGCTCCTGGAGAAATCTCGTGTTAAGTACCCCTTTAGGTCTTATGCTAAGCCCTCCACGAGTATACGCTTGAATCGCAATTGGCTGGTAGGTGAGTTAAGCGAAAGGTAGGGATGAAAATTTCTAGTTTTATAGTTAGAAGATTGTCATGTGATTGCAATAAAGGCTTTGTGGGATCAGACTTTCCTGTCTTCCCACTCGTTCCCGTCTGAGTTTCGCCATGGCAGAAGAGAGAAGGGAACTACTATCTGTAATTATCTGTACGGCTCGCCATTTTACTGCTCATCTTTCAATCTTTCGCTGGAGAATGAACATACTACTAACAATACACAATCCAGCAACGCACTCTACATCAAGTCCTTTTTTATCTCTGAGTAATTCCTTCATACCTTCATCCCGTCCAACATACCTATCCTGTTCCTGCCCTTTCCTCGTTTGCCTAACATTCTCCCCTCTATTACCTTCTTCAATATCCCACTGCCGATCAATACGCCCTTCATCCATTTTTTCTGTCTTAGGATTTCTCCCAACAAACCCCTCTCCTCGTCCACAATACCTAGTAATTCCTCATTTGTTTTCCTTTCGGTCCATTTCACCTTCTCCATATTTCTCCACACCCACATTTCAAAAGCCTCCAATCTACTTCTAACATCCTGCTTTAGTGACCATGTTTCCCAGCCATACATAACTACACTCTGTGTCAAAGTTTTGACGAGCTTTTTCTTAACATTCTTACTTAACGTCCCTGTCATCAACTCCCTCCTTGTGAAAGCCTATTTGCCCAAGGCAATTATTCTCCTTACGTCCCTACCACTTTGACCGTATTGGTCCAAAACACTTCCGAGATATGTAAACTGCTCTACCTGCTCTATTCTTTCCCCGCCTATTTTAATATTTAGCTTAGCCCTTTTCTTTCTGGAAAATCGCATAACCTTTGTTTTATTAATATTGATTCTCATCCCATATTTATCGCACTGAACCTCCAATTCACTCAACAATCCTTGCAACCCCTTGGCTGACTGAGCAACTAATGCTTGGTCATCAGCAAACCTAACTGATTTTACCAACTCCCCTACGACTTTCATTCCTACCTCCAGTTCTTCCCATGCTTCTTTAATCATTTCCTCCACATATACGTTGAACAGCACCGGTGACAATGGGCAACCCTGCCGTACACATTTTCCTAACACTGCCCATTGGGACTCTCCGTTCCTCACTCGCTCCTGCGCAATCTGAGACATTCACAGGTTGCGGATTAGCCTGCTCTCCTTCTAATCTATTCTTATTTTCTGCAATATGCGCATTAGTTTTTCTCAAATTCACTATATCAAACACCTTATCGAAATCTATGTTTCAGGCAAATACGTGCTGATTGTATTCTATATTCTTCTCGATTCGTGATCTCATTACTGCAATGGCATCGCGCGTACCTCTCCCCTTTCTAAACACTAAGTGATCATCCCCTAAGTAATCATTTGCCTTGCTCTCTATCCTTTTGTTGATGATCCCGAGAACTACGTAAGCCGCATGGGAAATCGAACTTATTGTTCTGTAATTCTCATATGATGTAGCCTTTACCTTTTTCTGAGTAGGAACTAACACTGATTTCACTTAGTCTCGTTCTTAAAGAGTGAAGGACTTCTTGTAATACCAGGATCTTATTATATATTCTTAAAGAAAAAAACTTTCGTGGTGGATATAGTCTACTCGGAACTCACGTATTCCTTTGGGGTACAAGTTTGGCTGCATTCCGACTACATATTAGGATTTGATTTCTGATACCAATAAAAATAGTTGTAATTCATGGTAATGTCCTTTGTTATCTAAACACACAATTGAAATGATAAATCGTAGTGGATATCGTAGATAATATCGTAGATAAGAACGCTCTAATTCTACTGAAAAGGGCTTTTTTCTTCTTTCCAGAAAGAAGTTTCTTGTTGATAGCGCCGATGAACGTAAGATGTGGGAGGAGGGGCGGCTCATATCTTACGGTTTCTTACAAAGTGGGAGAGCGGTGAAAAAAACCGATAATGGCTTATGTAAATTAAATTTTTATTTTTTTCCCTTTCCTCGTAGACCCTTTCTTTCTATTTCCTTTCTTATATCGTATATTCCAATCGCATAAGCTGTGGTACAAGGTCTGCCGAACCTGGTTGGTTCCCTATTTCTCCTCATTTCGTCTGTTCGTGAAGTACCAAGAAAAGCCTTCGAAAAGCAAGTTTTGAAGTCTCCCTTCTTCCAGTGGTCCGTCCACATCTCTGATCTACAGTATTGCTTTCACGTACTGCAGCACCTATGTGTAACCCTACTGTTAATAGTTCCCTCTCCATCATCTATGTCTTATTTTAAACCCACCGAAATGGTGTGCGACTTATTCGTTTCATAGCAGACGTACATTGTGATAACGATATGATCACATTAATTATTGAGGTGTGATATGTCAGCACAAACGATTGAATGAAGTTTTAGCAACAGCCGTTTACAAGCGCTAAAGTTCATATTTTATTTAAAATACTGCACTACACTACACGAGGTTGGCTGCTAAAATGCAATGAGCTAGATGAGTAGAATAGCGGTCACCTCGCGCAAAACATTATTTCCTTATAGACTTCGTCAAGAGTTATCTCATTCCCCTATCTTTCATGAAATTTCAAGTCCGGTTGTTTATCAGTTTATTTCTCTAATACTACTGAAACATCTCACCTAATTTAATACGACGGGCTCAAATACATGTTAACACCATCTTAAAAGAGACCTACCCATTTCTAATTAATGCAAGAGATTTAAACTATGATTTACCCCTTAATCTATGAGTGACAGTCAAAATAAGTTTTTGATGATTCAGTCTCGACACTAAGTTTATCATGACATCGTTATTTACAAAATTATCCCCTCCTCGCTACACACGCTTTTATTAGGCAATCAACGTGACCGCTTAATATGAATTAGCATATTCTAGGCGAGACCTAATTAGTGAAGAAAAGCACTGCTCTTTTAGTAATTTCTCGTCACTTTTCCCTAGTGTTCATTCAATAAATCCTGATTTCTTGTTGGCCTGAGTTAGTGAGGCTTTCAGTAAGAATATTACTCTCTGTAGTATGAATATTAAAACACTTGGCAAACACGTGAAATTCATTGAAACGACTCTCGGGTTACGACTTATAAAGTCATCATCATGACCTGAACATGATTTCCCGAGTAAAAACCTAGGCATTATCAATACGTATGTTTCATGCGGATTTACCTAGTATTCTAATGCTTATAGAGTGTAGGTTTCACCAAGTCAAGCCAGAAACCATCAATTTCCTTACAAATGTATTGAAAAAGTTCCGGGTTTGTTATTTCAGCATCATTGGCACATAAGGCATCAGTGGAAAAACGGCCTTTTTTTTAAAAAAAATTCATCACTACCTAGTTTTTTAAGTTTAATTTGAATTGCCAATTATAGCACAATTTTTGAATTTCATGTCGTTCATTTGCTAACTCTACTCTATCCTCTGTATTCCTAAAATCTCTGTAAGCTGTTATCAAATAGCTTGTAAATTATTTTTAACCATGGTATTTATACCGAAAATGTGAAGAAGGAATTAAATACGGCAAATGACACTTTTTTGGGGAACACCGGCTTGCATATATCTTTAACTCTCTTATAACAGACACTGTTCATTTACGATGATCATTTTTACGCAGTCGCTTAAAAATAGCCCTGTCCAGCATATAAACATCATGAACACAATACCTTCACAGTTTAGGAGCTATTCTGGAAGCCTTTAAAACTTTTTCATAGGGAATTGATGGATTATATTTTATCTAATTTTTTCCCCTTTGATATGTACAAAAGACTTGTATGTGCCCTCGTGTTCGAACCCGCGGCTTCTCAAATCCACGCTCTAAAGTGGACGAACGTTCACAAAGCATTTTTTTGTTACTTAGGGTTGATTTTCATATTTGAGAATGGTCGTTCATTATTTTCGTCGCGACCTCTCTCGGAAGTTGTGATATAGATTTTAATTCTATTAATTTTACTTACAATTCTGATCTTAGAAAGAGCCAAGTGATTTTGTATTACCCAGATTTTGCCCATTTCCCCTCGGTAAAAGCATGTGAACTGAAATGTAGCCCTAGACATGAGTACATCCTAAAATAACACCTACTATTATACATTCTTACGTTGAAATAAGGTTAGGTTCTAACATGAGCACAAATCAAAAGTTGATAATGAAAATTGGTTTTTAAATGAAAGATAAACCAGAAAAGTTTTTTATTTTGTCATGAAACTAATAATTTTGTAACATTATTATGGTATAACCACTACAACTGCTCGTGACACATCTGCTCGCGGCTATCCAATCTCAGAACGTCCTCATATAGCTAATTAAAATGAATATACGAACGTGCTGTAAAATATTTATGTGTTGAATGTACTTGTTGGTGAACTTCTAAGGCACTCCCTCGAAACACGAATTCACTTTTCCATATTTTTTCTTCACTGTGCGTTTCCTGCATTACTCGCACAAACCTAAATGGTTGTTCTTTTCTCTGTCTTAAGTCGCTTATCTACCATTCTAGCCACAGCCTTTTTAACAACCCTCGATATCTCCGTCATCCACTTCTCCCTGCCCTCTTCCATTCCCCGCCCAATAACTTCCTTTCTTCACATGTCTAACACACCCTCGTTTATCTTCCTCGCTGTCCAGCTCCCAAATTTATTTCCTCCATTCTAAACGCACATCCCTAAATTCATCTATGTTCTTTCTCCTTCATAGAACACTGCGTATCTGAACTTAACAACGCCAGGTTCCGTTTTATTCTTTACCAATCTTCCCTCACGGCTTTACGTAGTTCTATCGACATCTTCTTCTTCGTTTTTCTATTTCTTTTTAATACTACTTTCAGTAACGTAATCACAGTCTTTATTTTCTCACTAAACGTCCCCGTGATCGTCCGACGGAATGGTTAAGTACTGGGTTGGGTAAAACTGCCCAATATATTATTGTTCAACTTACCCTTCCCGAATATCGAGAATTTCATCAAAAACCGTATTTTACAGCATTCCTCTTGAGAATATAAGTTTTAATATTTTGGGAGTCTAAATGAGTGGATTAATGGAGAATGTCATTGCTCAAATTTCTCCGTCGCCCCTCGATACGCGAAAGAGTAGCAGGATGGGCGATTTTCGTATTAGCTTTCGGGCTAGTTTTAGTAAACCCCCCTCCCCCTCGCCCAATCGCCGATGAATCCTACATCCGTGCCCACTTCATCATATCCTCCTCCCCTCCCGTCACCCTCGTTTTCACCCCCTCCTGGTTTGGCGATGGGTCTGGAGTCACTTCACCCGCCGACACAAACAGCCGGCCGGCAGCGGGGGAAATGGAACCTTACGTAACGGCCGACCGTGCCTGACGATGGAAGGTGGGAGGGGACCTCACCCTCCTCTCTTCTCGTGCCTCTCCCCTCTTTTAGTCCATTTTCTCTCCCCCTCCTTCCTTCACTTCTCTCCCCCCCATTTTCCTGCTGCTCCTTTTCTCTTCTTCCTCGGTCTTTACCTTTCCTGCCTCTCCCCTTTTTCTGTATTCCTTACTTTCTGCTTCCTTAGCACATGCGCGCGCAGGGGAGTGGAACTCGACGAAGTTTGCTGGGAGGTGTTTGTATGGGAAATGAGGAGGAGGTGGGAGGGGATGATGACGGGGGAGGTGGGGAAGGGGAGGACTTATTTTTTTCTTCTCACTCTTTCTCTCGCCCCGAACGAATAAAATGGATTAAAAAGAAAACGAACGTCACCCAAAATAAAAGATGCCTTTATCATTAACCCCCTTTCTTCGGACCAATCCCCTGTTATTTTGGCACGTCCGCGACCTAGTCCACCCTCAGTCCATATTTAATATTTTTCTTCTCCTGTCAGTAGCGTAGGTCCGCCGTTCTCTATCTTTGGTTTAAAAATTTTTTAAACTTGTAATGTTTTCAGAAACTGAAATGTATATCCGAGACTGTACAAATAATTTTATGAAAAATAGTAAATGTGATTAATGTCAGTGACAGTATGTTATGGACTAGAAGAGATTTTCAATTAGATATCAGTTCAGTTCATCCTGGAACCCGGTTGAAAATTCGGAATGGAGTTTAAGTTTGCTAACTACGCCGTTGCCGATTGAGTTAATGGTTTAGTGAATTTCAATTGCATTGAGTTTTATATTTCATGGTGAAATGTGTTTTGCAGCGTTTGTTTTCAGGGCAAGAATCTTCTTTCAGCGTTGTTGTATGAATAAATAAACCAAATCTCCTTACCACTAGAGGAAGGGATTCTCCCCCTGGAAATCCTCGTTTCGTCCAGGTACTTCGTCGTTTTCTCTAAGAGAGGGCGCGCATGCCTCCGTTTTGTGTAGTCTCATGGCATCAAGTTGTGGCATTACTGAGGTATGAGGAAATTTTGACAGGGCTAAATTTTTTTCACGTTTCAGTATGTATGCTATCTCATGTTGCTCATTTACTCAGAACGCAACACTGCCATTTTGTCCATAACGTATTCGATTAAGACGCTCATATCGCAAGCAGTAGGTTATACCGCATTTTCTGGAATTACCCGTTAAGCGAATCAAAGGGTGAACGTGGCATTCTTGCTGAACGCGGGATTCGAACCCGCGATCTTGGTTTATATACTGCTTTCGTTTGGTTTGTTTACGTTGTCGGTTGCCAAGCCTGCGCTTTAACGACTCCGTGCACCGTTGTCTCCCCCTCTACAACTTCTCTTTCTCGGAATCAACATTCAGCCGAGTGGAAAATGGTTTCGGGAAAGAAAGAGTAAAAGTGGGGTAAAGTTATTTATGTTTTACAGTGCAATGAATCTTGCGCACGGGTTAGACGTAAAATCCCATTCGCGCACACCCTCACTCTTCCTTTCTCCATCTCCCTCCCCCTTACGCACACAGCACACACATAAACGCACACGCACACACTTGAGTCTTTCCTCGTTGTGAACATCCATCCCTCCTCCTCCTGCTCCAACCTGGAGGAATTCCGTAATTGGAATTCCTGGTTGAACGAAATGGTGAGCAGGGTCGGGGGGAAGATGTGAAAGGGGAGATGTGTGTGTGTGTTAGAGGGGAGGAGGGTGTACATAATCGAAAAAAAAAGGAACCCACCCCCCCTGCGGAGGTGGGAGTCGGTGAGAGGGTGAGTGTGTGTGTAGGTGGGGGAGGGGGCGTTGGGGCGTGTGTGGGAAGGGACACATGACGAGGGATGGAGAAGCAAGGCAGGGAGAGGGATGGAGAGGCTGTGCGGTCACGTGACCTCGCGGCTGCCGAAAGGGGTTGACTGGGTCCAGGCGCATGGACGGAACGGTGGGTGCGGGGGAGGGGGGTGGGGTTAAGGGGAGCTTTGAAAAGGGAGCCGAGGGGAGGAGGACTCCCGCGACCGGAGGGTGGGAGGAAGTCTCGTAGGTGGCGTTGTCAGGAGAGTGGGCTTATGGGAAGGGGGCGTGCTCAAAAGCAGTGTTCTTGAGTGGTGCCCCCCTCTCCCCCTTTCACTCCCTCCCTCCCACCCTCCTATGGCTCAAAGGCGAGGAGAAAGAGAGAGAGAGAGAACGAACGAGGCACTCTGAGATCGTTTCATCTCCGCCCACCCCCGGATCTCGTCACCCACCAACCCCCCTTCGTCCATCCCTCTTTGACGCCCCTGGCCTCCCCCGCCGATCCACTTCCTCTCTCCCCCACTTCTCGTGCGCCCCTCGCGGAGCATCATCCCGTGGGGCGCAAGACGACCTCCCTTCCAGCAGCGCGCCGCACCCACCCCTTTATCCTTGGGAGGATTGACTACGGGAGACTTGGTACGCCCGCCCTGTCCGCCAACCCGCGGTCTCGGAGGTGATTCGTGTGTCCATAACTCTCTTTCTTCCCAGAAATTCCCGTGATTATTTATGCATCCACGGCACTGCATTACGGCCATGCACAAACTTAGTATCCTTAACATATAAAATATGAAGGGCGAAAGCAGAATGAGGGTTTATAGTAACATGATTAGGTTATTAAAAAAATTAGGTTGGGAATTAATTACTAATCGAAGGTTACATTATAATATAGATCTCTACCATGAGCTGTACTCATTTCATTGCCATAGTTTTCAATGGCGTTAAAAATTCATAGCTTACCCCGTTCTACAGTATTCGAGCGCATAATAATCAATTTGAACGTTAAACCATTGGAATTTACTGGTTTAAATATAATTTTTCCCACGAATAAGAAGGGATCAGAAGAAATGTAATAGAGGTCGGCTAGAAAAATAGTATTTTTATTTGTTAGGCATCTATTTTAGAACAAATTTCTAATACTAAATTTAATTTTAGTCAACCAGTCACTGTAAGTGGTGATGGTCTATTCTTTTCGAAATTAGCTCTCATCATTTTTCTTTGCCTAATGTAATGAAGTCAAACTGAAATCTTGTGTGTGTCAAAGTTTTTTGTAACGACCAGTCTTTCGTTTACAATACGTTGCCGGAACTGTTCGGGTACAATATTTTCCTGGCGCATCCGCGCCAGGAAAATATTGTACCCGAACTTCATTTGTTGAACATTTATTATTATCATCGTATATTATACATTCGGAACTTATTGAACCCGTTTCTGCTATGCACCTTGCCGGTAAGGTGCAATTAAGACGTAGTGTGAGGATATGGAAAGATTACATAGGAAGAGATTGAAATTGGAACGCTGTACAAGGAGATGAAAGCACCGTGAAAAAGTGAGAAAGGGAAATCCGCGTAATCAATCAAAGATAAATCAGGAAATTTATTAATTGAGCCAGGAATAATTCAAGGAATATGGAGGGAATCCAAACAGAAATACACATACTATATAAAGAGAATTTGAAGATGAGGGTAGCTTAGGTCCAGACAAAATTGATTTTGAGTAGAGAAGTATGGGAATTGAAATCAAATAAGGCTGTGGGACTAGATAACATTCACGCGAAACTGCTTAAGGGTTTTGGAAAACGTGGAAGAAAGAATTTTATGAACTAATTCGTAGAATCTATGAAGGAAGATTTTGGCCGGAAGGTTTCTTCGATTAAGTGTTAGATCCCATCCCAAAAAAAATAAAGGAAAGGGCAGCTTTATGGGGCTACATCATGTGGCTTTAAGACTACATCATGTGAGGACTATAGAACAATAAATTCTATTTCCACGCTGCTGAAGTGGTTCTCTGGATGATAAGTGAGGGAATGGAGAGCAGTGCAAATGGTTACTTAGGGGATGATCACTTTGACTTCTGAAGCGAAGAGGCACGCGTGATGCCATAAAATAGAAGTAATTCAGGTGAAGGTGGCTGTATTATCCGCAGCCTGTTCATGCTCCAGACTCGTCTGGTGCCAATGGCGGATGGAGAGTTCGGACGAATAGTATAAGGAAGAGAAGTAAGGCAGGGTTTGTCAATTTTCACCTGTGCTGTTCAACGCACAAAGTTGTATGTGTGGAAGAAATGATGAAAGATTCTTGGGAAGAACTGAATATAGGAATGAGTCTGCGGGGAATCCATAAAATCAGGTTTACATATGATAGAGCCAGTGTTTCTGAGAGATTGAAAAGTCGGTGTAATGATAAAAAGAGACGTTTCAGGCGTGATTTGGTGAAATATCATGATTAATGAAAATTGGTAATTTTCCACAAAATAATTTTTTTTTTAACGACCGGTTTCGATGTAATTACATCATCTTCTGGTGACAGTCATGACTGTCACCAGAAGATGATGTAGTTACATCGAAACCGGTCGTATTAAAAAAAATTATTTTGTGGAAAATTGCCAATTTTCATTAATCGGTGTAATAAGTATGGGATGAGAATCTACCCGTGCAGTGGTTTACCGTGATACCTGTAATCTTGAGTTCACAGCAGCTTTATCAGATGACCTTAATGTTATAAAACGCTGGTGCGATACTTGGCAGTTAGAATATAACTTAAACAAGTGTGAAGTGATGAATTTTTGGAAAAAGCAATTCCCTCACGAACGCCTACTGCATCTGGAACACCGAAATGGGATATGGAGACTCGATTAATTTCCTCGGTGCTACCTTCACTCACGACCTCTCCTGATTGAAACACATTCGAAGAATATGTGGACAAGCTAACAAAAAAGTAGGATTCATTAGAAGAGTACTGGGTAAATGTGATGAAAAGGTTAAAGAGAAATGTTATCTTTCGTTGGATAGGCCATCTTTTGAATAAGCTGCAAGTATGTGGGATCCTAACGAAGTTGGATTGATTGACGAATTGGATCGCGTACAGTGTAGAGGTGCTAGGCTTGTAAAACGTAGTTATGATAAACTTAGTAGCGGATCCAAAATATTAGAGCAGCTACGCTGGGAATCACTCAATGGAGCGAAGGTTAAATACAGATTTAATCTCTTGCATAAATTCAAAGGGTGTCTTTTTAGCAGTGATGTTGAAAATGTATTATTACCGAAATCGTACTACGGTAGGAGAGATCATGTCCATAAAGTTAGAGAGATAAATTACGGAATTGATAGATACAGGTATAATATGTCATTTTTTCCGCCAACGATAAGGTATCAGAATAAAACGTTGTCCGACCGCGGTAGGGGTCATATGCGGGTCAAAATTAGTTTGATGTGCATTCACCTCCTGCCACACACCCTAGCGTTGGCTTGCAGTGTAATAAAATATCTAAAAAAACAAATCAAGGTTTATGCTGTTTTCGTTGAAGTAATGACAGGCGCTGGGTAAGGATGATAAGAAGAGACGCGTTAAAATTATTATATGGAGCGTGGTATTGTTTGGCTCCGAAACGCGCCGGGTGTGGAGAAGTATAAAACAGAGATAAATGGACTGATAGGGAAAAAAACGAAGGGATACTATGTAGGCATGGTGGGGGAGGCGAGGGAATTGTCGAGAGAAAGCGAAAGGAGGCAGGAAAAGTGGATTCAGAACGTTTTGGTTGGTAATGTGATGTTGAAGACTGATAGAGGGGAGGACGTTAGGCAAGCGAGGGAAGGATCGGAAAGGGATAGGAATGTTGGACAGGATGAAGGGAGGAAAGAAATATACGGAATTAAAAAAGGGTTTTTTATTGTCTCGTGTCAGGGTCTCTTTTGTTAGAAGAGGCAAAGAAATTTGTGCCATTGCGTAGTGTGTGTCCCTCCAAAACCTACCTTAAACTGTACAATTAGGATACCAATTGTAATGATGAGGTTATTTGTGGTATATATATGCCAGAATAAGAAACGATAGCATTAATGATAAACGGCCGTTTTGTCGAAAGAAAGAATACTTCAGGAAAATACAATGTAGCTCTTACCAGACTTGCATGTGAAAAACAGGAGTATTGGCGCTAGCAGGTTTTAGTTATAACGATCGACGTTGATTCGCTCGTTTGATTTTTATTGATACCTCAACGACGCCAATTAATCATGATGATAAAAATATGTGTGCCTCCCTGAATTTGAAGTAGAGTAATTCATTTCAGCAAACTAGTGAAGTAATCCAGATTGAAATTTTTCTAACGAAAACTGAGAGTAATGTAGGGAAGCAGAAACATTTGAAAGAAAGGGTGCACCTAATTTTCTCTCACATCTCTGTAATCTGATTTTCTTGGCCTCTAGGATGGTCTGCATGTATGGCTGGTGCCCTGACACCCCCCGCCGCACGCCCTTGCAGCGGTTTGCTGGGCATTGTGTAGAGTTAGATAGATAGAGAGACTAGAATAGTTTTGAGCCTACCCGTTTTGTAAATATTTGCTCACTACTCCACATTAACAGGGGATTTTGAACTTCGTCATCCACCGGATCCCATCTCTACAATGCCTGCTACTATCGATTTTTGGTAGGTCTTATCTCTGCGTGGATATCTGTTTGACCATGTATGCCCAAGCTTTTGGTAGGCGAGATCTCGGTGAGAAGTTAAGGAAAATGAATTGCGTAATCAATCGATATTTCATTTTTCCTTCGCACAATTCGAGGCCTCGAGAGTAGTAAGAATAATTAACGACAATTCAATCAGCAATTGCTTCAATAGCTGGAGAACTAACATCCCCTGCCGCCCACCCTCGTGGTAGCTTGCCGGATGAGCTTCAGTTGAATGTACGTGTACTTCTTAATTACTAGTCGTAGGCCAAACGTAGGGAGACTTCATGGCACTAGAGTGCATGCAACGTTGCTGGCGGCCTAAATTTAAATCATGGAGTACGGGAGGCGTATATGTAATAAAAGTTTTTTTTCTGTTTTCTGACACATTTAAGAGGAAGAGCCACTTCGATGTGCTGGATGATTAGACTTCAGGCGGGCGCAACTGAACTGGAATGATATTATAAGCCATGCAAGACAGTGGACTTGTTCCATATCATCAACAGTTGTGCAAAAAATTGAGATAATCTTGATAGGTCTGAGTACTCCATTTAATCTCAACGCCTCTGCGTTATTTCCTCATCTCTCAATATTATCCACCTTCATCCTACTTTTGTTCAAAATGTTTGTTTCCTAACTTTCTTCTCGGCTTCCTCAACATTGTCTCTTCCTACAGAATGTTCAGCATCCTTACTTGATATTATTCCTCTGTCATCGTTTTTCTTAGATTATTATAATTGGTATTCTACCGGTTAGTGTAGGTCTTGGATGGACACAGCCTAAATAATTGCATAAAAATACATTTACGTGCCCCTCCTAACAAAAGGCCACAACCTGAAATCAGGCACTACGGTAAACCCCTGGGGATCGGTATGGTGCCCTGGCTAACGTACTTTCTTCCCACCCAGAGGGCCCGGGTTCGATTCCCGGAGGTGGAAGTTATTTTTCAGTGGTGCCCTGATTCCTACTCGAGGTGCTTTGTGGTGGGCATTTTGAGTGAGTGCACCGTTCGTCGGATGGGATGTTAAGGACCCCTTGGTGCCTTTCGTCAAGAGTAGGCTGATGCCGACGCCGGGTTTCCCTCCACCCCTCATCCATTCATGTCCATCCCTAATAGCGCAAATGACCTCAGCTGTCGGTCGCCTCCCCAGAAACTGGTAAACCCTCTTCAATTCCTCATAATTTTTTCCTCCCTTCATTCCACCCAACATACCCATACCATTCCTGCCCCGTCCTCGCTTGCCCAACGTTCTCCACTCCATCACAGTCGTCAACATCCCATCGCCAATCAAAACGCCCTGAATCCGTCTTTCCTCCCTCGCCGTACTCTCTCACGGCGTCAGACGTAACATTATGTAATGCAGACATTTTGTTGTAGTGATACTATATTAAAAGTTTTACTTTAGGGTTTGTCATAGAGTTTGCAGTCTCTCGCGTCCTTTATTTATTTTGTCATTTTTTAAAACTCTTTACCCTTATAACGGCATTTTCCGCGAACTTGGCAAATTTCCTTCATATTTTTCTCAATACTCCAATGAAGGAATATTAATATGATCCTAAATCCTGGCAATTATTATTAGGTAATCTACCGGTTAAGGTAGGTTTTTGGATGGACACAACTATCAAATAAACATTTTGTGACTCCCCACCTAGCAACTAATCTACATCAGGTCCCTCTTCATCTCGGTGTACCTCCTTCCTCCCTTCATCCCGTCCAACATCCCTATCCTGTTCCTACCCTTGCCACGCTTGCCCAACATTCTCCCCTCTATTACCCTCTTCAACATTCCACTACCGCTCAATACGCCTTTCATCCATTTTTCCTGCCTCCATAGGATTTCTCTCAACAAACCCCTCTCCTCCCCCACCATTTCTAGTACTTCCTCATTTGTTTTCCTTTCGGTCCATTTCACCTTCTCCATTCTTCTCCACACCCACATTTCAAAAGCCTTCAATCTACGTCTATCCTCCTGCTTCAGCGACCACGTTTCCGCGCTATACATAGCCACGCTCCATATCAGAGTTTTTACGAGTCTTGTCTTAACATCCTGGCAATATATATTTGAATTGGGTTCTTATTTCTCTATCAAAAAATAGTACGATCCATTCCCCTTTTTCGTCGTTGCATTTTCAATCTACGCGTTTTAATTACTACGCACAACGTGGCTCCGTACCTACCTGCGGCATTAAGCGAAGTGAATTTTGAATACATCCAATGGGGGCTTAAGGTTAGTTTTTCTATTCTTCTTTGATACTAGGGTTTATACCATTTTCATTCCTTCATTGGAGGTATTCTACCTAATAATATAGGTTTTTGGACGGTCCCTAAGGTCTAATATTTTCTGCGTGTCGCGAGAACTTCCTCTTGTTTGCCGCACATTATATCCTACATTTTTTATTTCTTGAAAACGTCTACATGATTTCATGTTGTCTAGAAATCCTACTATTTTCCTTCCTGTATCCCACTTTCGAAACGTTCTTCTATCTATCATGGCCTTCAACATACCAACAACCACTGCATTTCGATATTTCATCCCCTCACAATCTCTGCCTTTATCGCATTTCCCCCGGTAACTTCCTTTCCTCGCAAAAATTATTTAAAACTTCAGCGTTTATCTTCTTCTCTGTCCAAATTATTTGTCCACGACCATTTATTCTTATGCTATAACATACATTCATTTGGTAGTTAGTTCACAATTCGTGAATTTCCGCGTTCCATTTTGGGAAATTGCAATCACAACCCCCCCTTCCAAATTCCTGCGAACTTCATTGCCACTGTGGGATTTAAACCCACGGTCATTTCGGTTGACTGTTTACCCAATAGACTAACCTTGTGACTGACATACCTACATTATCCTTCTACCTCATGTGAATCTTAGCATGTTTTTTGGGCTTCAGTTACGTGGTTTCCAAACAAACTGGTATATTTTTATGGGAAAGAAATAATTTCATACATATCCATTTTTGCGTAACTACGTACGGCGGGGAAACGTGGTCACTGAAGCAGGAGGATAGACGTAGATTGGAGGCTTTTGATATGTGGGAGTGAAGAAGAATGGAGGGGGTGAAATGGACCGAAAGGAAAACAAATGAGGAAGTACTGGAGATGGGTGGGTGAGGAGAGGGGTTTGTTGAGAGAAATCCTATGGAGGCAGGAAAAATGGATGAAAGGCGTATTGAGCGGTAGTGGAATGTTGAAGAAGGTAATAGAGGGGAGAATGTTGGGCAAGCGAGGGAAGGGCAGGAACAGGATAGGGATGTTGGACGGGATGAAGGGAGGAAGGAAGTACACAGAGATGAAGAGGGGCCTGATGTAGATTAGGTTGCTGGATTGGGTTTTGTTAGTAGTCACAAAATATTTATTTGATAGCTGTGTCCATCCAAAAACCTACCTTAACCGGTAGATTACCTAATAATAATATCCATTTTTAAAACTATTTGTGATCATGAAAAATATTTCCTTCAGAGTGAAAAATTTTGGAAAGTGAACATGAAACTTACACAGTTGAATTGAAAATTTTCATTTCTTTGCTTGCTTCATAGTATTATTGTTAGGTATTATGTTCATTATCCTAACCAGCAGTGCCACTGCTAGAATTGAATAGTAAATATTTGATGAAAATTTTATTTGGACTATGAATGTCCAGCGTGTAGAGAATTGGTCCACTGATCGTAGTGTCCGGATTCAATTCCTAGTGACACCTCTGGGCACCCTCATCTTCACCCAAGTTGTGCGCTTTTACGAATATCAGATCTTCGTGGGAGACTGTAGGCGGCACAGTGAAAGAAACTGCCCACCCTACCCTGGTGTGTGAATTTCACACACCGTTGGACATAGTACCAGGTGACCTCTACCACCATCTACCAAACCGACCATCTGGCTGATAATTGGGGTTTTTTCTCTCTGAAAGAAGCCGTAGCTGTAATTGTGAAAAGAGGTCACTAATCTTACAGGTAGTTTAAAAGGACACTGTTTAGGAAAACCATTTCACTATTAAATTGTTTTACGAATAGGGTTGAGATCAAGCGATTGAAAATTGACCAGTTAAATTTTGTGAAAATGTGTTTTTCAATAAGAAAACTAGCTTGTTTTTGTCAATACACAATTTCTTAGTGTGGCGATTTTAAATAATAAAATGACGTTCAAGGAGGTTTTTATAAGTCGAGGGCAACCTTACTCCTCCGTCTGCCACTTTGTGTGATCCGCTTAATGTTAAGATTTTTCAAATATACGTCAATCCGTCTAATTCACTTCTCATAAACTATGTCTCTACCTCTTCCACTATGCACTTTCGAACATTTCTTCAAAACCTACGAATTAGACAAATGAATCCCTATTATATTCTACGTACCTTTTTATTAAGGTTCTCAACTGTTATGCTTTTATTACATGCGCTCCACCCATCCCGAACTGATACTCGGGTAGTAATGTTTCTTATTCTTCAAAATATTGTTGGCCTTCCAACCCTCTAGAATCTATGACGCGTGCCAAATTAAACGTCCTATTTACCTTACGCGTAACTTATTATGCTCTCTTGATGAATTTTTTGACCAATTTCACACGATTTTCCCACTAATGAGCCCATAAAAACCCATAAGTCCCCGTAAAAACTCATCTTTTTCGTAATGCCTCGTATCTGTGGGGTTATAATAGGTACATAACAAGTGCCATTTCTCCCTTCTAGCCTGCTATATATTTTCCCGGAACCAAGTCATTTTCATCTTCTTACATCACTGTCTTTCTAAAGCTAGGCATGTTAATCTAATCCTGTAGTGTACCATTCTTTTATCCATTCCCTCCACCTTGCCTATGCTTTTCTGGTCCAATAATAGGAAACCATTTTTTCTCATATAGTGGGAAGGTATCCTTTTTTTTCTTTTACTTCTGTTGAGTTCTTTCATGTTATTGTGCACATAGTAAACCCATTTCTCTTTGACTCTGGAATTTGTCCAGATCATTGCGTTAATCTCATCACCTCGTTTCCTTCTCATTATTAGTGTCTCGTCTCGGTAAGTTATTTTATTCTCTTATCATTTTTAATCTCTTACTCCATTTCTTTCCATTCCCCTCTCCCTTATTAGTGCCCAAGTACCTATCTTGTTATCCACAACTTCGTTTTTCGTAACCCACTATCGTATACATCTCCCCCTATCTTTTGTTATCTATTTTTTAAGATATTCCTATCTTATCTGTTTATCAATTCAGAAAGTATCACGTACAATTTTATCGCACGAATCGTGGGATCCGTCGTGGAAGATTGCGTAGGATGACGAGTGTCTTATTGACAAATACAGCAGAGTAAATAAATTGAATATTGCATATAATGTTTGCCCAAAGGCTAACTTAATTTCCGATTCTCTGTAGCGAATTGCACTGATACCATGATGGAGCGTGCTCCATTTGACATTTCATAAGAATGCTGAAAGTAAGTATATGTTTGTGTTCATAATAAGCATACGCTTGTTTAAAGAGCAGGGAGATTAGTGGGTACTTTCTTCATATAAACTTATATTTCGTCGAGTAACACGAGGCTCTGGTTATTCCAGTGGTTAGCAAGCTTTGAATATAATAACGCATTTTTTAAAAATTTGATAGCCATATTATGTATATTTCCCATGATGAAGCTTTTTTTGGCCAAGGTTTTTCAGAAAACCTATCAGCATTCATTTATAGTGGAATTTTTTCCTTGTGATCCAAAGATAATGTGCATTAAGTTAATGGATGGTTTGGACTTTTGGACGTCTTCAGATATGTTAATATTTCATGTCTTTGCTCCTACTTCAATGAATTCTGCATTTTCCATCGACGAAACCCAGAACAACACTTACGACATGCCTCCTTGTGATTTAATTACACGCCTCATTGTTCTGTTAGTCGATTTTGCTCTAATTACGAGTATTACAGTGTTTAGAAAAAAATTCTTTTCGTCCCAGGCTGACTCTTAACGGTATCGGAATTGAAGACATTTTAAAATCATCTGGTTTTTCTTGATTTCATTTCGCATGCATTAAGAACTTACCAGTTGTCTGTCATTCATATTAAGTCGCGGTAATTCGCATTGGTTTTTTTATTGGTTGGTAATATTTCGGTGCAATTATGATAAAAAAATCATTCCCAGGCAAAAATTGCGCTAGAAATTTTTTCTGTGAAATTCTATTTGAACCTTTTACTCTTTTAAGTAAGAATGCATTTTATTTGGAATCTGTTGTGCAAATATTACTGTTGTTCCAGTGCTTAGTTGGCAATAAACGAACTGAAAATATTTATCCCACAATTTATGTACCTCAAATGTCTGCGACTTTTTTAAAGAAACAATTTTATCCTACAGCTTTGTATTTTGTTATTCAGTCACCACTGAAAACCACTCATCGAGCCGAAACTTAAATAATTAATTGTTAATTATGGAAGAGCATGTTAATTCCCGCGTTTTCACCTCTACAATCATGTTGATGATAGTGTTTTAAACATGTAAATTAATGATTCTCATTTAAATTTGAGTCTATTTTGAATTTGATTCGATGAAAGTTCTTATGTTGCATCTCAACGTCTATGGTTCTTAAACCTTTAGTCGTAAATTTGGTTGTAGATGGTGACCATAATTGCATTTTGATATTACAATGACACCTTTCAATTGCATAATGCATTTATTCATAGTCTATTCTTAGCCCGAAAACAGCACTTTTTGGCCTTTACATCGGACCATTAACATTGACACCAATGGAAACGATTACAAACACCCAATGATTCATGATTTCACATCAAACATCACATGATTCAGCAATTAATTTGTGGAATTAAGCGATTTAGCATGATGGGATAATTCCGGGGAATCACAACGTAGGATAAGAGAATTTTATTCGACACTTTGAGAGTGGGACATAATAATTTGAAGGTGAATACTGAAACTAATGACAAAGAATAAATAACCACATCATCATTAATTGGGTCGCTAAACCTTATGTTTACGATGTACTTTGCGATTCACTGTACACGTTTTGCTATGTGGCGTTCTCAAATGAGGATTGAAGCAGTTGAATTGAGAACCTTTGTCCTTAATGTCTTTGGAGAGCGTCAACACTATTTGCTTTGTGTTTATTTTTAGTCTGAAATACGAAACATTTGGAGTATTGAAACGTTTTCAGCTCATTGTTATAATGTTTATATAAGTTGTAGGATATTGACCAATGTCAGATACTTAAACTCTCTTCTTCTCACTTAAATGACTTAAGGAAAGTTATACGTGCACGTTCTTATTCAAATTCGTGCAATTCTAATCTTTACTCCGAATTTCAACGGTTCGATGTTTTTTCCATCGACGTAAATGTAATTTTGAAATGCTAAAGATAGAATTTGACTAAGACGACAGAATTACGTACTCTTATACCCTTCATGCCGATCTTTCTTGTGGTATGTACAGGCGTATACATGATTCGATGGACTTTCAGGACACTTGAGTACTTTTATTTAGTAAATTCTTACTCCTTTATTAACTCCCTTGTTCTTGTCACTTAATAGGAATCCTTTTCGCACAATAGGCGCATAGCATACAAGGTCTTTCGATTTCTTAACCTTCCCTCGTCTCTAAAGTAATTTTGATGATTCCAATCCCCCTCGTTCCCTCAGAATTACCAGACCAATATAGTATACATAATTTTATCATGTTTAATGTCGGAACAATGAATTCACATTCTTTTTCTACCCACAAATTTCTTATCCTCTGTCCCTCTTCAGTTGACCATACATACTCAGCACTGTATTTTGTCTGCTCTTACGCTTCCCCCAACATACTTAAGTAACCCCATACAGTGATTGAATTGATTAGGTGTTGGTACACTTCTGTGCACTTCTATTTTTGCTTCTTTGTAGAAAAAGAAGTGATGCTATTGATTGTTATATTTGTGTACTTAAAAGTTGGTTCTTTTATATTCTCTTCGGTGTAACACAATGATCAGGTTATTATAATCTTGCCATTTTTGTGGGGAGGAATTCTATGGTTTCATTCTAAACTATAGTTCGTGGTTGAGATCGAGACTAGAAGCCCCATGATAATGGAAGAACGTAGGAATAAAGATTTGATCTCTCCATTGCATAAAGAGGTATATAACTTGTATGGTACATGACCACCGCTATGGTCTGTGGCAGGATGTGATTTACACACCAGCCTAATCTTGACTCAAAATACTTTTCCTCCCATACGCGCTCGGATAATGTTATTCTGACCACTAATCGTTTGCTGGAAAAGTGACATCTTAAATTAGCATGTTTTATTACATCGTAGCGTCTTAAGGTGTTCTGTGCAGGGTTTAAAAATGAAAATGTGAATTAATAAGGCGTGTAATACTACAAAGATGGATCGTTAATAATTAAAAGGTCCACTGAAAACTACATAAGTTGTAAAATTAAAAATGAATGATAAAATAAATTAAGATATAGAAATAATAACGGAAACAAAAAAGGTTGACATGTTTTGGGCAATTATGCAAAGTGAATGACGGTAGATTAACATACTGGATCTTAAAATTTCTTTGAGGATAAAAAGACAGATCCATGAAGTAAAGAAAGACAGACAAAACAGAACAAAGGAGACGAGGCAATGGAAAGAAATAATTTAGGAATAAAGTGTTGAAATTAGAATGGTTCCAAGCTGTTTAAGAGAAAAGAACTTACCCAGAGTGGTTTGAAGCAGGAAAAAAGTCATGACGAAAAGATATAAGAATTTAGGAGGAAAAGAAAACAGTAGATTTGAAATTGGTTCGTATCACTAGATGACCATATGGAAGACAATAAGAAAGCGCGTAAAATTTCAAACTTATTCATTCTACTTAAAGACACTGCAGTATAGTGAAACGACTTGAAAATATTATCTCAATGTACTGTGGAACACTAAACCCTTCGCTCTTAAGTTCTTCTTTCTTACTCCCTGTGTTTACGACCCAGATAATATTCATCATGCCATGGATATTTTATATTCATTCCTTTGACCTTGAATAAAATATTATATGCACTGGCGTTTCCTTTTTGAAACGAATGGTCTAGCAAACAAGATACACGCACGCTATTCATTATCGTTGGTATTTCTGATTACGCTAGAATGTTGATATCAATAAATTCCGAAAGATACAACATACTTTTTCGCAGAATGTTTAATGGTGATTGATTTCAGGTACCCGATGATATCTTATCAGGGTGAAGGAGTACGTCGTATCAATAAAACATTCTATGGAAAAGTAAGGCCTTTCTTCCGATGTTCTGGATATGTACAACTTCCACGAAGTAAAGCCTGAAACCGTAAAGTTTACGAATGTTGTTGACTATAGCTTTAAAGGACGGGCTTATCATTCCATTGTTCTCCAAGAGAAAGTTCGAGGAAATGAGCCATTGGTTGACAGGGAATATTGCTTTATCTCATCCCTTTCAGTACACACTTAGATTACATTTGATTCAAAAGCTTTTACTTGACGAGCGCGAAAAAGTATTTCAATTGCTGAAAGTGCTCTTTAGGTAACCGTATGGCGTTGTAATATGACGCCATGTTTTGCATGCCAGTTCCTAGTAAATCATGTTGTAAAAAAATGTAGTTATACTAATAGTTTAATGTTGTCAATCATCATCGTCAAAGGTATTATACCTATAAGAGGTAGGCGTCGGACAGTCCTCTAATAATTTCATGTTTTGGGTACATCGTGAATTCCCTCCTATTTGCCCGACATAATTTTCATCCTCAATTACTCACATTATATAATTTACTAATGTTTAGTGTATGTAGTGACATGTATATATTCGTATACACATATTTAATTTCTGTAAATATTTTATTCTCAAGGCGAATTTATGTATACCAAAAGCCAACCCACTTATATTTTTTGGTTTAAAGGGTTGCTACATTATTTATTCCAAAAAAACTCAAATCTTAAGATAGATTTCAGAATGAATACCATTTATTTCAGCGATGAAATTGAAAACACTGAAATCGAGCTTGTAATAAAGTTTTCTTTCCCTGGGTGGAAATAATTACTGGACTCGACAAATTGTATTGAACGCGATATAATATATATAATGATTGATTTTCAACTTCGTTGGTAAATTCCTTAATTAATTTCGAGGTATCTTATTATTACAACTTGTAGACAATATGACGTTATATGTATTCATTGGGAAAAATAAAATTAGAGGTTTGTGTAAGATGATGTGGAGAAGGTGAAATAGACCGAAAGGAAAACAAATGAGGAAGTACTGGAGATGGTGGGTGAGGAGAGGGGTTTGTTGAGAGAAATCCTATGGAGGCAAGAAAAATGGATGAAAGGCGTTTTGAGCGGTAGTGGAGTGTTGAAGAAGGTAATAGAGGGGAGAATGTTAGGCAAACGAGGAAAGGGCAGGAACAGGATAGGGAGGTTGGACGGGATGAAGGGAGGAAAGGAGTACACAGAGATGAAGAGGTACCTGATGTAGAGTAGATTGCTATATTGGGTTTTGTTTGGAGTTACAAAATATTTGTTTGATAGTTGTATCCATCCAAAAACCTACTTTAACCGGTAGATTACCTAATAATATTAAGATGATGAAAGCAAGTACAAATTATCGATGCACATTATTAAAAACACGTCAGAAAATTTTTATTAATTGAGTTTAGCGGAATGTGTAGGCAAACGGAAAAGATAAAAATAAAGGAATATTCATTGGAGATCCGAAGCATTAGAACATAACGAAGAAGAGGAATGGACGGATAACTTACAAGTGATTATAGAAATAAAAAATTCGAAGTGAAAACAGTTTTAGATGCACATTTTTGTTCTAATTCCTTTAGAAATTTCTTTTCATTAAATTATCGATGTCTTTTACAATGTAGCGCTTATGAATTATTCTTATTTTTCATGGATTGACAGTCCTCAATTCCATGTTTTTTTCATAATTTCACTCTTGGATTCAATTTTAAGGCTATCATTGTAGGTTATTTATTTATAGTCATTATTTATATTATAATAATCCTGTCAGAAGATTTTTCCTGATGAGTTCTAGTGATCTTTTTCGTATAAATGAGGTATTTTCTCAATGCTGCAATACTGATTAAAGCCGCTTAAAATAACTGTGCCGTTTAATGTTATTGTGGTCCGGAGTAAATCCCCTCTCCTGCAATGTTGTAGCAAAGGTTTAAGGATTCTTATGTTTGCCCTCCCAACAAATAACACCATAATTTAGTCAAGAGCATGTACTACAAATTTGTATTCCCCTAGTTATCCCCAGTATGAAGTTGAGTCCCAATTTTCTATATGATCGGCAACACTGATTACCAACATAACATCTCCAAACGCGTTAGTAAAGGTTGGTTCGCCTGTTATTTTTTTAAGACATATTTTTTAAATTTTAAATCGGGACTATATTCGGTGCACATTTGTGGGTGCTCTGTAAATCACGTGCAAGTATTTTGCCTTTGGTTTGCCTGGTTATTTTTGTTTTAACTGTCACTGAAATTTTGACGCTCTTTTAGCATTGATATCAATTGTATTTCTAATGATGACGATTTTGTGAGAACCCGCTGAAGGCCCATTAGATGTCCCGAAGGACGCCAAGAATTTATTCAGGAAGAGTGATTGTAACACGAGCCATCTGTCATTACTCTTTGTTTTGCGATTTTGCTTTCACGATCACGCTTGATAAAATCTCACCATTCCGCCTTAGTAACTTCATTGGTGAATTCTTAAAGTTTTGATTATCTGAGTAATGACAACTCCTAAGGTAAAAGATTATCTCACAATTCCTTCTGGACCAGGAACAAACAGAAGCATTAAGTCTAGAATCAATTACATATGTGTAATTGTCATTAAAGACTTGTATTTGGGAAGCATAAGCCATGCAGAGAAGATAAGCCAACACGTAATTATAATATTTTAAAGGCTCAATGTAATGAAAAGACAATCTAGAGTTTCACATGCACATAGAGTCTGGTGAAAATATTTCGACGTTTTACAGATATTTAAAGTATAGAGAAGTGTTAGACTTGATATCAGAATTCAATCGAGGCAATCAAACGGCAGCTTGGGTTATAGAAAGTGGTTAAGTTATATTAATAATTAGTCTTGCGCTTGTCAAATATGGTGGTAACCACTTAGAATATCAAATAAAATGTAGCGTGAATTTCTTGTGTGATGTGAAGTCTTTTGGAGATCCTTAAAATTTATCGCAAACTCCAGAATTATATCGTTGGTTTATTGTCTGATGTATGACGCAGAGATTGATTCGTTTGCGGAGAGATTTAAAATGTAAAATTTCCGCTCATGGCAAGATAACAGAAAACTCGCCTTCAAGGAAGTTACCGCTCGTGAAAGAAGTAATTAATATAATTGCATCAAAAATATTTAATTTTAAACCTATAACTTCTTTGTGCATCTTAAGGGTCTTTTGCATTTCCGTTTCTTGCCCTCTATTCCCATCTTCCAGTCTTGTCGGTCGTTGCAATCTTCCTTTTCCAAGCCTCATTCCCTAATCAGACTATTTCCGCTTTCCATGTTTATCTTAAGCTTCCACATTTCCTTTTTCCCGGTGGTGACTATTCTAACAGTTCAACAGCCTTCTTTCATGATCTATTCTTTGAACATGACCTTACCACGGGAAGGCTGATCTGGATTCTTGTGCCACTGATACGAAGGTGTGCTGAAAGCTAATGCACACATGCTTGTAGACCACAGAAAAAATGACCTTCAAAATCACTCCTGGTGGAACGTGGAAGTAACATTCCCCCTCAACACGCATGCGCAGGTTTGAGGTCGTTTCATTCTCCGAGTGAATTTTGAGAAGCGGAAGTATGGAGACGTATGCACTACTGTGGATTTGGGTTTGCATGAATGTGTTTGTTTGGAATGCGGTTTTTCTTTATTCCTTTTTTTTGGGTGGTGACCTAACACCTCCCGCCACACGCCCTTGCGGGGTTTTATGTAGATGTAGATGACCTACTCGCACTTTCACGTTTAATACTTTTCCAGCATTTAGAATATTTCCTTCCTAACTTAGGTATCTTGGCTCCTCCCTTAAACCCATCATCCCCACAGCTTCTATTTTCGTTTTCTGGTATTCACTCTAAGTTCAACTCTCTGCCTCATAAGTCAATACGTTCTTTATTGTTGTTTGCAGGAATCCCTTCATTATTTCCTTGGATATTCTGTTCCATAGAACCCTATTTAACATTTTAATTGCTCCACAGGCCTTTGTTCTGATTATTCTACATCACACTTACACCTTACGGGTTCGTGAATGATGGAACCTAAAACTTAAACTGTTTCAATGCATTAATGGTTCTTCGGGGCAGATAAACACCTTATATCCCCTGCCACTACAAGATATTTCCTTTATGTATGCTATTTCTCCTGCAAGCTTTGAGAAATCAATATCTGATCATCTACAAAGAACAGAGGGTACATTGTTCCATGGCTCAAGGGGACGCCCATACTTCAACCGGATCTATTTCATTGCTCCAACACATGCTGTACATATATTTTGAAAAGGATGTGGGACATGCCACAAGCCTTATCCAAGTCCTCTCGATGCACGGAAAAAAGCAGAGGAACTGTCAGAAGGAGTTCTTTCTGTTTTCAGAAGAAGACGGTTGTGCTACGGAAATTCTCGGAATACAAGGTCTGTCCCAGAAGTAGTAGGGCTGAGTCAATTTAAAACATTAGTAGCCAGAATTGATAGAGTCACTCAAGAGTCTTCGAAGTAATACCCTTGTGCGTCCAAACATCGCTGCCAGCGGGTTTTCCACGCCAGCGGGTGGCGCCCAAAATGCTGCTAAGCTCCCTTGTCACGGCCTGTTTTAACGCTTCTTAACCGTGGTGACGTCCTTTCAGCACATATTTGAGGCAGGGCAAGAGGAAGAAGGCTGAAGAAGAATATTTGGATTCTCACTCACATGGTCGAGAAGCTCTTGGCTGATCCGTGTGCGAGTTTCCTTTTGTTCGTCCGAGAGTTCTCGTGGCACTAACTTCGAAAATACCTTTCTCATGCTCACTTTTTCGGTTCAACGTTGATGCACGTCACTTTTAGGGATGTCAAGATCATCAGAAACCATGCGAACACTTAATCTGCGATCCCTGCCCAATAAAGCCTTGGAAGATTCTTTTGTCTTTTTTTGAGGTGGAAGGGCACCCTGAACGTTCGACGTCTTCAGCATCTTCTTTCCCGAAACACTTGTGCCACTCAAAAACACCCGATCTAGGAGATGGGTCTTCTAGTGAATCACGTCTATTTTCTATCATTCGGACGAACGCGGACATTCTGAGAAAGGGTTTTTCGTCTTCCACGCTGGTAGTTCCTTATTTTTTCGTTCGCTTTGGTTAGACCCCGCGTCCATTCGAGTTGATGATTGTTAGCTTTTTTCACGGAATGATTTCGAAAGGTTATTTTTAGCGGAATGCTATTAGTTTAAGTTTGAGAATATTAGTGTTTTCTCTGCGTTCGTTCAGGTTTGTCTACTTATATTGTGAAGTGTTTTTTTCCATACGGTTTAAAACCTGAAAGACATTTCTTAATCTACTTCTTGGCCGGATATAATCGTACGCAAAAATGAACAGTGAAAATTATTGAACTAATAAAAAGAAACAGATTTTAGTAGGAATAATGACATTGAATCATGTACTAACATGAAATAAGAAAGAGTGAAAAAATAGAATATTTTATTTTCGTTATCCTAAAATTGATGAGAATGTAATGATTGCTTTATTGTTTTCTCTTGTTTTTTTTGTGATTCCGGCCTCAGTTTCTTTTTCAACGGTGACTAAAGTGTAAAACATTTACGCTTTGCTCTCAATTATTGTTCCCGAAAAATTTCATTTGCGTCCCACCTCCCTCCCGTGAGAGTAGGCGTCCGTGATATTCAGAATATCACGTCGGGGTTAGGAAAGGTAGAGACAACGCCTGAAAAGCATCATATGATAAAATAACGCCATTTTTTTCATTATCGCTCAGAGTGGTAATTCAAGTTGTTTCGGTGTGTAGCATTTTTTCGTTGAAGTTTAGGTACACGTCACTGAACGAAATGGAAAAGCGTAAACTTTTCCCATAAATTAACCGTTTTTTGCCGCATAAAAATATTAATTGGGATATTCCTTCCTTTCATCCATAAGATTAGCCCTGATTTTCCACAATGAAACATTATTCCCTGGTGTCCCGGGCACATGAACGTGGCAGCGAAAAATTCAAACTCGTTTCGCCTCTTAATCCTCAACCGAAAAAATGTCTTTCTGCAGTCTCCTCCTATTCCCGTTAATAGGGTCCACCACCTCCTAGAATTCTCTCTCTCCCCCACCTCGCACCTAGTTAAAAACAGTCCTGCTCGCCTAATCAGGTCCAAAAGTAAAAGATGACTACCCTTGGTGTCAGAAAGTTAATTGCTTCAGTTAGTATGAATTAAGGTTATTTGAAACATTCACAATTACGTAAATGATTCGGTTTAGTCGCTGAAGCTCATAAGCTGGAATAGTACATGAACATTTTTTGGTGGTAAAACGTACAGTTAAATTAAGCTTGACTGGCTATATGCTAAATCACCATTTATTTTTTACTGCTGGATTCTCATCTTCTGTTGTGTTGCTCATGCTGAAGTGGAGATCTTATTGGATTATCAGATTCTTTACTTTCGGCGTTGAGATCAGAAAACCTCGCGGAAGAAAATATTTCCCGAATAATGTGCTGTTTTCACCCCTTTGGGTGGGTTTTTCAAAATTAGGGCAACAGTTACATTTGGCCATTTTGCAAACATGCTTTTTTACATATTTCTTCTTTTATGAACTGTATTTGTGTGTAACATTGTTTTAGTAGACGTATGACGACTATAATATCCAATAAAATTTATTCAATCCGAGTGTGGTTACTCAGTTTATGGCAGGAAACAGAAATGCATTGCTAAATATTTATCACCCGAGTTTGAATCTCTCTTCATGAATAATATTATATCAGTTTTATTAGACGCATTCACAACTTATCTAATAATTACCATATTACAATTCCTTTTCATTTCGGATATCCATTTGTTTCATAAATAGATTAACTAGTCGTGGAATTATGCCCGGAAGGGCATAACTTAAAGTAAAAATGTTTATTTTTGTGCACGTCACTTTATAAATGTATGCACTGGAGGTTACTTTTTTGTCTTTTATCGCTGAATTACGAGTGGGTGTATCTGGGTGTTACCATTTATCTGATTAAATGCCATGAATACCCATTATCACTCTCTTACGCAGGATTCTCGTTTATCTCCGCATTATGCGCTAAAGTTTCTCGTAAAAATATATAAGGCGTAATCTTAAGTATATCTTCACCGGGTGCATTCTTGATGCTAAGATATTATTTTTTTTATTGCGGTGGTTGGAGAGCGTGGAAGTGTTCCAATGTCGTAAAACACTGTCATCCCTTAACTTTGGTGGTTAGGCAAGGTTAGAGCTAATCTTATATTAATCCCTACATGAATTGCGGCATTCATACATTCAGAATAGGGGGGTTACTAATCCTGCGTGTTTTGTCAAGAAGATCTGGTAGCCGAAAAAATTGCTTGGGCGTAGTTGGAGTACCCAGAGTTGACGCCCAGAATTGAAACTGGGCCCTCAGGTTAGAGGCCTTTGCATCTCCTTTTTATTCTATCCTAACTTTATCATGATCTCTCCACTGATGATGATGTTCTCCACCAATTCGACACACTAATTTTTTTCTTTGCGTTACGTGACAAGAATTAGTATTTCATGTACCTTTCGCGTACTTAGCTTGCCTCATGAGATGCACAGCTTCTACGTGGTACGCTGCAAGTCAACCTTTGGGTGGGTTCCAGGGGGGGAAAGGAGAACCCCCTGCCTTACACCATGCTGATCACTTTCATGGTATCATGTAGATATAATGCGTACCGATAAATATGATCCACCAGGTCGACACAACATGCTAGCGGGAAGAGATGACTCTTTGGCGATCTGGTAATCCCAAGCGAAAAGATAACAATATCGAATTAAATTCTATATTATTAAGTTTTGGTGAAAATTTAAAACCTTAGTAAGTTCAACGGAATTAAAACGCCTGGCTTCGTCTAACAGTCGACACCATCAGATTGATTTGTTGATTAATCACCAATTATTATTTAATTAACCAATTATTTCATCATGCATTCATTTTTCTGAAACATAATATGATACATCTGTGAGCATTTAGGATTATAATTAATGACTAAAATGAGCTCAGTTTTTTCATAAACATATAATCCGATTAATGGTACTTGTTTTACGACTAATGCCGGCCAGAGCATAAAGAAAACGACATTCTTTATTCATAGTTCTTGCTTTCGTGTTTGGTATTTTTTATCCATTGTTACTTTATTTAAGTTTTGAATTGGGTAACCAAAAGTTTGGGGACAGTAATAAGCCGGGTGCATGAGGCTCTTTTAAAAGTGAGCATGGTAAGAATGATTCCCGTATAATAGGCGTTCTGTCTTTGGCTTCCCATACTTGCCCTGCTACAGACCAGCCATGTTCTCTGTCTCCAGAGAAACAAACAAATTTCACAAATATGTGAAATTTGTTCATAAATGTTATTCAAAGGGCAAGGATAATAGTTTACTGATCCACTTTAAAAAAAATGAATATTCTATCATGCTGTTCTTTTCATTTCTCAAATATCTACATCTACTCAATACCCCGCAAGCCGCCGCAAGGGCATGTGGCGGGGGATGTTAGGGCACCACCCGTAATTAAGGAAGAAAAAAACCGCATGCAAAAGCCACCAATTTATACAATCCCCACACATTTGCAAACACACAAACTACCAACCACAACATACAGATGCACAAACAAAAGTACCTGAAATCTTTTGAAGGCTTGATTTTCTTCCAACTTGTAAATTAAATGTTTTTAATATTTCGAAAGTGACTTCGGTTTCTTACCATTATGGTTTCTGACCGGGGAAAGAAGAAGTATTTGTATCAATCTGAACTGGAATCTCCCCTCCCATGGACCCTGACATGGTGGTTTGTGCCTTCCTGTGACTCCTAGAGCTGTGCTGGCGGAAGTAATAATAAGTGCTCCTGGTAGGGTCACCCATGGTCGAAGGTTAGGAGCCAGACGAAAGGTAGTCCACGCAGCGTCTGTTCCTCAGTGAGGCGGCTGCAAAGGCGTCTGACCCCAGTGGGGCGGCCATTAAGTGATGGTGTCACGTTAAAAGCACTATTGAGGAAGGCAACGGGAAACCACCTCAATTATTACTTCCATGAAAAATGATGGACATAAGAAAGAAATTGAGTCGTGGCAACTGCGGGAGTCGGCCGAAGCGGCCGTGTGTCGTGCCCGGCAGCGGGGGAGGCAAGGGTACCGCGGTCGTCATCCCACGAAACCCTTGCAGGGGGAAAAAAAAAACAGCAGCAGGACAGAAGACGCAGAAGACAAAAGTAGTTAGAATAGGAAGATGGAACGTCAGGACAATGTTGACGACAGGCAACTTAGAGAATATTAAGCGAGAGATGGAATGTCGTAACATAAATGTTTTAGGCCTATGCGAGGTGAGATGGAAGGATAGTGGGGACTACTGGAGTGATAATTATAGAATAATATACAGCGGCGGGGGCGAGGGCCAACGAGGAGTGGCCGTAATATTAAATAAAGAGATAGGAGAAGCGTAGTCAACATAGAGCAAGCAACGGAAAGAATATTACTCGTAGAAATAAAACCAGAACTGACGAACTTGGTCATTGTTCAGGTACTACCTTGATCAAAAAGTT